>CM068743.1:38270251-38733210 GCA_035084275.1 Hydrolagus colliei | reverse complement strand
TGTTCTGTGAAGCGCTTTGAGACGTGATAAGATATGAAAAGCGCTGTATGAAATGCCAGGATTATTTTCTCCCTTTCCCTCTGTCCCCCCCCTCTCTCCCCCCCCCCCCCCTCTCTCTCTCTCCCCCCCCCCCCCCCTCTCTCTCCCCCCCCCCCCCCCCCCTCTCTCCCCCCCCCCCCCCCCCCCCCCTCTCCCCCCCCCACCCCCCCCCCCCCCTCTCTCCCCCCCTCTCCCCACACTCACGGCTCTGGGTGAGATGCTCACCTCAGTCTCCTGACCGGAGGCGGCGGCTCCTCGATCACAACAAACTCTCAGCCTTTTCTCCTTTCGCGCTTTTACCAGAACCTCGGCCCCAGTGCGCCTGCGCGCACTCAAACCTCGCGCCAGATCAGTGTAACGGTCACTTGGCAGAGCGGCCATCTTGGTACAGGAGGAGCCACAACCCCCCCCCCCCCCACGCCCACACCCACGCGCTCAGTGGGTTAACACAGTCGGATGGTGGGTGAAACTACCGGGCGGCCATCTTGGCAAGGGAGGAGCCTCTCGTCCCTGATGGGTTAACATAGGGTTGAAGCCATGTGGTGGCCATTTGGGGAAAGGAGGACACCCCTCAGCATGTTATCATAGGGCTGGAGCCACCTGGTGGACATAATAATAATAGTTGCATTTGATGTACAGTACAACAACAACAAAATTACATTTATAGAGCGCCTTTCAGGTCTAGATGTCTCCTGTGGCTCAGTGTTAGAGCACGCGCCTTACTAGCGTCAGATCTGTGTTCGAATCCAAGCAGGTCAGGGCGAAACCTTGGGCAAGTTTCCTTACTCCACACACACACACACACACACACACCTAATAATAATCCCTCAAAAAAAAACACAATAAAATTGGTAATTTCAATCCACGACTGTTTGTGGGACGCTGCTGTGTGAAATTGGCTGCTGCGTTTAACCCACAAATATTCACATTACAGTATATTCTGTGAAGCGCTTTGAGATGTCTATAAGATTTTATTATTGTGGTTTTTTTGGACGGATTATTATTAGGAGTGTGTGTGTGGAGTAAGGAAACTTACCCAACGTTTCACCCTGACCTGCCTGGATTCGAAACACAGGTCTTACTCTTGTGAGGCGGGTGCTCTAACCACTGAGCCACAGGACTTCGCTTTCCGGGGGTTGGGTGGGGGTCGGAGGGGGGGGGGGGGGGGTTTGGTCATAATCCCTCAAGTGACAATAATAATGTTGTCACTCAATCCACAGTTGTTTGTGGGACATGACTAAGTGCAACTGGCTACCGTGTTTCACCCCCAAATATAGACGTGAAAAAGCTCTGTATCAAGTGCAAGGCTGATTATTATTATTATGTAATTGCGAGTCTAATAAAAGCACAAATTCATTGTTTGTGTAGAGCATCACTGCCACCCTGTGGAGTACAACCGCCACCCAGAGGCTGCCTTTGGGAACATGATCCGATGAAACAATTACAATTACGGTAGTAGCAACGCCCTACAGTGGTGGAAATAATAATAATAATAATGATCCTTGTATTTGATATAGCGGCTTTTCACGTCTTCTAGACTGTGTCTCAAAGCGCTTCACAGAATATACTGTAAAGTGAATTGACTGTATATTTGTAGGTGAAACGCGGCAGCCAATTGTGCACAGCAGCGTCCCCCACAAACAGTCATGGATTGAAATGACAAAGTTTATTATTGTTTTTTTTGGAGGGATTATTATTAGGCATGTATGTGTGTGTGTGTGGAGTAAGGAAATTTGTCCAAGGTTTCGCCCTGATCTGCCTGGAGTTAAACACAGGTCTCGCACTTGTAAGGCGAGTGCTCTAACCACTGAGTTATAGGACTCCACAGTTGACTGTTGACAGTCATTTAAGTCTTCTAAGTCTTGATCTTTCCTTCTTCTCCCTCTTCTTTCGCGTTGATTGTGCAGTATCTCTTCTCTTCATCCATTAGACTTGTCTTCTTTATTCCCAAAGTTAGACCCTTTCTCGTCACATACTCCCAAGTCTGCAGTGAGAAACTCAACAGCTTGTTTCTAACTAACACAGCCGTCTCTCCCGCTGCAGATCATCTCTCCATTAGAGTTGTTCGAGTTGTAGAGAAATGTGAGGTGATGCAATATAAGCTAGATAGTGCAATTTTAAGGGGTGTGAAGTAACAGAGATTTGTGTGAGTGGTTCTTTGAAGGTGGCAGGACAGGTAGACAAGGCTATCAAAAAAGCATACGGGATACTAGGTTTTATAAATTGGGGCATAGAGTACAAAAATCAGGAAGTTCTGACTAAACTATAAAACTTTGGTTAGGCCTCAGCTAGAGTACTGTGTACAATTCTGGTCACCACACTTTAGGAAGGATGTTAAGGCATTGGAAAGGGTGCAGAGGAGATTTACTTGGATGATACCAGGAATGAGGAACTTCAGCTATGAGGAAAGGCTAGAGAGGCTAGGTTTATTCTCATTGGAACAAAGAAGGTTGTGAGGAGACCTAAAATAGGTTTTTAAGATCATGAGGGGATTCAACAGAGTAGGTAGGGAAAAACTGTTTCCACTGGTGGGCATATCAGTGACTCGTGGTCACAGATTTAAAATAGTTTCAAAAAGAAGCAGAGGGGAGATGAGGAGAAATGTTTTCACCCAGCGAGTTGTTCGAATCTGGAATGCATTGCCTAAAAAGGTGGTGGAGGCCGATTCGATAACAACTTTTAAAAGAGAGGAAGACATTTATTTGGGGGAACAGGTTTGCGAGGTTATGGGTAGAGAGCTGGGGAGTGGAATTAAATTGCTCTTTTTAAACAGCCTGCACAGACTCGATAGGCCGAATGGCCTCCTTTTATGCCATAAGATTCTATGATTGTAATGGCAGGTATTAGTTTTCATTTTTTAATTATTAGTGATCTAGAAAGAGAACTTCTATTTTCATGTCTCCTTATAGATTGAAACACCCAAAGAACTTGACAGCAATTATTGTCCAGTGTATAATCCACTGATTATATTTGGATATGGACTTTGCTAGTCTTCCCTACATGTGCTTATAACAGTCTATATCTAAGGTTTTGCAAAATGGAATTTTCAAAATGTTGCACGCTGCCATATTTCACCCACAAGGATATACAGTCAATTCACTTTACAGTATATTCTGTGAAGCGCTTTGAGACGTCAATAAGATGTGAAAAGCGCTACATTAACTGCAAGGAATATTATTATTAATCCAACATCTCCCCCAACCAGTCCTTCTCAAACCCTCAGCCAGTGTGGATCAGGGTGTAATGTGCGACCATTACACCAGGTAGCGCTGTGTGTGCGTGTGTGTGTGTGGAGTAAGGAAACTTGCCCAAGGTTTCGCCCTGACCTGCCTGGATTCGAAAACAGGTCTAATGCTTGTAAGGAGAGTGCTCTAACCACTGACCTAACACTAAACCTACCCCGTAATCTTCAAATACAGAGAACAACAGAGACATTCATCAGCCCGAGCACATTTGGCAAAACTCCAGCACGGAAAGCTACAGGGAAATACAAGTAACATGTTAAAACGACCCTTGAAATTTATTAAACCTAACGCCTCCAAGTGCCATGCTTTCGAGTGTCTCTGAGGACCTTTTATCACCATAACAAGCCCGTACACTTGGCTTTTCTCTGTGTTCACTGGTTTTCTCATATGGAAAGGGCCACGGCACTTGCGGGAGTTAGGCTTTAATACATTTCAGAGGTCATTTTACACGTATCTTGTGTTTCCTGGTAAAAATCCTTGCATTTGAGATAGTGCGTTTCACATCTTATCGACGTCTCAAAGCGCTTCACAGAATATACTGTAAAGTGAATTGACTGTATATATTTGTGGGCAAAACGTGGCAGCCAATTGCGCACAGCAGTGTCCCCGCAAACAGTCATGGATTGAAATGACCAATTTTTATTATTGTTTTTTTTTGGATGGATTATTATTAGGTGTGTGGAGTAAGGAAACTTGTCTAAGGTTTCACCCTGATCTGCTTGGATTCGAACAAAGGTCTCACGCTTGTAAGGCGAGTGCTCTAACCACAGAGCTACAGGAGCTCCAGTTTAGGAAGGCGAAAACCAACTATATCAATCAATGTACAATTGTTCAGTTTGGTGGATTATTGGGAATGTTGTTCAAAATAATGTGCTTTTCCACATTCCGCAGACTACAGAGACGGGTAGAATATGATTGGTAAAGTGGAGAGTTGGGAGCAGAAAGCCTTTCGTTCACTATCCTGTGTTTGGCTGTACGTTATATTTCCCCTGTGATTTTTCGACTTGGCAAGAAATAGGAATAAATAAGTGATTGTGGAATATTCAACATAAAGGAAAGTACAGTATCAACCAAACACCATTCTTTTCCCCTAACTGCTTGAGGTTACAGATCAAATTGAGTGGCTCCAAACATTAGGTGATGTGGGATTATTTATTAGGAGTTGAAAACTGAGCACAAAACTGAGTTTGCTTAATTTTAGCAGCTGTTTGCTGAGAACGCCATTGTGAAGATTTACAAAGTAAACTACTGTCCGTGGAAGGAAAATTGATTGTGTTTCAGGAATGGAAATAAATCTGGTTGCGGAGCAGTCATAGTGACAAAAATAATAGGAGAGCAATTAAGATGTCAAATGCAATTACCATTTTGTATAAAAACAGTTCGGATTTTCCCTCCTGCTGTTTGATAGGAACAGTAATTAGCCATTGACTTTGCTGTGAGACATATTATATAATTTCATAAATCAGAAAGTATTGGGGCTAGAGCCATTAGGATAATTTAATTAGGCCAGATGCTACGACACAGAAATGAGGGATGCCAAAAAAATTGGGAGCTCCGAACTACAGGTTATTGCCTGGTTCGTATTCGATGTGAAACCTGTTTAGTAATAGTTTTGTGTATATCGGTAATATTTTTGGTATCAACAAGCATATGCAATCATTAAAAAAAAATTGTGTTGGTCTCTCACTGTTGCCCACAACTACCATGTTCTCACAGCTTGCTGGAGTGCCCCAGCCCCCAGTCAGGCCGAAAGCTTGAGCAAGTTTCCTTACTCTATACATACACACCTAATAATAATCCATCTAAAAAAAAAAAAATGGTGATTTTTAATCACTAGGTTAGTGATTCACTAGGTTAGTTCCTGGGATGAGGGGACTGACCTATGAGGATAGGTTGAATAAACTAGGGCTGTATTCTCTAGAGTACAGAAGAATTAGGGGGGGATCTTATTGAAACATATAAGATTCTTAAAGGGATGGATAAAGTAGGCACTGAGGGACTGTTTCCCCTGGTAGGAGAATCTATAACCAGGGGTCACAGCCTTTTAGAACAGAGTTGAGGAAACATTTCTTCACTCAGAGGGTAGTGAATTTATGGACTTCATTACCCCAGAAGGCTGTAGATGCTCAGTCCTTGAACATTTTCAAGGCTGAGACTGATAGATTTTTGAAAAATAGAGGGATTAGGGGATATGGGGATAGGGCAGGTAATCAGAGTTAGGTGAGAAGATCAGCCATGATCTTATTGAATGGCGGGGCAGGCTACCCCTGCTCCTAATTCTTATGTTCTTATGTAATCCATGACTGTGTGTGGGGACACTGCTGTGCGCAATTGGCTGCAGCGTTTCACCCACAAATATATAGTCAATTCACTTTACAGCATATTCTACTTAAATGTCTAGAAGACATGAAAAGTGCTAAATCAAATGCAAGGATTATTATTATTATTATTGGTCAGTTTTTAGCCTGCCCAATGCATGCAGAAGCAACATGCTTCACTTCAATTATTGGTCTTGACAGTCTGAATGGATTTTAATTTGTTGTTGCAAGATACCAGGGAGAGGTAATGTGAAACTGCAAAGAAGCATTCCCTCCATTGGCCAAACATCTCACGAGACATTTCAAATGCTCCATGGGCTACGCACTCATGCAGATTGACTGAGTATTTTGTGGTTGAAACAGCAGCACAGTTACACACAGCAAATGTCCCACAAACAGCTATTGGTGTAGTGTCACGCTTTAAGGCGAGTGCTCTAACTAGTGATCTACAGGACTCCTTAACTTTAGCTTTCCAACCAGATAGATACTACTGTACTTGAGCCCTCATATATATTGATAATATCATGCTACCAGCCTTATCTGATTTTTATTTTCCATAAACATAAATACACCCCGAAACTCTGGAATCCCTCCTTCTTCATCTTCGTGAAGACCTTCCTCTTCCTTGATCATGCCTATGATCATCTCCCTTTCGTTCAGCGTCGCGCTCAGTGACTGTTGATTAAGACTTAGATATAAGCTTTATTCAGTCAAACATTAATAAAATGAATAGATAAAGTGACAAGTATTCAGAAAATATTTTTTAAAAATTCACAATAAATAAATATTCAGAAAATCAAAAACAGTGAAGCAATGCTAACTGCATTATATAATACATTCCACTGGAAAGTAGCATCAGTGACTGTTGAAAAGCACTCTTTCTGACTTTTTTTGTAATTCATGTCATTCTCTTTTTATGGAAAGAGAATGACATGAATTTATGTCGAGAGGGCGTGAAAGTATTTCTTGAGTTTTATCCAAGACGTATGAGAATATTTCTGGAACTTATCTCCTGAAAGAGATGAGAATATGTTATAATAAACCGAGCAGCAAGATATCAGGGTGACAGAAATAAAAATTATTCAGATTAGCTGTTATTAAATATTGCGCTAAACATACAATACAGCTTTACATTTATGTTAATAATAATAATAATCCTTGCATTTTGATATAGTGCTTTCTCAGGTCTTCTCAAAGCGTTTCACAGAATATACTGTACAGTGAATTGACTGAATATTATTAAGTGTGTGGAGTAAGGAAACTTGTCCAAGGTTTCGCCTTGACCTGTCTGGATTCAAACACAGGTTTCACACTTGTAAGGCGAGTGCTACAGACTCCATATCTCCTTTTGAGTCAGGAGGATGTTCGAAGGATCTAGGCTTGGGAGTCAACATGGTGAGGGGGGTAGGGAGGGCAAAGAGACTGAAAACACAGTCAAATAAATAGACCTAGATATAGACCTTGAATGAGGTGAGGTAGGGAGCGAGTTTGGGGGGGTACAATCTAATTAGAAATGAGTTATAATGTCTTCCGAGGCTGTCTATCTGTGCAATGAGATTTAAAGCATCTTTCGACAGATGTTCCACACATCAGAATATCTTTTTTGAAATTGCACATTTTATATAAAAGAAAATTCCTGTTCTCCTTATGTAGTTAAGAAGGCAGACATTGAATGTTTGTAAGGAACCTACAATAAATTCACAAGTTTACAGCCTACTGCATGTCTATATAAATAAACTGTCTTCAATGGCAGATTTGTAGTTTGTCTTAGATACATAAAATCACTGGCACAGGAAATTACCTAATTGGTCACTGTGCTGGCTGGAAATATTTACCTGTCTTAGAAAAAGATTGTTTTTCTCCACTGAACAAGTTGATTTTTTGTTTTTATTTTATTCATGTGGAGTCCTGTAGCTCAGTGGTTAGAGCACTTGCATTACAAGTGTGAGAGGTGTGTTTGAATCCAGGCAGGTCAGGGCGAAACCTCGGGCAAGTTTCCTTACTCCACACACGTGCCTAATAATCCGTATCAAAAAACCACAACAATAAATTGGTCCCTCCGCCTCGACCCCCCCACCACCTAACCTTTCAAATCTCACCTCGAGAATTTTCCTCTTCGACCGTGCCATTGGTCATCTCCCCTTCCCCTCCCTTCCATCCACCCTCCCCGATCCCGACCCCAGCTCGGGTCTGAAACAATGACTTTCCAGCGCCTTGGGACGTCCTCCTGATGTGAAAAGCATTCCAGGTTCTACCTGTTATACCATTTTCCACTCAGCCCTACCCAGATGGTATAGCTTTCTGCTTGAGTGGTAAGTGTTAGTTACTAGTACCATCACCATTCATTGACACCTGTCCCAGGGTTCTGTCTTTGCGGACGTGAAAATAATAATAATAATAATGATAATAATCCTTGCATTTGATATTGCGCTTCTCACCTCTTCTTGATGCCTCAAAGCGCCTCACAGAACAGACTGTAAAGTGAACTGACTGTATATTTGTGGGCTAAACGCGGCAGCCAATTGCGCACAGCAGCGTCCCACAAACAATTGTGGATCAAAATGACCATCGAAATGAATTTATTATAGGTTTTATTTTTGGATGTATTATTATTAGGCGTCTGTGTGTGTGTATATGTGTAGAGTAAGGAAACTTGCCCAAGATTTCGCCCTGACACTGCCTGGATTTGAAACACAGATCTCATGCTTGCTTGTAAGGAAAACGTTCTAACCACTGAGCTACAGGTAACTTTTGTTTGTACTTGTTTTTGTCATTTGTAATTTGTAAAGTACCGTAAATCTCCGCGTATAAGGCGCACTTTTTTTCACGTCGGAAGATCTCGAAAGTTGGGGGTGCGCCCTATACGCAGGTACAAGAAATTTTGAGCCTCGGAAATACAGTAAACAGGAGGGGCGGCCGGCGCGCTGTCAGCCGGGGTTTGGACACTGTGTCCGGCGGGGGTTGGGGGGAGCGGGTGACAGGGCTTCGGCCTCGGCCGCCCGGGCAGCGGCAGCAGCAGATGCGGACTTCAGAGCTGTGCCTGCTGCCTGCCTTCTGCCAAACCCAGTCTGCCTCCCTCCCTCACTCACTCTCCTGCTTGCCTCCCTCTCCTGCCTGCCTCCCTCTCCTGCCTGCCTCCCTCTCCTGCCTGCCTCCCTCTCCTGCCTGCCTCCCTCCCTCCCTCCCTGCTTCCCTCTCTCCCTCCCTGCCTGCCTGCCTCCCTCTCTCCCTCCCTCCCTCCCTCCCTCTCTCTCTCTCCCTGCCTGCCTCGCTCCCTGCCTACCTGTCTCTCCTGCCTCCCTCCCGTCTGCCAGCAATATCATCAAAAATGCTTCCGTTTTTTTTCACCAAGAAAAGGTCAAAAGTGGGGGGGTGCGCCTTATACGCGAGTGCGCCTTATACGCGGGTATTTACAGTAATTGTTATATCGTATTCTCTTTCTATGATAACAGCAAAACAAATTCGCAACACTGTGATGAAATAGTACCAAACTGCAGTAAAAATAGTCAAAGGGAAATGTTTCCCCTCATCCCAGCTGTACGTCATCCTGTGCAGGACAGGGTTCTTGAGTATTCACCGATTGTACAAAAGAATGTACAGGTGGCCCCCGCTTACCGAGCGCCCTGTTAACGAAGCTTCACTATAACGAGGGTTTCTATTTGTACCCTCTATGTGCTTAGCGAAGGCTGCGCTCGCGATAACGAAAGTTTAAATCTCCCGCGCTTCTTGTCTCCCAGCAGCCTCCGCGACACAAGCGCACATACATACACACACTTACTGCAGCACCAACTCATCCAAGAGAATGCGCTGCAGTATGGGAGGAGCTTCAGCGGTAGGATGTCTGTCTGTCTGTCGCTTTCTCAGTCTCTCTCTCTGTCTCAGTCTCCCCCCGTGTGTGTGTCTCTCTCTCTCTGTGTCTCTTTCACTCTCTCTGTCCCTGTCCCAGTCTCTCTCTGTCTCTCTCTCTCCATGTCTCTTTCCCTCTCTCTGTCTGTCTCGGTTGCACTCTGTCTCTTTCTCTTTCTCTGTTTGAGTCTCTGGCTGTCACAATCTCTTTAACTCTCTCTCCCTGCCTTCATTAGCAGCGCTACCTACCTTATGCTGTCGTTGATACACTGTAAATGTTAGCGCTAGGCGCTAGGCTGGGCGCAAGGCATTACTGGGAACAATTTTTTTCATATACGGAAACACAGTAGGGATCTCCCTCCCGCCCGCTTAACGCAATTTTCGTGTAACGAGGAGTTTTGAAGTCCTTAACCCTTTCATTAAGCGGGGGGTTACCTGTATTGAAAACTCTCCTCAAACAGCCAGTAATTATTCTTTTCTGAGTGGATGCTCTTTCAACTGACCTTCACGAGGAAGAGTAGGGTTTGCATTTGCTGTCAGGATCTCCTGTAGCTCAGTGGTTAGAGCACTTGCCTTATAAGCGTGAGACCTGTATTCAAATCCAGGCAGATCAGGGTGAAACCTTGGGCAAGTTTGCTTACTCCACACACACATGTGCCTAATAATAATCCCTCCAAAAAAAACACAATAATAAAAGATTTCGCCCTGTGACCTGCCTGGATTCGAACACAGGTCTCACCCTTGTAAGGCGAGTGCTCTAACCACTGAGCTACAGCTGCAAGAAAAGCAACAGAAATAGAACCTTTTAGGAGTTCTTCCTACATGAAAGGCAGTATATAATTTTAATTTATATACTTAAGTACAGTAAACCTCATAAGTCGCGTCAGTTCCAGGCTCGACTACGGGAACTCTCTCCTCATCGGCTCCCCAGCTCCTCCCTTCACAGGCTGCAGATCATTCAGAATTCTGCAGCTCGTGTACTCTCCCGTACCAGGCTTCGCAACCACATCACTCCCACCCTCGCCCGTCTACACTGGCTCCCCATCCCCCAGAGGATCGAATTCAAGATCCTTGTCCTCACTTTCAAGGCCATTCATGGCCTTGCCCCCGCCTATCTCTCTGAACTGCTGTCTCCCTATCAGCCTGTCCCCTCTATTCAGCAGACTCAGGCCTGCTCTGCGTCCACCGCCCTAACCGCCTAACCATCGGCGGCTGGGCTTTCAACCTCTCTGCTCCCACACTGTGGAAGTCCATCCCGCAGCTCCTCCGCCTGCTTCCTCCCTTTCCTCCTTCAAGGCCAGTCTCAAGACCCTCCTCTTCGACCGCGCCTTCGGCCGCCCCACTAACTCTTCCCCCTCTCCCATTCTCCTTCCCCTTCCCCCTACTTCGACCCTCCCCCCCCGCCCCCGCGCCCCCCACCGCTCGGGTCCCGACCAGACTGTTCAACGCTTTGGGACATCCTCCCGACGTGAAAGGTGCCATATAAGTGCAATTTTGTTGTTGTTGTTGTCAGTTGATACAGTACATTTATTATGAATTATGCAAAGTATGAGTTATGTCCAACATACATAGAATATAAACTCTTGAAAAAGGGCATGGGTAGATGCATATATAACTCAAGCGATTAACTAATTTTATACAGAACAGAGTTATGTGAATTTTACTGTAATACAACTTTCTTTTATATAGCGCACTCAATGCCGGGCAGAGTCCCGGAGTGCTTAACAATGGCAGAGCCCAAGGCTGAGTCGGGGGGAGGAGGAAGGTGACCTTAGGCGCGATCAAAGAGGAAGGTCTTCAGGCACGATCTGAAGATAGGGAAGGAGGGGGGTTGCGAGGTAAAGGTATTAAGAGAGGGAGTTCCAAAGTTTGCCTTTTCCTTTCTCCATAGATGCTGCCTGACCTGCTGAGTGTTCTCAGTGATATTTGTTTTTTTTAATATCATTTTTGTTACTCTACTTGGATCCACTTTAACAACAACAACAAAATTACACTTGTATAGTGCCTTTCACATCAGGAGGACATCCCAAGGCGCTGGACAGTCATTGTATCAGACCCAAACTGGGGAGGGAATGGGGGGCATTTGGGACTGTCGAAGAGGAGGATCTTGAGGCGGGACTTGAAGGAGGCCAGGGAGGGAGCGAGGGACTGTGGCATGGAGTTCCAGTGGTTGGGGCAGAGTTGCTGAAGGCTCGCCCGCCAATGGTGGGGCGGGTGGGTCAGGGAATGTGGAGCAGGCCAGAGCCTGCTGAGCGGAGGGGGCGGGCAGGTTGTTAGGGAGTTAGGAGTTCGCAGATGTAGGGTGGGGCGAGGTGGTAGAGGGCTTTGAATATGCTTTAAATTATTCTGAAGTGAAAAGATGGAGAGGGAATCAGGTTTGTAATACTGGTCTTCGCTGA
Source organism: Hydrolagus colliei (assembly GCA_035084275.1). Taxonomy (NCBI): domain Eukaryota; kingdom Metazoa; phylum Chordata; class Chondrichthyes; order Chimaeriformes; family Chimaeridae; genus Hydrolagus; species Hydrolagus colliei. The sequence goes on along the minus strand of CM068743.1, from coordinate 38,721,363 downwards.
GAAAATAAATAGGTATTCTCAGGGGCAACCCGAATAAGTTAATTTATTTTTATTTTAAGTCTTCACCACACGGCTTCTTCTATAAGTGAAGAAATGGAAAAAATCTGTTTCCACTGATTTTAAAGTGCCACGTTCCATCGAAATAAATATTGACATTTATTTATGGAATCTGCCATTTGTTGCAATAGTAATAATAATAATAATAATCCTTGCATTTGATATAGCGCCTTCCACATCTTATCAACGTCCCAAAGTGCTTCACAGAATATACTGTAAAGTGAATTGACTGTATATATTTGTGGGCGAATCGCGGCAGCCAATTGCGCACAGCAGTGTCCCACACAGTCGTGGATTGAAATGACCAATTTTATTATTGTGTTTTTTTGAAGGGATTATTATTAGGCGTGTGGAGTAAGGAAACTTGCCCAAGGTTTCACCCTGACCTGCCTGGATTCGAACACAGGTCTCCCCAGCTTGATTTCCCCAGCTTGCAAGACAAGTGCTCTAACCACTGAGCCACAGGAGCTCCACATAGTACATCAAAGGAACAGGCATTCAGAGTGCGCTGACATTTTTCCAGCAGCCCAAATTGACCAATATTTTAGCAGCGTTAACAGGGAGTAAATGTGATTAGGAATTGCCGATGGGTCCATTGAAGAGGAGAGTCTTGAGGCGAGACTTGAAGGAGGCCAGGGAGGGACTGCGGGGCGGAGGGACTGCGGGATGGAGGTGGGGGCAGAGTGGCTAAAGGCTTGACCGCCAATGGTGGGGCGAGTTGGTCGGGGGAACGTGTAGCAGGTCAGGGGGTAGTACAGTATTTCCTTTTTCTGATGCATTTAGTATTTCTATACTAGACTTCTAAAGTAAACTTCTAGATGTGTTATTGGGAACATTACAGTTGGACATCATACCAGGTGTGTTTGGCTAGAATTGCTAGAAAAGTCTGACAAAGAGTCGTGGACCCGAAACGTTGGCTCACTTTTCCTTTCTCCATAGATGTACGGAGTGCTCGGAGACACCATCCGGCATGGAAGGCGCTATGTAAATCAAAGTTGTTGTTGTTGTTGTTGTTGGTGGTGGTGTTGTTGTACAGTGGTGTCCCCCAGTGGTCAGTATTAGGTCCTCTGCTCTTTTGGAAATATGGGAACAATTTGGTCTTGGGTACCAAAAGCAACATTTTAAAGTTTGATGATGACACAAGAAGAATAAAGAATTAGTTTGTAAAATTTGTATAACACAAAGCTTTGGAACCATCTCAACAGTGAGGAGATGGTAGCAGATTCCAGGAGGATATAGCTAGGCTGGTGAAATAGACAAATACATGTGGTATATAATATATAATAATAATCCTTCCATTTGATAAAACACTTCACATCTTATTGATGTCTTAAAGCGCTTCACAGAATATACTATAAAGTGAATTGACTGTATATTTGCGAGCGAAACCCGGCAGCCAATTGCGCACAGCAGCGTCCCCACAATCGGTCATGGATTGAAATGACCTATTTTTATTATTGTGGTTTTTTTTTGATGGATTATTATTAGGCGTTTGTGTGTGTGTGTGTGTGTGTGGAGTAAGGAAACTTGCCCAAGATTTGGCCCTGACCTGCATGGATTCGAAACACAGGGCTCACGCTTGTAAGGCGAATGCTCTAACCGCTGAGCTACGGGAGCTCCAAAATAGATGCATGGAGAATGGTAAAATGCAGAGTGGTTTTAGGAAAGTGATAGTGGAACTGAGGGAATAAGGAACAAACCGCAAGTAAGAACATAAAGAAAGGGTAAGAGTTGGAATGTTGGGCTGCAGAAGATGGATCATGTCGGTGGGAACAAGGTCATACAATAATTCCAACAGCGCATACGCATAATTATAACATCGCACAGAAGCAGGAATGTCACCACTCAGTTTGCTGTCCATTTCAGGACAGAAAAATCAATAATTCAATATTCTTTTAAAAACTGTTCTTTTAACAAAGCAATTCACGAGTGGCCTGAACAGATGTTGTTCGTAATAGATCATAGAGTTTTCTCCGCCTCGCTCTGTTGACCTGCTTTCTTTTCCTCTCCACCGACACCACCCCTCTTTCCCCACACACCCCCACCACCCGCAAAGAGATATTGCGACTAATACTGTTTGACCTGGTCGGTAAAACTGCAATCGCCAATTGCATACAGCAGCGTCCCCACAAACAGTCATGGATTGAAATGACCAATTTATCATTGTTTTTTTGTGGACGAATTATTATTAGGCATGTGTGCGTGAGCATGTGTGCGTGTGTGTGTGGCGTAAGGAAACTTGCCCAAGGTTTCGCCCCTACCTGCCTGAATTCAAAACGCAGGTCTCACAGTTATAAGGCGAGTGCTCTAACCACTGAGCTACAGGAGACTCCACAACCTGTATCAAACAGAACTATATTGCAGATTGCAGATTCCCAGTATCTGTAGTATTTTGTGTTTTGAACTACATTACATCTGGCTTCCAGCACTGATTAGCTGTCTTCCCACACTAAACAAAGCCAACTATCCTACTTAGTGGGGAGGTAAGCGTGGTCTACTTGGAGCTGAACTGGCAAAGAAATGTCAGAATTCAGCTAGGACTCTGTGATGGTCTCTAATCTGGTTCCTGAGCCAGGTGGGTCTGTAGTATGCCAGGGCTCTGCTGATGACAGCCCAGCGATAACAATGGCAAGCTATTTGGTTTTAGCTGGTTTGAATTCAGCCACTACCCAGTAGCCCCAACACAAACTCTGGCCTTGGCTCTTGCCAACCTATGCCTAATACTTTTCGGCTTCAGGTAAAGCATGATTCATCCCTCTAGGGAGAGAGAGAGTAAGCATTCCATTCCAATAATCCTTCTCTGGGATTCCCATGTGTAGCTTGGAATCACAGTTTGGTTTGGAGACTCTTAAAGCATGGTATAATAGTAATAATAATAATAATCCTTGCATTCGTGCCTTCAGCCACTATGCCCCGAGGCTCTGGAACTCCCTTCCTCACTACCTTCGCCTTGCCTCCTCTTTTCTCAGCTTCAGGTCCCAGTTGAAGACCTTTCTCTTTCTACCCCTGCCACTGGCTCGGTCCCGGGATCCGTTATTGTAAAGCGCTCTGAGACGCCGTCCAGTGTGGAGGGCGCTATATAAATCAAAGTTGTTGTTGTGTTGTTATTGATATACTAGCACTTTTCACATCTTATCGACGTCTCAAAGCGCCTCAAAGAATATACTGCAAATTGAATTGACTGTATTTGTGGGCGAACCGCGGCAGCCATTTGCGCACGGCAGTGCTTTAAACAACAGATTTCAATAGTCCTAACTGTTCTGTAAGTATCTGTGGTTCACTGCCAGAAAAACTCAAGAAGGATAAATTATATATAAATGCGAGGATAAATGATATATTAATGAATCCAGGTTGCCACTCGGGAGGCATTAGCTATGAGACCCTCTTCAATCAACTTAGTGCTAGCATCCACCTAATTAAGCAAATGGGTTTAGAGGTATTACAGATACATCTTCACACCCCACCTCATATACCTAATAGACATATAGCATAACTCTTTCAAACCGGTTTTACGGCTCTTTCTAGTGCAGTTACTGCAAATGCGCTTCTCTTTAGGAATCTAAATTAAACAGATTGCTTGGTGTGAAAGCCTTCCTTTGTTGAAGGTAAGGCATTTACTAAAGACATGTCGATTCCAAATGTGTTTTGACAAGGTTGTGGAGAATTCCTCTTCCAGGAAATGTGTTACCATCAGGATAGACTTTTGGAATGTCTTAATCACTGTTTACCACTAAATTTACTATCTTAAGCAACAACATGAACAAAATTTGGCCAATTTATTATAGTTTTTTTTTAATGATGGATGATTATTATTAGACGTGTGTGTGTGTGTGTGTGGGGGGGGGGGGAAGGAAGGAAACTTCCCAAGGTTTCAACCTGACCTGCCTGGATTCGAAACACAGGTCTCATGTTTGTAAGGCGAATGCTGTAACCAATCCAAATAGAAAAATGGTGATTTGCAAGATGCCAATTGGAGTAATCCATTACTTCCACTAGGGGGCCACACTTTTCCCCTCTAGGTGGAGATCCAATAAACCCTCTCTGTGTCTTTCAGTGCTGTGTAAATCCATGATACATGAGCAGTTCTAAGTGTTATGTGTACATACTAGGGTCCGTCGATATTGAAATTTTCCAATATCAATATATCGGTTGGCTCATATCGAAATATATCGCATTTGTTTACCTCAGATTCTTCAGACTTTGCTGATCCAGCAAGGCTTCTGCAAAGGCTTTAGCACCCCGGTCTCCTATCTGATTGCCCCACAACCTGTCAAGTGTGAAAACAAATTCTATTCAGCAATTGGAGCTCTAGAGCGAGATGCAATATATGCAATGTGTCAATTGTGGATTGAGATGATCGATACAGTGACCCGGCATACACAAAGCTCTCATACTGGATTCTCATTTGGAAGATCTTGCTTCAGAATGATTGACAAACAACAACAAAATTACATTTGTTTAGCACCTTTCACGTTGGGAGGACATTCCAAGCCGCCGGGCAATCGGTGTTTCAGACTCGAGCTGGGGCTTGGGATAACAATAATAATAAGAATAATCCTTGCATTTGATATAGTGCTTTTCATGTCTTTTAGACATCTCAAAGCATTTCACAGAATACACTGTAATGTGAATTGACTGTATATTTGTGGGCTAAACGCGGTAGCCAATTGCTCAAGGATTCGCCCTGCCTGGATTCGAACACAGGCCTCACGCTTGAAAGATGGGTGGTCTAACCACTGAGCTACAGGATTCCACGTTGGGGAGGATGGAGGACAGTGGGTAAACAGCAAGGAGAAGGAACGAGAAAGCTCATAAAGTCAACAGGTAATGATCATAAAAAGAGTATGCAGTGGCATTGATAACAGCTATGTATGGACAAGTCAGAGCTGCCAACCTTTTTTAACAAAAAAAGTACTCCTGAAAGCTAAAAACAGTATTTTGTAGTTAAAAAAGGTCTTTCCCCCAGAACCTACAGCGTACAGCACTAGGACCCAGATACGATGCTGCAATTAAACAATGACAGCGCATCTCTTTTAGGATTAAGGTAAATATAGTTAACATGCATGTAGTCCCCATGTGTCTCTATCTCTGTGTAAGTCCGTCAGACAGCCCCCCCCCCCACGCCCCCCTCGTCTCTCTCTCTCTCTCTCTCTCTCTGACTGTCTGATTGGGGGCAGATCCTGGCCCCAAAAAACTTACTCCCCCTGTCCCCAGGTATGTTTTATGTGTTTTTCCTGTGTTTCCCATAGGGCCCTGTGTGTAGAATGCATGTACCCACTTACTGAGCTTTTTGTCGGGTCAAAAAACGTATTTTACCAAGAAAAATCGTATTGCCGTATTTACTTCAATTTACCGTACTAAATACAGCAAAAACTTACTGGTTAGCAGCTCTGATGTATGGACAAGTCTTTCTCTGACCTTTAAAGGGTAGTATTGACTGGGAAATTTCATAAACAATGTTGGTGTTTAAATGGTCCATTTAAACTCTCCTTCAAACATTGAGAACCCCTTTGGCCATATTGATAATTGAAGTCCAGCTGAACTATATCCTATAGTATCTGGAAAACTTCAATAAGGTCGCCATCAGTCATTGTCTCTTCTCCAATGGAAATATTTCAAGCTGCTGCAATCGATCGATCAATCAATACTTACATTTATAATTATACTTATAATTATACATCAAGAGGACGTCCCAAGGAGCTGTACAGTTAGGTACGGACAAGAGCAGGGGGGGAGGGGTCGGCGTAGGGAGAAGAAAAGCAGGAATGCCGACTGTATACTTGTGGGCGAAACGCGGCAACCAAATTGCACACAGCAGTGTACACAAAAAGTCATGGAAGTGGGATTAGGGGGGAAAGGGGGAAAAGAGGGCAAGGGGGGGAGAGGAAGGCAAAGATGGGGTGGAGTAAGGTCAGGAGGAAGAGGTGGGAGAAAAGGGGGTAAGGGAAAGAGGGAGGGAAAGGTTGGTGAGGGGCAAAATCAGAGAGAAAGGGGGGAAGAGGGAGAGAAGGGGAAAAGGGGGAGAGAAAGTGGAGAAAGAGAGTGAGGGAAGAAGAGGGGGTGAGGGGGGCAAGGGGGGGGGGGAATCAAACAATAATAAATTATCCTCATAACTTAGGTGCCCAGTCCAATGTATAATTAAACTAGCCAGCAGTAAACTGACTTGTTCCACCAAGCACACCTTACTCTCAGCCCATCACACAATGACATGGATGGCAACAAAGGCATCCACAAGCTCAGAAGATCCAATGTTTCCTGTTGCTTTGTGAATGCAAGAAGCAGTGACAGGGAAAGGAGGGAGAAATAAATCCAACATGTTTTATCTATAATGCATAAGGGAATCTCTCTCTCCTGGTGCCAGGGCCAACAATATCCTCAATAAAATCGATCACTCACTCTATGGTTGTTTGTGGAACATTGTTGTGTATAAACAGGCTGCAATAATTGTCCAAAAAACATAAGTCAGACCGCTTTACATTGTATCCTGTGAAGCACTTTGAGATGCCTCAACAGTGTAATATAAGAATAATCCTTGAACTTTTTTATGTCTTCTAGATGTCTCAAAGAGCTTCACAGAATATACTGTAAAGTGAATTGTCTGTATATTTTGTGGGTGAGACGCAGCAGCGGATTGTGTCCCACAAACCAGTGTCCCACAAACAGTTGTGGATTGATGTGATCAATTTATTATTATTTATTTATTATTTATATATAATAATTCATTATTTCCAGACTTTAGCAGTAAGGAAACTTGCTCAGGGTTTTGCCCTGCCGAGAATCTAACTCGGGTGTCTCACTTACGAGGCGAGTGCTCTAACCACTGAGCTACAGGACTCCAATCTAGGGATTATTATAACAATACATTCAATCTAAATTAAAATCCTAGACAGCAATGCCACATTGATAACTACAACAGTGGAAATTATTTTGGAATATATTTGAGGCTTGTGCATCCATCTACTCACCCAACGTCTTCTATGGTTTTGCTATTCTGGATTGCTTTTGCTAGGTGTGCGCCCCCTTCATGGATGATCATGTTGGCTCCCAGCCTGAATAGACATAGCAAATGTGGTTAGGATCCTGTTACTCCTTGACCATTGCTGTAAAACACCTTGAGATGTAAATTGAAATGAAATAGAGTGTGACTAAGTGATACAGAAGGAAATTACCTAAAAAAAAATGAGACTGGCACAGCCTTCAATCAGCTGAACAATGGCCCTGGCAGCAACATCACTTAAATTATTTTTGTAAAGGCTAAAAGGAAGCAAGCACAGTCAGATAGATAAATAATCAAAAATAAACTCAATCTTAAACAAAAAACGAACACTAGTGTTAATGGTGTGCTATTTTGAAAATCAATCTGATTTAGTTCCATTGATGGGTTGCACTCATAGGACTATTTGGTCATAATAATAATAATTTGGTCATTTCTGGAGTACTGTAGCTCAGTGTTCAGAGCACTCACCTTAAGAGGGAGACCTAGGTTCGATTCCAGGCTGGTGAAGGTGAAACTCTGGGCAAGTTTCCTTACTCCACATGCCCAATAATAATCCCACAAAAAAAAGAAGCCAATTACGCACAGCAGTGTCCCAACAGTCTTGGATTGAAATGACCAATTTTTATTATTGTGATTTTTTTGGGGATGGATTACATTGGCAGAACAAAAAGCAGAAAAAAACTTTAAAAAGTTTGAACACAGTGATGGTGCAAGGGTATTAAAGAATTTGAGCACGAGAACAAAGGCAAATAATATTTCACGTTCAACTGTGCATACTATGTATATACAGCAATAATGTAAAGCATTCTCACCCAAGTGACTTGATCTGTTGATACTTTCGGAGTTCGTCTGCCAAGATGCAGGCTCCATGGTCTGTGATCTGATTCACACTCAACCTGCGTTAGAACATAGCAGTACCTGAACCAACAGCAAATTAGTATAGCTTCAGACAGACATGGACCAGAGAGTCCATCCAGTCTATTCCATCCAATTTCCCAAAATATGGCTGAAAAATACAATTAGTTTATCCAATGGTATTAGCAACACAGGTTTCCTGTAATACGCACAAATGGAAATAAAACCAACTTCGGCTGACTCCGCCCGCCCCCCTGCCCGCACAGGCCCCCGCCCGCTGGGACTCCACCCGTCCCCCGCCCGCCGGGGCGGGCGCGACTGACTTACTGACTGAGAGAGTAGGTGAGAGAGTAGGTGAGAGGGTGAGAGAGTAGGTGAGAGAGTAGGTGAGAGAGTGAGTGGCTGAATGGGAGAGTAGGTGGCTGAGTAGGAGAGTGAGTGTGAGAGTGAAAGAAAGGAAAAAATGAGAGTACACCGTTAAGAGAAAAAAAACTCTTCTATCCGCCATTATTGGAGTTTGCTTTATGATTGTGTGCTGTGTTCATAGTCTGTAATCAATATTTATTGTTTTATTGGTAAGTAAGTATCCATACAATATTCTGTTATTATTCAGTCTAATATTAATATGGTATGTTTAAAAAAAATAAAAAAATATTTGTGTCAGTCTTCAGTGAAGTGTCAGTGAAGTCAGTCTTCAGAATTCAGTTCCAGAGAGTGGGTGCAGAAAGGCTGAAGACCTGACCATCTGCCTAGCAGAGCATATATAGGTTGGTAAGGTTTTAGAAGCATTAGGGTGGGCAAGACCACAGAGAGCTTTTAAAGCGAGGATGAGACTCTTACACTCAATCCTCTGGGGGATGCGGAGTCAGTAGGCCAGAAAGTGCTCCATCTTACACTCAACAACAACAACTTGGGATTTGTTTAGCACCCTCCACTCCGAACAACGTCTCAGAGCGTTTCACTCACTTAATACCCTGGGCACAAACTAGGCAGGTACGTCTATTTGCCAAAAGCCCACATGAGGCCCAGGATGAAGCAGCTAGTGTTGAGCAAGTTTGCTATGTGGCATTGGGCATGGACCTCAATAGCATAATGCTAGCACGTCACAAGTCAACTGTTCTATAAAGCTCCTCCTGGCAAGCTGAAGGAAGTTAGCCACCAGATAGATCACAAGGAAACTGAAGCTTGGGGTCCAGCTGCTGGAACACATTATCTGGGTCTGTTGAGTTTTTAACCACGCATTTGTGCATCCAGCGCCTAGATTCCACCTTTATTGGCTTGCAAAGAAACAAACTGCTGCTTCAGTTTTCAATTCCAATGGATAGAACCATCGGTCAGTGGGAGGCAACACGAGTCTCAGCTGCAAATAGGAAGATGGTGCCAATGCTCTCATACATTTAATGCTGAGCTAAGTTGTCCGCCAGTGGGGGAGGGGTCTCAGTAGCTGGCAATTTGGCAACGAAAGGTCGGAATCAAGTCCACCTTCTGTGGGGGTCTCAGTTGTGCAGTGCTCCAGGGCACTGATGATGATAATCCTTGCATTTGATATAGTGCTTTTCACATCTTATCGACATCTCAAAGCGTTTCACAGAATGTACTGTAATGTGAATTGACTGTAAATTTGTGGATGAAATGCGGCAGCCAAATTGCACACAGCAGTGTCCCACAAACAGTCATGGATTGAAATGACCAATTTTATTATCGTGTTTTTTTTTGGAGGGATTATTATTAGGTGTGTGGAGTAAGGAAACTTGCCAAAGGTTTCGCCCTGACCTGCCTGGATTCAAACACAGATCTCACGTTTGTAAGGTGAGTGCTCTAACCACTGAGCTGCAGGAGCTCCAGAATGATGGTAGTGCAGCTGTGCTGGTTCATTGACTTGGAAAGGCAAACGAGTCGTAGCTGGAAAAGCAACAGGAAACTTGCCTGCTGTGTTCTCAATGCCATGCTAGGCATTCTTAGCAGATTAGACTCAATGGGAGCGTGTATGTCTTTCTGAGTATAGTGGCAGGCCCCAGAGGCAGGAAGTGGTGAATGAGGACATTGATGAGTGTTTGCCGAATGTCCGGGCCTTTTCTGTACAGCAGGCTGGAAATAGATTATTCAGCCCTTCCAACTGTTGGGTCTACCCTGGTGTTCCCCTTGCTCTGGTTCCTTGAGTATTTGAAATATTCAGGAGGCTAAAACGAATAACGTCCAGGTTATCAGTTCACTGCTCACATCACCTCCTGCTCTACTGGTTGACCAAAAATCTCTGCATTTTTAACCGGCGATCACACTCCATCATAGTGCTGGTTTGGAATTTATGACCTTTAACTATTGCCTTATAACTGTCTCAATCCTAAATGAGTGGAATCTTCACTGTACAACTGTGCACACAGTTTTTTTTGTTGTCTGACACATAATGAATCCCATCACCAGGCTTAAGAGCATCTAAATGTACAACATTCAAACAGATACTCACCCCTCTCCTGTGAGTGCACAGCAAGCTTGATTGTGCTATTGATGATCTTTAATAGAACTTAGAGTGAGGTATTTAGAGATTTCAGCTGCTGACATGCAACATTTATTGTCTTGTTTGTTGGCAAATATCAGCACAGCTGCATTCCTCAGGTCCTGGAACAGGAAGAACATTTCATTACTGTTCAAGGATGATCATCTACCTGGAGGATTCTTTTCACCACATACCGTAAAGTATAGATTTCACAGACAAATGTTGCACAAAACTCCAAGGTTCTTATTATTACAACTTTATATTGTTCGTACATCATCCCAATCTGACTGCAGAATGTTTGCGCTGTAAAGAGAAGGTTCCCTGAAGGCACTAGGTTAATGTTATATGGTGCACTATTCAACACTTTATCCTTTGCAAGGCAGGAAAGCAGAGAGGGAACTGGTGCATGGAGAATGATTTTGTTTCAGTAAAACATTAGCTAATGATACTGATGGTTGTACATTCATTAAACTCGTCTGGTGTTCAAGTATCATTAAAAATGTTTACCATTAAAAATGCAACTTTCCAATTCTAATAGACGGCAAATTTCAAACCTGCAGCTTAAAGGAAAACAAAGATACTGTAAGATGTCATTAATGTGAAAGGAAACCTTCAAAAAGATAAAGAACTTAATAACTCAGCTGAAAGTACTATATTGCAAAACAAGATATCATGTAGAGGTATGACTACCAAGCTTATTCAACAGGCAAGCAGTAATATATAGAAAGTATAGCAGGAAACAGTAGTATATTTGTAGACAACAGAAAGAAAAAAATGCATATTGATTATTCTTTTCCACAGCAGAGGGAGCAAATATTTAAGTATAAGTACTGTGACGAATGTTAACATCAGAAAAATAAATTCCAACAAATTATTAAAGAGAATGAGGGTGAACAACAAAATTACATTTGTGTAGCGCCTGTCACATCAGGAGCGCATCACAATAGACACTCGCCTTACAAGCGAGTGACACGAGTTTGATTCCAGGCAGGGTGAAAGCTTGGGCAACTTTCCTTACTCCACATGCCTGATAATAATCCCTCAAAAAAAAACATGAAAAGCGGTATATCCAATGCAAGGATTATTATTGTAGATGGGGTTAAAGAATGTGCCATGATCTAATAAGCAGGCTCAATTGATAAAATGATCTCTTTCTTTACTGTTAATTTAAAAAAATTAAAGTACAGCGCTTCTACAACAATAACAAAATTACATTTATAGAGCACTTTTATAATAATCCTTGCATTTGATAGTGTTTTTCACGTCTTCTAGACATCTCAGAGAGGTTCACAGAATATATTTTTAAGTGAATTGACTATAATTGTGGTCGAAATGTGGCAGCTAATTCTGCACCATAAGGAATCTGGAATAACAACAACAAATTACATTTATAGAGCGCCTTCCACGTCGGGAGGACGTCCCAAGGCGCTGCAAATAAGGAATCTTGCCCAAGGATTCAACCTGTTTAGATCCTAACACAGGTCTCACGCTTGTAAGGTGAGTGCTCTAACACTGAGTTACAGGAATCCACTTTCACGTCGGGAGGACATCCCAAGGTGCTGAACAGTCAGAGGTCGGGACGAGAAGACATGGAAAGTACCATATCAACTGCAAGGATTATTATTATGCTTCTTTGCAAGTGTTGATTTGGTTATCATATGCTGGCATCCCACATAACTGTGTGTGCAGCTGGCCTGATCTCACGCTGAAGTTGATAATTTTCAGGTTATTGGAACCAGAGAAGTTTACACCACAGAAGGAGGCCATTTGACCTTTTATAGCTGTGCTTTCTATTCAGCAGGCTATTCAGTCCCATTTATTTGCCTTTTCCCAATATTCCTATGATTTAAGTGACAGTCCATACTAGGGAACGGCGATTAATCGGTTTTTCGATTAAACCCGATGTGATTTACACATCGGTATGCCGATATGGTGATTCTAAAAAAACTGTTATATCGAGAGATTCGATTTTAAAAATATACATCTATATATTTTTAATATCGTTCCTGGTAATATATCAATATTGTTGGTATTATCAGTGTAATGCGATCTTTTCCAGCTTACCTTGTCGCCGGCATTGCAACCTCCTAGATCTAGAGCATGGAATGCGCGTACATTCGGTGCGCGCGCACAATTAACGCGCGCGCAACATCCGATGCGCGCGCACACTTTACCGTGTATACACGACGTGAGTCGTGGCGTCTTAACAAAGTCGCATCGCTGAAAATTGTTTGAAAATTTACCTTTCTCATCACGGGGAAAAGAAGCCCCGTATGGGACTACTTTGAAACCAATGCAGTCAGTAATGGTGTGTATAGATGTACAGTTTGCAAGGTCTTGGTTAAGACATCTGATTCGAGCACGAGCAACCTGCGACAACACATTAAGCAGCACCACCCCGCCCAGCACGCTGCCCTCAGAGCGGAATCATTGTCGACAACAGCTGGAAGTCGAACCAGCGCTTCGGAGAAAGCGACAGGTAGTGGGGCCAGTGCAGCTCAAACAATTCCTGCTTTATTTAAGAGGAGAACATTGTACCAGAGAGGGGACAAAAAGTGGCAAAGTATCACGAACGCTGTCACTTTTTGCACAGCAAAGGAGAGCTTGCCAATGGCGATTGTTGAGACGCTTGGGTTTAAGCAACTCCTAAACGAACTGGACCCCAGGTACAAACCACCCAGTGAATCGGCGTTGAGCAGGACCTATATTCCCAAGCTGTATAAAGAGACCAAGGAGCGCGTCGAAGCATCACTCGCCAACATTGAATATTTTGCCAGCACCATGGACACGTGGTCCTCTCATGGGATGACCCCATTCATGGGCTACACAGTCCACTTCATCGATGCCCAGTGGAAGCTCCAACACATCGACCTCGGCATTTCGTTTGTTCCCGAGGATCACACAGGAGCAAACATTGCGCACACGATGAGTGACCTGCTGGACAAATGGGGTCTGGATCCGCAAAAGCAAGTGTGTGTGACCACTGACAATGGGACCAACATTGTCAAGGCAGTGCAGGAACTGGAGTGGCCACATCTCAACTGCTTCGGCCACAACCTTCATCTGGCCATAACAAACTCATACTCGGCTCGGCACGGTGACGTTCACCAACAAGTGTCGACGGCAATGGCGATGGCACACAGCATAGTTGCCAAATTCCACACAAGTTGGAAAAAGAAGCGTGATCTGTTTGCTGCCCAAGCCAAGAACGGAAAGGATGAGGAAGCCCTTATCTCTGTAAGTAATATATAAATCTATTTTTAAATATCAAATCAAATAGATTTACTCGTCTTTAAACATGTTATCATGAAAATCAAACTTTATGGTAGAATAGTGAGGTATTTTTGAGGGTACCGAACCGAGTGAAAATTGGCTAAATCAAGTACAGCATATATTATTTTAAAGATGATTACCTCAAATTGATTTAAATCGTATTGTTAACTAATTCAGACATTACGATTCAGATCGAGTTGTTGAGAAAACGACACCCAGACAATTAAGTGTGTTTAGTTAAATTCTTTAATTTACAGCTTCCTTCTGGGCGAATACAACTCAGGTTATAATAAAACAATACCACCGCAAGTCCGTCCGCGATCTGCCCGTCGGTGACATCATGGCCTTATCCAAATGCAGAAATGGGAATCGGCTGTACCGCTGTCAAGTTTACAGCTCTTCCATCAGCTGGAGGTTCTTCTTTTGAGTCGCATATCCCGACTGACTTGTAGTCAACCTTTGTTAGGTCCATTTCTGTTCGTGGTTATTCCTTGTCCACAGTAATGGTTACTCTGTGATTAACCGCACCTCCCTCTCATTATCTGACTTCCTTATCTAAGTTTTGGTTAACATTTGTTACGCGTTTTTACATTCCAGCCGTCCAGCATCAATCTCAACAGAGTCAACAAAGTACGATTCTTCTATTCACATATTCATATGTTTGACATTTTCTCTTGTAATTGATTCAGAAATTATTGATCTGCTTTTCTTAAATTTTGTATTTCAGGACTGCGTCACGCGCTGGGGTTCCACGCAAGCTATGATTCAGCGACTCCTTAACAACGAGGATGAAATCAAACATGTATTGGTGAACGACAGGAAGACTTCACACTTGGTTCCAAAGTTGCGGGATATCGCTGTTCTGGAATCCCTGAATAAGGTGCTGAAGCCTTTGTCATTGCTGACTGACATCATGTCAGGGAGCAAATACATAAGTGTGTCGAGCATAAAAGCCATCCTCGTCAACTTATATGAAAATGTGCTGGTCATGGAGAAACCAGATGACGAGCCTCATCCAGAAAGGCTACTCGTCAATAAACTGAGAGCCAACATAAGACATGACCTGAGACCGCGCTACACATCAGAGGGCAGACTGCGCATCCTCAACATAACTTCGTTTCTGGATCCTAGATTTAAGGTAAGCCTGAGCCAAATTATGATTTTTTATACAAAAGAAAATACTATTTTAAAATTAGTGAATGATAACATCATATTTTGCATTCTTACTTACAGACGTCATATCTCATAACCGACTCGGTAGATGATACAACAGCGCAGGGCATTGAGTGTGTTACAGAGTACTTGCTCTCTGACATCATCACAGATGATCAACTCCCTTCCACCACCACCACCTGCACTGAGTTCACTCCCAGTCCCTCCACATCGGCATCCATTGAGCTGGTCGACGAAGAACCCCCGAGGAATAAGCGCGCGACATTGGGATCGTGGTTAGGGAAAAAGTCACCCGCCGCCAGAGCTAACATTCCTGCTAAAACGAAAAGGAACGCTCTCCTGGAGGAGATAAAGATGTACAAGACAATTCCTTGCATTGAAACAGACAGCGATCCGTTGGAATGGTGGCGCAACCGTGTCAAAGACTTTCCCTTGCTGGGTAAATTTGCAAGGAGATACCTTTGCATCCAAGCGAGCTCCTCACCTTCTGAACGACTCTTCAGCAAGGCAGGACATATCATTACCCCTAAGCGAGCGCACCTCAACCCAGAAAAGGCCAACATGCTTGTGTTTTTGGCTGGAAACCTGTGAGCTGGCACAGATCTTTATTGGATGAACAACTTACAGCTGATTTGGTGATTGCCAAAGCCGGAAATATCAAACAAACATGACGTGATGACCGACCGGCATTGCATTTTGTATTTTTTCTTTTCTTTCTATTTTCCACTTTCGAGGCACTTTATTTCTTTATCGGATGTTTATATCACTTTTCTATTTACAACACTTACAAGTGCATGTGTGAAAAGGATGATTCAACATCTTCTTCCTTAAAAACTTGTCTGGTTTTACTTTCTAAATAGGTCCTGACAATGTAGTAGGCTACTTAAAATCAATGAACGAGTTATAATTAAAGGTTTCCTTTCAATTCACATAGCCTTGGCGTGTCATTTACCACAACACAGTACACTAGTACTACACCCCATTATCAATAGTATCAGTCAGATAACTTGCCGAGTGTGCTTAATTCATGATCACATTGTGTTCATTGTCTTATGCACGGCACACAAGATAGCATTCAACAGACCTTGTCACCCGCATTGCAAACCACCTGGGCCTAGAGCACGCATATTAGAATGCGCGTGCATATCCATTGGGCGTGCACACCCGATTGTGCGCACACACCTGAATGCATGTGCAAACTCAAATGTGCGCATACCGCACCGCACACCATAATGCGTGCCACGCACACACCCAAATGTGAGCGCAATCCGAATGTGTGCGCATACACAGGATAAAAAACACGGTATATCGATATCGGAAAAATTCCATAGCGAAGGACATTAATTCAGACTTCAGACTACATAAAAATAAGTGGCATTTTGTGGCTGTAAGTGTTATTTTTGTGTGTGAGACAGTTAGAAGCATAGAAGCATTATCACTGCTTCTATGTGTGTGTCTGACTAGACACACACATAGAAGCAGTGATAATCTGGCTTCTACCTCTAACAGTCAGACTGTCTGTCTCTCTCTTTTCTATTGTAATAGATCTCATTTACACGTGGACATTACATGCTAGTTTCAAGCAAGAAATGGAGGAGAATAAATCTCTAGATTTTGTTTTTGGTGTGTGTGTGTTCTATTTTGTGTTTAGAGATGGAGGGAGAGAAGGAGAGGGGGAAAGTTGGGAGAGAAGGAGACAGGAAGAGAGGGGAGGGAGGGAGAGAAGGAGAGGGGGGAGGGAGAGAAGGAGAGGGGGGAGGGAGAGGGAGAGAAGGAGAGGGGGGAGGGAGAGGGAGAGAAGGAGAGGGGGGAGGGAGAGGGAGAGAAGGAGAGGGGGGGAGGGAGAGGGAGAGAAGGAGAGGGGGGAGGGAGAGGGAGAGAAGGAGGAGGGGGGAGGGAGAGGGAGAGAAGGAGAGGGGGGAGGGAGAGGGAGAGAAGGAGAGGGGGGAGGGAGAGGGAGAGAAGGAGAGGGGGGAGGGAGAGGGAGAGAAGGAGAGGGGGGAGGGAGAGGGAGAGAAGGAGAGGGGGGAGGGAGAGGGAGAGAAGGAGAGGGGGGAGGGAGAGGGAGAGAAGGAGAGGGGGGAGGGAGAGGGAGAGAAGGAGAGGGGGGAGGGAGGGAGAGAAGGAGAGGGGGGAGGGAGGGAGAGAAGGAGAAGGGGAAGGGAGAGAAGGAGAGGGGGAAGGGAGAGAAGGAGAGGGGGAGGGAGAGAAGGAGAGGGGGAGGGAGAGAAGGAGAGGGAGAGAAGGAGAGGGGGGAGGGAGGGAGAGAAGGAGAGGGGGGAGGGAGGGAGAGAAGGAGAGGGGGGAGGGAGGGAGAGAAGGAGAGGGGGGAGGGAGGGAGAGAAGGAGAGGGGGGAGGGAGGGAGAGAAGGAGAGGGGGGAGGGAGGGAGAGAAGGAGAGGGGGGAGGGAGGGAGAGAAGGAGAGGGGAAAGGAGGGAGAGAAGGAGAGGGGAGAGGAGGGAGAGAAGGAGAGGAGGGAGAGAAGGAGAGGAGGGAGAGAAGGAGAGGAGGGAGAGAAGGAGAGGAGGGAGAGAAGGAGAGGAGGGAGAGGAGGGAGAGAAGGAGAGGAGGGAGAGGAGGGAGAGAAGGAGAGGGGAGAGGAGGGAGAGAAGGAGAGGGGAGAGGAGGGAGAGAAGGAGAGGGGAGAGGAGGGAGAGAAGGAGAGGGGAGAGGAGGGAGAGAAGGAGAGGGGAGAGGAGGGAGAGAAGGAGAGGGGAGAGGAGGGAGAGAAGGAGAGGGGAGAGGAGGGAGAGAAGGAGAGGGGAGAGGAGGGAGAGAAGGAGAGGGGAGAGGAGGGAGAGAAGGAGAGGGGAGAGGAGGGAGAGAAGGAGGTAGGGAGCAAACAACATCGTATAATTCAACAGACCTTGACACCAACATTACAAACTTTCTGGACCTAGAGGACACATTTCGAAATGTGCGTGCACCGCGACTGCGCGCGCATCGTCAGTGCGGACGCACCGTCAATGCGCGCGCACCGCGACTGAGCGCGCACCATAAATGCGCACGCGCCATCAATGCACGCGCACTTCGAATGCACGCGCATGCGCAGTATAAAAACTCGATAGATCGGTTTAAGCAGGTATGAGCAAACCGATATATCCATATCCGGAAAAATCCCATATCGCCGTTCCTTAATGGATACTTACCAATAAATATCAATTACAGTCTATTAACACAGCACACAATTACAAAGCAAACTTCTACAATGGCAGACTGTAGAAACTTAAAGGAGTACTGCCGTTTTTACCTTTTTTTTCTCTCCCTCCTTCCCTCTCTCTTTCACACACACACTCAGTCAGTGTGGTATCTCAATGGCTCCAAACCCAACCCCCCTCCACTTCTCTCATTTTCCATCTAAATTAAGCAACTCACCCCATCTCTCTCCCCCTCCTCTCTCTTTCTCCCCACCTCTTTCCCTCTCTTTCTCCCCCCCCACCCCACCAATCCCCTCTCTCTCCCTGCCTCTCTCTCCTTCTCCCACCCCACCCAAAACAAGTGTATAAACGCACGATAGCATCAGGCTACACAGGCAATGTAGTATCCATCAGAGAGCGAGGGAAATAAAGGGGAAGAGATAGACAGAGAGGAAGGAAGGAAGGACGGAGAGAGAGAGAAAGAGGAAGAGAGAGAGAGACAGGAAAAACATTGCCCCTTTAAGACCCAAACCTGGAAGTGCCACTACCAGCAGCATTCAGAGCTAATCGTACTGTACTCTCCTGTGATAATCGACTCATTAAATGCACCACCGCGATTGTGTCAGATAAGATCCAGTTAATCGAATGACAACATTTTGTTGAGGTGCCAGTGATATGGAAGTTATGGTTGATCGGGTCACTGATAAATGGGCTTTTACTGTAATAATAATCCTTGCATTTGAAGCAGCGCTTTTCAGAATATACTGTAAAGTGAATTGACTGTATACTTGTAGGCGTTAACGCGGCAGCCAATTGCAGACAGCAGTGTCCTACAAACAGTTGTGGATTGAAATGACCAATTTATTAACATGTTTGTTCTGAAGGGAGTATTATTAGGCATGTGGAGTAAGGAAACTTGCTCATTGTTTCGCCCTGACCTGCCTGGATTCTAACACAGGTCTAATGTTGTAAGGCGAGTGCTCAAACCACTGAGCTACAGGATTCCACATGTGGAGCTTATGCCCAATCTTACAAATAGCGTAGGTACAAAGTTTTGCAACTTCCTGAGAAGTGATATTTCAGTATTCCAACAATGTTCATGATCTAGACTACCTGCTAACGCTGAACAACAAAATAACAAATAAATTACACTTATAGAATGCCTTTCACATCAGGAGGACATCCCAAGGCGCTGGAGCTTGAAAAAATATTGTCAAGCCTTAGTTAAGATGAAAGTACAGAGTGCCATTCTAACTACAATCACATTTTGATACAAGTCATTTACAACCTGAATTGAAATCATAGAATCATAGAATCATAGAATCATAGAATTTTACGGCACAAAAGGAGGCCATTCGGCCCATCTAGTCTGTGCCGGCTCTTTGAAAAGAGCGATTCAATCCCATTGCCCTGCCCGCTCCCCATAGCCTAATAGACCCGTTCTTCCTAAATAAAGATCTAATTCCCTTTTAAAAGTTGTTATCGAATCAGCCTCCACCACCTTTTCAGGCAATGCATTCCAGATTCGAACAACTCGCTGAGTGAAAAAATTTCTCCTCAGCTCCCCTCTACTGCGCCTTGAAACTATTTTAAATCTGTGACCACGAGTCACAGATTCACCCACGAGTGGAAATAGTTTTTCTCTATTTGCCCTGTCGAAACCCCTCATGATCTTATAAACCTCTATTAGGTCTCCCCTCAATCTTCTCTGCTCCAGAGAGAATAACCCTAGCCTATCTAGCCTCTCCTCATAGCTGAAGTCCCTCAATCCTGGCACCATCCTAGTAAATCTTCGTTGTACCCTTTCCAATGCCTTCACATCCTTTCTGTAGTGTGGTGACCAGAATTGAACACAGTATTCCAGCTGAGGCCTCACCAAAGTCCTATAGAGGTTAGTCAGCACTTCCTGACTTTTGTACTCTATACCCCTATTTATAAAGCCTAGTATCCCATATGCCTTCTTAACAGCCTTGTCTACCTGTCCTGCCACCTTCAACGAGTCACTAACACAAATCCCCAGGTCTCTCTGTTCCTTCACACCATTTAAAATTGTACTATCTAGCCTATATTGCCTCCCTTCATTTCTTCTCCCAAAATGCATCACCTCACACTTCTCTGCATTAAACTTCATCTGCCATGTGTCTGCCCACTTTACCAATTTGTCTATATCCTCTTGCAGATGGCTACTATCCTCCTCACTGTTTACTATTCTCCCTAACTTAGTGTCATCTGCAAACTTGGAAACTGTACTCCGTACACCCAAGTCCAGATCATTGATGTAGATTACAAACAGCAATGGTCCCATAAATATAAATATAAATAAAAATAATTTTCTTTTGCTTTCTTTCCATAGCTACATAAAAGCTCTAGGCTCTGTATTTCAACACTTTCAGTATACAGTACAACCCATTTTACCAAAGAAGGGAGAGGAAGGGGTGGAAACCACAATTTTAAAATTTAAGCAATTGAATCTCAATCTCTCATTTTTAGAAACATAATTATATGCTGATAGAGTGAAATTACAAAACCCACAAATTAGTATCCAAGAATAGAAGACGTCAGACAAACCTAAATATAATGCAAACTTCTAACAATGGATTTCTTATGGATATAATTTTACTTTTTAAATAAACTTTATGATTCAAAAATAAACCTAGCAACAATTTATTAATGGGTAACATGCAAATTTGGAGAGTGGGAGGAAATGATGTTTGGAGACCATGGTTTTATGAAGTTAGCAGCACAATATTAAAAATAAAAAACACCACAAAAAATAGGTACCAAGATATCCAATATAGTCCAATAGTGTTGGAAAAGCAACTTCGAGGACACGATGAGACATTAGAGCAAGAGCCAAGTGAAATTTTCTATAATGGACAACTATTATAACCAAAGATATTACCCAATTAGGTTGCAGCACAATACACATGGAACTCCTACAGAAGCGAAAAAAAACAAAGACAGGAATGAGATATGAGGCCAGAAAAAACTTGAGAAAGTGATCTTACAAAATCTCATTAACAAAACTCCTACTGTATAAGAAGGAAAATATGTGAGTAAATATATTCAAGAATTTGATTTTTAAAACACTATTTACTGTACTGTAATCACCCACAAATATACAGTTAATTTTCCTACTTTCCTTCCCCAAACTCTGAAGCGCTTTGGGACGTCGATAAGATGTGGAAAGTGCTATATAAACTTAAGGATTAATTACTTACTTGTAATCATCTTATAAGATCTCAAATGTTAGTTAAGTACAGCATCTGGATTGTTGGACTGCAACTATGTCCCTACACTTCACAGTAAGACACTGTGAAGTCCTGATGGCACAATACATTACTTTGTTGCTAAACATGCAAAAGGGACATTACTTACAATTGATAAAGGATGGTAGTCTTCCCTGCATTGTCCAGGCCAACTATTATAACTTTGTTCTATAAAACAATATTTTGCAAATAATCACAAATAATGATACTGTAGTTTTAAATGCAACTCAGTTGCAATCTACAAAAACCTGCATCAAGATAACACTTTTCATGCAGGTAGCATCCCATTTGATTCCAGCCAAACCAGAAGGTATCAAACACATGCAGGATAGCATCTCAGAACTGTACACTGAAGGTGTTGGGATACTGAGCAAGAGAGGTATCCAAGCAAGTCTTTGCCAGTTAATGTGATAGATCTCCATGAAGCTGTTTTGAGTATTGGGATCACTTCTTTCATTGAGTGACAGATATCCTCACATTCAATTGACCATCATTACCCTGTGAACTTTGACAGTGTATTTATTGGCAGGCGATTTGGCAATAAATTTGAAAAATGACATCAGTCCACGCTGCTATCAAAGATAATTGTCATGGTTAATAATCAGAAGAACTGTCCACTTGCCTCATCCCTAATCCAGAGACGTGAAGCTACATATAATAATACTGTGGTTGAGATGAATCCCAGAACTTCTCAGGCAGTACGGGCCAATTGATCTATCAGGATAAATCTAGAATTTTGTTGGGCTACACTTACTCTCCCAAGTGAACTTTAAAAATGTAAAAAGATAAGCAGTGTGTCTAAGTGGTGCAGATTGTCAACACAGCACTTTTCCAGCTCTAGAACGTCAAGAAAGTATTATTCTGTAGTTGAGGTTTGCATGACATTTTCTCAGCAACTCCACTGGCAGCAAAACAGTCACCAATGCTACTCTGGTACAGAATCAGAAATCATCATGTTCTGACCATGAACAAAATGAGGGCTCACTCTGCACCAGACAGGTTTTGTTCATACATAAGCAGCTTGTACTGGCACTCCCAGCCATCAAGTTACTTGATTCTTCAAAAATGACAAACAGACAAATTATGCAATGTCAGGAGCTCAAGAGTTACAGATCCACATTCTGCTCTCTGAACATCATGAATTTGGCTGCCGCGTTTCGCCCACAAGTATACAGTTGGCTTTCCTGCTCTCCTTCCCCCTACCCTGACCTTGCCATCTTTCCCCCCTGGCCCCACTTCCATGACTGTTTGTGGGACACTGCTGTACGCAGTTTGGCTGCTGTGTTTCTCCTGCAAATAGTCAATTTTCCCCTCTCTTCACCCTGGCCCGAACCCCCCCTTCTCTCGTCCCTACCTAACTATACAGCGCCTTGGGATGTCCTCTTGATGTGAAAGGCGCTATACAAATAAAGTTTGGATTGATTGATTAATTGATTGATCCCAGCGAGCCCCGGCCTCAATCCTTCCTTCCCTTCGTTCATGACTTGTCTCAAGATGCAGTTTGACCGATTGCACTTGTATTCATCTTTCCACTCCTGGATCCCTTTTAGCTCCTACCGTGAGCCAGCTTTGAGGTATCATCTCGACAGGAAAGCTCCTACAGTAATATAAATTGACTTGGAAGACCACAGCTCTCCATTCCCCAGCTTAACAGAATTCATGGCGCTTCCACAAGAATGTTAACACACAATTGAGATTTCACAGCAGCCCAGCACCTCAGGGCCCCCAAAGCCAACACAGCAGTGACAAGAGTCACTACACCTGCTTCACAATCTCGACCGTCGCTTAACGGGCAGGTGCTGAGCGTTTCCAGACAATTCCCCACTGGGAAGGAGAGGTGGAGGGAAGCCGCTTCCCTCACTCTGGTCCGGGGGGGGGGGGGGGGGGGGGGGGGAAGGCAGTGGCTTGGGCCGCTCGGAGAATTAAATGCAAGTTGTTGTTGTTGCTGTCTGCTTCCCCCTGACACAAACATCCTAAAGGCATAAGCTACAGCAGCCCATAGTAGTGTGAGCAGAAATCCCTCAGCGAGAAGCCATCTCAAACTTTGCGAAAGGGAGATATAAACGTGCAACACACACACTAGGGTGTGTCGATATGGAAAATTTCCAATACAGATATATTGATGGGCTCATATTGAGATATACTGAAATATCGATATTTTCAGGGTTTTCGTACTGCACATGTGATATATCGATATATCTCCGGACCCTAACACACACACTTTTTCAAATGTATTATACAGTACAGTACATACGGAATTCCCCATTGAGAGATTTCGGTTCTTTTCTTTTGCCCGAAAATCGGTATTTCAAGGAATAAAGAGTTTGTAAACTCGCTCCTCGTGTGGCCTGATGTTTTATACACACCCGCGGCTCGGTCCCGGGGGAGCCTCAGCAGCGAACTCACTGACTCCTCCCCGCCGAGAATCCATTTGACACGGGAGCGGGGCTGGGCTCCGGTGACAAGGCGGCCACAGGCCAGACCGCAGACACACCGATAGAGATGAAGGCGGGGGACGGAGGCTCGACACCTACCTTGGTTACAAAAGAAGCTCCGAAACCTGGAGAACAGAAGCCCCGCGTCAGGGCGGCTCCGGCCCCACACCTCCCCCCGGCTTCAAACCTCCCCCCGGCCCCACACCTCCCCCCGGCTTCAAACCTCCCCCCGGCCCCCGGCCCCACACCTCCCCCCGGCCCCCGGCCCCACACCTCCCCCCGGCCCCCGGCCCCACACCTCCCCCCGGCCCCCGGCCCCACACCTCCCCCCGGCCCCCGGCCCCACACCTCCCCCCGGCCCCCGGCCCCACACCTCCCCCCGGCCCCACACCTCCCCCCGGCTTCAAACCTTCCCCCGGCCCCCGGCCCCACACCGGCCCCCGGCCCCACACCGGCCCCCGGCCCCCGACCTCCCCCCGGCTCCACGATATGAAGGTAAACCCTGGCCGTCCAAGAGGTTTGCGCCGCCGCGCCCCGCGGAGAGCTCTCACTGTTCAGAGCCTTGGGATATGGGGGGGGCGCCGTTATTAGTCGGAGCGGGGAACTCGGTGCCTGCTCGAGCACCACGGCTCGTTTAAATCCGTTATCCCGCGAGCGGCGTCACGAGCGTGTACCCAACGTCAGCACGCACGTCACCGTGCCGTGGGAACGTCACTGCGCACGCCGTCTCTCCCCTCCGCCTTGTTATCGTAACGTCACCGCGCACGCTGCGCACTGAACTAAAAATATACCTGGAATGCGCATCTCCCCCACAAAGTGTCGCCACCGATTTTCCGAGGTCGCCATTTTGGTTGGTCCTCGACCCGACGAGAGTGTGTGTGACAGGGGAGAGAGGGACAGAGAGAGAGAGAGAGAGAGGGACAGGGGAGAGAGGGATAGAGAGAGAGAGAGAGAGAGAGGGACAGGGGAGAGAGGGACAGAGAGAGAGAGAGAGAGGGACAGGGGAGAGAGGGATAGAGAGAGGGACAGAGGGACAGGGAGAGGGACAGTGGGACAGGGGAGAGAGGGACAGAGAGAGAGAGAGAGGGACAGGGGAGAGAGGGGAGAGAGGGAGGTGGACAGAGAGTGTGTGACGGGGAGAGTGTGACAGGGGAGAGAGGGGAGAGAGAGTGTGACAGGGGGGAGGGGGAGGTGGGGGAGGATGTGGATCTGGCTCAGGTGTTGGCCTGTCTCCTCAGGAGGTAAATCTCTCTCTGTGTGTCTCACACTCACTTTCTCCATCTCTCTCTCTGTCTGTGTCTCTCTCCTCTCTCACCCCCCCCCCCAATCCATCCATCCATCCATCCATCCATCCATCCATCCATCCATCCATCCATCCATCCATCCATCCATCCATCCATCCATCCATCCATCCATCCATCCATCCATCCAATCAATACTGTATATTATCACATTCCCTCTCTCTCCCCTCCATCTCCCCCTGTCTCTCCCCCCCCCCCCCCCCCCCGCCCTCCCTCCCTGTCCCCCTGTCTCTTCCCCCCTCTCCCCCGTCTCTCTCTCCCCCCCCCCCCCCCTCTCCCCCTTCCCCTCCTCCCTCCCCCTCTCCCCCCTCCCCTTGTATACCTGTATATTGTTCTTTTTTTAGTTCAGTGACGCCGCCTCCTGCACCTTATTGTCATAAAGTCATAGCGCTTTCATTACGTCCCAGCTTGACCACCACTGTACCTCCATTGGCGGTCGGGCAGTCAGCATCTGAACACCTGGTTTCAGGAATGCCAAAGGGCTTCCTTACCGACTGTATGATCCCGAGGGCCGCTCCATGTGGGTTTTTTGCTGTGAGTGGCCAAGAGGCTTCACAGCAAGCACTGATTGCTGTGACATTGGGTCAACAGCGGGCAACTGTAACAGTATCCACATCCATCTTTTCCCAAACCGCCTTCGCAAAACTACAATCAATCAATCAATCAATCAATCCAAAGCAGCCGGCCCGAGGGCAGAGTGTAGACTAGCACAGCAACAAAATTACATTTATAGAGCGCCTTTAACATCGGGACGACATCCCAAGGCTCTGAACAGTTAAGTCGGGACCTGAGCGAGGGGGGTGTCGGGATAGGACAGTAGGAGAGTGGGGGAAGAGTTGGGGGGGAGCAGAAGGCACGGTTGAAGAGGAAGGTCTCGAAACCAGCCTTCAAAGAGGAAAGGAAGGAAGCGAGTTGAAGGGATTGCGGGACGGAGTTCCAGAGTGTGGGGGCGAAGAGGCTGAAATCCCAGCCACCGATGGTAAGGTGGTTCAGGCGGGGAACGTAGATCAGGCCAGAGCCCACTTAAAAGGGGGGGGACGAGCAGGCTGATAGGGAGACAGCAGATTGGAGAGATAGCCAGGGGCAGGGTCGTGAATGGCCTTGAAAGTGAGGATGAGGATCTTGAATTCAATCCTCTGCGGGATGGGGAGCCAGTGGAGATGGGTGAGGGTGGGAGTGATGTGGTTATGGAGCCTAGTGCGGGAGAGTACATGAGCTGCAGAATTCTGAATAATCTCCATCTTGTGAAGGGAGGAGCTGGGAAGGCCAATGAGGAGAGAGTTCCCGTAGTCGAGCCTAGATGTGATGAATGCGTGGATTAGTGTTTCGACACTAATCAAGGGGTAAGGTAATGGCGGATTCTGGCAATGTTGCGGAGATGATGAAACGCTATACGGATTTGGGGGAGGAAGGACAGTTCGGGGTCGGACTTCTGTCGTGCATGACCCCTAAGTGGGAGGGCTCATTTAATCACCAGCTAGGGCATGTCCTGATGTTTGCTGATCAGGGCCGGTGACTAGGCGTTTGACGTAGCTGGCGGTCGTCATCCCAGGTTACCTTCCAATCGGGTCTGCCCTCCCCTTTGAAAACTATTTTAACTATCTGTCATGCGGATCACTTAGTGATTGTGTGGGGTTCTGGGATGGTGGTTTTCAGGAAGCTCTCTATGTAGGCGCTCCAACCATATGGAACATTTCTCTGCGCTTCTACCAGACCCGCTTTTCTTAGTAGCGGGTACAGGTAGAAACCAGCGCTGTAAGACTCGAGTCCTGGACTCGGACTCGAGACCGGTCTCGAGTCCTCATTTCAAGGACTCGGACTCGGGCTTGGCTGTGCAGGACTCAGACTCGGACTCGACACCAGGGACTCGAGGACTTGGGCTTCGAGACCGCCCCGAGTCCCGCAATTTTTACAAATTCTGCAGTTGGCGCATGGCTAAAAGTTAAAGAGTAAAGTTACAAACTGCCCAGATTTTAATAAATCCCCCAAAAATACCAGAAACTGAAATGAAAACAGTCATGTTGCACTTGTGATTAGAGGCTATCTACTGTGATTTCCCATGGATTTTTCCTACCTGGACTCGGACTTTAAAATTTCAAAGCTTATTTTATAACTTGTCTGATTTTTCTTAAACTTTCACTGATTTTTTTTCTTTTAATATCCAGCTGGCAGTAGCAGCTGACAGTGTTTGATATGGTGATCTAGATAAGAGATGGCGAGGTGAAGGTTTAGATTTAAGCTCATTAGCTAGTTAAACAATATGTAAGCATGAAACCTTTTTTTTTCTTAATATCCAGCTCACAGTGTTTGAATTAATGACATTACATGTATTAGTAATCTGGATAAGTGTTGTACCTGAGCAAAGCAGTAGAATGGATGTAAGGTAACAATATGTAACATGAAATACATGCTTTTCATCTAAAATATCCAACTGACAGTGTGTGATATTATTATAAGAATGTGGGTAAGTGATGGTCAGCTAAACAAGGTTTAGATGTTAGCTCAATTTATGTAAGCATAACATTTTTTTTCTTTCTTTTAAAATATCCAGCAGTCCAGTCGACAGTGTTTGATACCATGGTAATCTCACTATCAGGATAAGTAGTAGCTGAACAAGGTTTACATGTAACATTGTGCAAGCTGAAAATAGTATAAATAAAAAATATGCATTTTTTTCCTTTTATTTTGAAATATCCAGCTGATACTGTTTGATATTATAGTAATATCACTATCTGGATAAGTAATAGTTGAACAAGGTTTACACGTAATCTTAAAAAAAAGGTGACCTTTCTACTCCTACATAAGGTGATATTTCAAAACAATGAAATATCCAGCTGACAGTGTTTGATATTTTAGGCCTTTATAGTGATCTGGACAAGTGATAGCTGAACAAGGTATAACTGACAGAGTAGAAAGACTTCAGCTTGCATTTAGGTGTATGAGATATGAGATATGTAGATATGAAGTGGAGCAGAGGAGAAAAGATATTACAAATTAAAAATAGAGAGTGAAGACACTAATTGTCATCTGTGTACTAGTGTAGTTATTGTGATTTATTGTCAATTTCTTGTAACTCTAGCTAGGTTTTTGTGCTGAGATCAGTGCAATGGCTTTATCAGACAAGTGACTGACGACTTGAGAAGTCAATATTCCTTGTACTTCAGGGCCTAAAAATAGAATTTTATTTGTTCTTGAACCAAACCAATAAGCACTTGAACTTCGGGATAATGAGTCAATTTATTGCATAAAGCCATGAAGTAAGAACCAAACCCCTGTAAACAGAGCATAGCAAGCAATATACATCGAAAAAAGGTATAAGACAGAAATTCTAGTATGTATAGTTGGTGATGGGTGTGAATTTTTACATGGAGCACTCGGACTTGAACATTGAGGACTCGGGCTCGGACTCGGACATTAAAAAGTGGCAGGGACTCGGACGCTAGGGACTCGGATGAGGAGGACTCGACTACAGCCCTGCCTGACACTGGCGACAGATATAATGTAATCTTCCTTGAAGCCTTTTTACTTGAGGGAATCAAGATCAGAATTATGCAATGCATGAGCTGGAACTAGCAGCAACAAAATATAAGTGCAATTGAAAGTTGCAAAGCTGAACTTTTTTCAAAGAGTAGTTTTGCAGGGATTAATGTATTTCTAATGTATTCCAGATGATCCTCTGAAAGAAACCAATTGAAAAAGAGGAGCCGTAATGAACTCAGCTCTTTAGTTTCCAAGCAGTAAAGCTCAAGAGATTGGAAGTTGCTCACACTCTGGCAGCCTGTTGAGCCTGCAGGTGTTGATGTGCTGATGTGGCAATCTGTGGCATCATCTTTGTTACAAGTCAACAAACTGCATCAGGTTTTATAATGATAATTTACATTTATATAGCCTGGCCTTCAGACAGGTTAGCAAATTGGAGTGCTAAAAATAGCAGAGCTTGGCACCAAGCTAGGGAGACTGGGGAGGTGACTCGGTACGATCGAAGAAGAAGGTCTTCAGGTGTGGAAGGTGGTGGGTTAGAGGTAGAGAGTGCCATACGTTTGGGGTCTAGTGGCTGAAAGCCCAGCTGTCGAAGGAGCATTTGGGATGAGGGATGTGCTGGAGGCTGAATGAAGGTAGTGAAGTAGGATATAATAATAATAATCCTTGCGTTTGATACAGTGCTTTTCACATCTACTGGACGTCTCAAACCACTTCACAGAATATACTGCAAAGTGAATTGACTGTATACGTATGGGCAAACGTAGCGGCCAATTGTGCACAGCAGTGTCCCACAAACAATCCTGGATTGAAATGACCAATTTTTTTTGTGAGGGATTATTATTAGGCATGTGGAGTAAGGAAGCTTGCTCAAGGTTTCGCCCTGACCTGCCTGGAATAGAACCCAGGTCTCTCGCTTGTAAGGCGAGTGCTCTAACCAGTGAGCTACAGCAGTTCACAGAGGTCGGGAGGTACAAGGGCATGAAGCGATTTGTCGGTGAGTGTAAGGATCTTTAAATTGATCTATTTTGCAACAAGGAGCCAGTGGAGCCTGACAAGGACTAGGGTGATATTCTGGGGATATTTGATGCGGATGAGGATACAGGTGACAGTTTAGTATTAATTGGATTTGATGAATGGTGGAGCTAGGGAGCTATGCCAAAAAATCGACATTGGATTAACAGAGCCAGGATGTGATAAATGTATACAGAAAGTTTTTGAAAACTTTATCTGACTAAACACCTCTGCCTCTAAACTTTTTCTTATCATCTATTGAGATGAGGTTATTAAGGCACTATTGGTTAATGATGATTAGCAGCCTAGCTTATAAATCTTGTGAAGATTTGAGATGGCCTCCCAATGTGAAAGGTCAATGGCAAGAATTAATTATTATAATACTGTAGCCACAATCAACGCACACATTTTGAGGGGTGCAAACAAACTTTACTGATCCCAATAAATAGGCAGGTGTTTATCGTGGTGTAAATGACCTCTCATCCTTTCAAATCATTCAATTTCCAGGAAAATTGAAACACGGGAGTCCTGGAGGAATCTAGATGCTGATGTGTTGTCTTTCACAAGAATCTCAATGTCTTCAGTGGGGATTTTTTTATCCTTTAGGCTAGAAAGAAATGGCACAAAATTGTACAACTGGTTATCTTTCGTAGCAACAGCTAAACTTGCTGCATGATCTAAAGGGAAGTGGCTGCTCTTCACACGGTTGCTAAACAGTGATTCTGGTGGTGAATACAAGAGGGGCAGACAATGATTGAATGGTCCCATTATAGCGGGATTGATACCAAGTAATGGCAACTTCTCCAGCGCTGTCCGGAGGAGATAGAAACCCACTCACAACCACCGGCTGGATGTGGCTGTGGGTATTCATGATATTGTCATTGTCAGAATCGCAAGGTGAATGGGGGAAGGCAGGCATGTGACAGCTTTTGTGGGTGGCCATTCTATAAATAGATACTTGGCAGGAGGCTAGGGCTAGAGGGGCTCAGCGTCTCCCCACCCACCCTGTTTATCTTCAGCTCACCTCTGATCGGCTGTCAGTCAACACAAAGATTCACTTCAGTTAAAAAGGACTGATATTTTAACTGAGTTTTACTCAACCCTCTCCCCACACCCCCAAACCCCTGCCCAAGAATATTGTCATCCATCACCTATGAATAAAGCTGATGGAAATTTCTGATTCTCGAGTCCAATCCTTTGCCATCTCTTGACCTCCACTGCCCCAACCCCATCGCGGGTCAGTGAATAGACTAATGATTTTGTTGTTGTTGTCTACTGGTACATTATACTTTTGTTTCCTCCGAGGAAAATCAACCCATGTTTTATTGTACAACATATAACTTGCCAGACTTCTGCCTCAAATTCTTCAAATAGCAAAACATAAATTCACCTGCCTTTTTTAATAAGACTGAGAAACGAGGGGGGAGGGGGTGGGGGGTGGGAATCACAGAGGGAGAATGCTCATGATGGGGCATATAAATGAAGACGCGCCAGACTTGGTGAGCTCCTGATCCTCATTCAGGCAGTTTAATGAGGTTTTTTTTATGCCTTTCAATTTCAGTGATGGATGATGTAGTGGAATCACTTATTGAAATCTTAGCCTTACCAGATCTCCTTTATAGCTCTATTTTCTTCCAGTGACTGCAGCAGGTAAGTAGCTCCACTTGTTGTTATCTCATTTTCAATCAACCTGCAA
Source organism: Hydrolagus colliei (assembly GCA_035084275.1). NCBI lineage: Eukaryota > Metazoa > Chordata > Chondrichthyes > Chimaeriformes > Chimaeridae > Hydrolagus > Hydrolagus colliei. The sequence continues at coordinate 38,690,181 of CM068743.1, read as the reverse complement.
ATTCTTTGGGATGTTTGGGATTGTCTGAGCTCAAATAGGCATTATATTCAATTCTAACTGTTGCAAAAAGTCCTCTGAACATTAACACCACAAGATTAGTGCCGCTGTTTCACCAAAGTTATCTTCCTCTTACAGCTGCTGATCAAGCATTTTCTCGTTTTGGTTTCAGGTTTCCAGAATTCACTTTTTTTTCCCTCTTTATCTCAGAGCACTTTTCAGTTAATTGGAAACAAAAACAAAAGTTGCTGGGGAAACTCAGCAGGTCAAACAGCATCCATGGAGAAAGGAAAAAGAGTCAACGTTTTGGGTCTACAACTCTTCGTCAGGACACAGGGTTGTAGACCCGAAACGTTGATTCTTTTTTCTTTCTCCATGGATGCTGTTTGACCTGCTGAGTTTCCCCAGCAACTTCTGTTTTTGCTTCAGATTCCCAGCATCTGTAGTATTTTGTTCAGTTAATTGGGATGTCTCCAGGCAGATTCAACTGTACCTGTTATGAGGCATCATAGTGTTCCACTTATTTCAAAGACAGGCTGTAGAAGCCTTCAGCACAAAGATTGGGTCTGAAGATTTCAATTCCAAACGGATGCTTAGAACAATACATCATTTCATAACATTTGCTGTGATAATTCTCATTGAATCTATTATGAAACATTGCTTTTTTCATTCCTGCACCACTTTTAAAACTGGTTAAAAAAAAACATGCTTGCTTTGTCTTTGCAAGAAGAATCCAAACTCACAATTGCCTGTGTTTGGCTCAGCTATTCACCAGGTTTGATGTGTTTGAATGGTGTTCACTCTACGACCACAAGAAACATGTACAGAGCTTGACAGGATATAAGAGAGCTGAGATTTATTGGTACAATCTTCCTGTAGTTATGTTTCATGGTAAGCTGTTGTGGATGGGTCAAATGCTATGAACTACTGTATACATCTGACAGTTGGTTTAAGATAATACTAGGAGCTGGTCTACTAATACAGTACATCACAGCAATTGCAAACATCTTATTTTTGCTGTATTTGTCTACAGATTGGAATTTTTATACTTTACTGTACCACCTGTGAAAAACTGAGATGAATTTAGAATTTTGTTTAAGCAGCTACTGTACTGCCTTGGGATGTCCTCAATGTCTTGGGACGTCCTCCCAGCGTGAAAGGCGCTCTGTGAATGTAATTTTGTTGTTGTTGTATTAAGTGGTGTGGAGCCAATATTATAATTGTGGAAAAAGCAAAGATTTTCTACAAACAAACATCAAACCCAAGCATTGTAAATAGAGGGAACCATACACAAATAAACCAGGTCAGTCCTAGTGCCCTTTACAGCAGAGAATGGACATGGTGCTGCAGGAGAAAGCTATGAATCTTAAGAAAGGTTCAGATTATTATACAATATTATTATTATTAAGTTAGACCATTTGATCTCAACCTTCTAGAACACCCCTTTTGCTAACAGCCTTTCACAGCATCTTTTGTCTTTTGAACTAGTCTCAACTACCCTTCCTGTGTCTGTCCTGACTGTGCCCTTTGCGACTCTAGACCTACCTCTCGACGTGAAAGACACTCTATAAATGTAATTTTGTTGTTGTATTTTGTTGTTGTTATATCCTCTTGTTCTACTGTCTCAGTGAATCTGATAGTTTTGTTTGGGTTTACTTTCTCAATCCTATTTAAAATCTAATAAAGTCTCCTATGAGACTTTCAGGACAAAGAATCTACTTGTTGCTCGTAGCTCATTCCTCTAAATATTGGGGATTTCCTTTCCGCTGCCTCTAGGAGCTGGGCAACCCCCTTTAAGGTGTGGTGACCACAACTGTTTACAGTGCAGTGATTGAGGTGTGGTCTGAGGAAACCACCATATAGCTTGAGTATGTCTCGCCCAGAATTCTGCCAACTTTACCATAAGTTTTCCAGCGATGTGTTTATTTTCAACATTTCTGCAAAACTTTTAGCCGCTTCATCATCTAAATAATTTTGTGTCAACCTAGAAGAAAAACAAAATCCAAGTTTGTCTTCATTCCTTGTGCAATTCCCTCCCTCCCTGTGTGTCTCTCACTCTATCTCCCTCTCGCCTTCCATCCGTCCCTCCATCCAGATATGGAATAAAATTTCTGAGCCCTCTCACACAAACAATATGTGTTGAAGAGAAGACTTTTAAAATTAAAAAAAATGTATAATGTGAGAAAAAAAATCAAACTTGAGTCTTTGATTACTGGTCACATAAAGTTCATGCAGGGATTGGAAAAAAAATTCACATTCACAGTTAAAAAATTCACAGTTAATTTATCCTGTGCTGTATATTCAACGCTACTATAACTCTGCGCATTTTACTCATGCAATATTCCAGGCAATGCTCCATATCTGTGTAGTGGGCGATTAGGGTGAATGTATATATTTAAACCGTGCACTGATCACATTTTCTGCAATACAGCCATGCCCACATTTTCTTCATAAATAGAATATTTAAATCAAAAATATGTTTGTGTGCTCCTTATAGTACAGTTCATTCTTGCAGGCTGAACATTTTTGTTGCTACAGAAGAAAAAATAACCTGCACTTTTATTGAGCTTAATCACATTGAAATGTCTCAAAGAGCTTCATGGGTGAGTACAGTACTGTCAAATGTAGTGACTATTTGTGTAGTGGGGTAGCTAATTTATGTGCAGTAGGAACATAAGAACAAGGAGCAGGAGTAGGATATTCGGCCCCTCGAGCCTGGCTGATCTTATTGAATGATAAAGGTCCAACAAACATCCATGTAGTGAATGGACACACTTTCTGTAAGATTGTTGTCCAGGACTTACCTATTTTTTCAAATAGCACCTTAGGATCTTTAACAGCCATCCCAATAAGAAGCAGATAGGATGATTTCACGTCACATTTAAAGTATAGCACCACCTCCATATTTGCACTCACTACAGGAGAATATTGTGGTAAACAAAATTTATCTCCTGTAAATATATTTGTTCTGAGCATTAATTTACAAACATTTCTATCTTCCCAGTATTGTTATTATGGTCAATTCTCTTTACAATATATTCTGTGAAGCACTTTGAGATGTCTAGAGGATGTAAAAAGCCCCATATCAAATGCAAGAATTACTATTATTATGGTGAAGTTTCGAAGCATCTCGATGGGTAAGATCATATAGAACATAGTGGAGTCCTGTAGCATATTGGTTAGACCCAGGTTCAATTCCTACATAGAGTGAAACCTTAGGCAAATTTTCTTACACACTCCTCTGTTTATCTAGCAGTATGTAGGAATCCGGTTAGTCGATTGGCGGATCGCGTTTCTAGGTGTAATAATCCCTTTCAAAAACTTTGAATAGTTCAGTCACTCAATCCACGACTTTTTGTGTGCAATTGGCTGCCATGTTTGACCCACAAAAATACACAGCCAATTCATTTTGACAGTATATTCTGTGAAGCGTTTTGAGACATCTCTATCAAATGCAACGATTATTATCCTTCAGATGTTTGCTGAGTGCCCCAAGTGATCCTCATAGATTGCCTACCAGAATATCTTCAGGGTGTTGTTGCTGCGGAGGCTAAGTGTTTCCCGCCTTCTGGTGAGATCTGATTTGCTGCGAGGCTGAGGAGATATGAAAAGAATTGATAAGATTTGTCTTCATTGCCATGATTTCATCCCCAAACTATAATTTAACCCACATTACACTTCCAGACAAGAGGGGGAAAAAATCTATCTCAAAGTTGAGTTTGCATGCAGGATAAGCTGCCGGGGTGGATCAATAGAAATGATAGAGTAAGAATATAACCATCTCACCACAATACGCTCTGCTTTTCTGAGAATGAATGATTTTCTGTTGCTAACAATCTCACTTTTATTCGCACAAAATGTGATCTGCAGAATCAATACTTTAATGATTGGCAACAATGAGATACACATTTGATTAAATGTGACTAAAAGTCATTTAATGTTATATCCGATCAACAAAGAGTTGACCATTTCACTTTTGTCTCTTTCTCTCTCGGGTCCCAACGAGACTTGAATGATTATCAGAGAGTGAAACGGAAGAATGCCGATTGTCCACACCGGTGTAGTGAATATGTGTCCCTCAAATCCCAAAGGTGTCATTAATTATTTGCTGTCAACCTCATTTATCAATAATGTAATGTTACAAATAGAGGCTGCAATTTTCACTCCACCCTTTCAGCGGTGCTCAACCATCAGTCTAGTTCCAGTATTAACTTCCTTCTATTTTCATTTCAGTTCTATTCATCTAATTCCCTGAATATCTGCTAAATCTCCAACTTGATTTGCTGCCTGATTAGCTCTTTGAGTCATTTCAATGTGATTAAGCTCAATAAAATTCCAGGTTATTTTTTCTTCTGTAGTTGAGGAAGATGGCTATGAGCAGCAAAGACTGTGTATCAGATTCAATTTGATTCAGTTCGAAAATGAATTCAATCTTTTGTGTAAATAGGACTTCATTCTGGGACTGATCAAAAGCATTAAGGCAAGGGAGAGGAATGCCTCGAAATGAGTGATGTACAAACCACAACAACAACAAAATTACATTTATAGAGCGCCTTTCACATCGGGAGGACGTCCTAAGGCGCTGAACAGTTAGGTCGGGACCCAAGCAGGGGGGTAGAGGTTGGGGTAGGGGGAAGGAGAGTAGGAGAGGGGGGAGAGTTAGGAGGTGAGCAGAAGGCACGGTCGAAGAGGAAGGTCTTGAGACCAGCTTTGAAGGAGGAAAGGGAGGAAGCGAGGCAAAGGGATTGCGGGATGGAGTTCCAAAGTGCGGGGACAAAAGAGGCTGAAAGCCAGGCCATCGATGGTAGGGCAGTTCGGACGAGGGACATGGAAAAGGCCAGAGCCCGCTGAATGGAGGGGATGGGCAGGCCGATAAGGAGACAGCAGGTCAGAGAGATAGGTGGGGCAAGGCTGTGAATAACCTTGAAAGTGACACTTTCACAAAGAACACAAAGGAGACACGTAAGGTGACATGTGGTGACATGCATATATTACCACTCAGTGGAACTCAACAGTAGTTGACATGGGACAGATTGTAACTCTGACGTAGAGTGCACTTTAGAGAAATGTGGTTATTGCTAGACAAGGACAAAGCTAAATACCAAGTCATATGGAGATCTAATATTTAATATTTATAGCTGAACATGGCAGCTAATTTGTGTAATGTCCTACAAACAGTCACAAAGTGAATAACCAATTTTATCTGGAGGGTTGGCCAGGACACTGGGAGAAATGCCATTCTCTTTTTACCATGAGATCTTTAACATGAGCCTAAAGGGCAGCAGACCCTGAGTTTAATGTTACATCGGAAGAATGGCACCCCTGACAATGTAGCATACCAGTGGAGCTCCTGTAGCTCAGTGCTCAGAGCACTCGCCTTACAAGTGGGAGACCTGTGTTCGAATCCAGGCAGATCAGGGCGAAACCTTGGGCAAGTTTCCTTACTCCACATGCCCAATAATAATCCCTCTAAAAAAAAACATTAATAAAATTGGTCATTTCAATCCACGACAGTTTCTGGGACACTGCTGTGCGCAATTGGCTGCCGCGTTTCGCCCACAAATATACATGCAATTCACTTTACAGTATGTTCTGTGAAGTGCTTTAAGACGTTGATAAGATGTGAAAAGCGCTGTATCAAAATGCAAGGATTATTACAAGTTGAAAGTCTCAATGTGGACTCCATATATCCGGGACCAATGGCGTTTCAGTTCAACTTGAGCTAGCACTGCTGCTATTGAGTTGGGAGAGAGGAACGTTAACATCAATCAGACACTTGTGGTTTGGACTTTCATGTTTTTCGCTGACAGACTGAACTGAAGCCATATACAGCTGTCTACTGCAAGGTTTGCTTAAGGTCTGTGCCTTTAACCTTACTCCTCTTGATGGCTATAGTTAGAAAATATCGATCTAAAACAGAGCATTCCTCATACTCAGTTCTAATTAATGCTATGCTTCACCTGCATGAAACACTAGTTGGAAGTTGATATAGGATTATTCCTGCCAACAGATGGAATGGTCTTGACAGAGGAGCAGAGAATCAAAATGGACAGGTACTCTGGGCCATTCTTGTACTGTATATATACTGCTTTCCAGATATATATTGTGTTTGGAAAGGCTCAGGAGTGAATCAAATATCCCTCTCCTTTCTTACGGATATTGATTTTGTTTTGCAGCCAAGCAAAGGAAGCAGTGAATGAAACACATTTTGTCCTAAACAAAAATAGGGTAAACTGATGGGAAAAATTGTGACTGAGCCACTACACCACTTTTGAAAGGCGTAACTGACTGTGCCCAGCAGTTGAGAGAAATTATTTATTTAGAACTAGTTAGAAGTTATGAAATGACCACACCAGATGGCCTGGTGGACTCAGAATAATAATAATAATCAGCAATAATCCTAATCACCAAAATCACCATAATCACCATAATAATCCCTATAATCATAATTCTTGCATTTAATATAGCGCTTTTCACGACTTCTAGACGTCTCAAAGCGCTTCATAGAATATACCATAAATTTCATTGACTGTACATTTGTGGGCTAAATGCGGTGGTCAATTACGCACAGCAGTGTCCCACAAACAGTCATGGATTGAAATTACCAATTTTTATTATTGTGGTTTATTTTGAATGGATTACATTGGATTCAAAAAGCAGAAAAAAACTTAAAGAAGTTTGAACACACTTTGATGGTGCAAGGGTATTAAAGAATTTGAGCACGAGAACAAAGGCAAATAATATTTCACGTTCTACTGTGCATACTATGTATATACAGTAATAGTGTAAAGCATTCTCACCCAAGTGACTTGATCTGTTGATACTTTCGGAGTTCTTCTGCCAAGATGCAGGCCCCATGGTCTGTGATCTGATTCACACTCAACCTGCGTTAGAACATAGCAGTACCTGAACCAACAGCAAATTAGTATAGCTTCAGACAGACATGGACCAGAGAGTCCATCCAGTCTATTCCATCCAATTTTCCAAAATATGGCTGAAAAATACAATTAGTTTATCCAATGCTATTAGGAACATAGGTTTCCTGTAATACGCACAAATGGAAATGAAACAAACTGCAATGTGATACGTGAGGCCGGCCAAGTTGCATATTTGTTTTAGCTGTATATTTCGTAGTTGATAGTTCCTGCTTCACACACACACACACACACACACATACAGAATCACACAGACAGATACACAAACACACACAGAGTCATGAACGACCACCCAGCCTGGGGAGAGGGCTGGGGCGGGGCGGAGGCGACTGACTCCACCCAATATATATATCGACATCTCCGGGTTTTTTGTACTGCGCATGTGCGCGCATTCGGAGGTACGCGCGCATTGCGGTGTGTGTGCGCTTTCCGATATGTGCGCGCATTCCGTGCTCTAGGCCCAGGAGGTTTGTGATGCCGGCGACAAGGTAAGTTGAAAAAGTTTGCATTATACCGATATAACCGATATATCGATATATCGCTGGAAACGATATATCGAAATTTGTGATATATAGATTTTTTTAATGTAGAATTTTTCGATATATCGATATATTTGAATTTCCAATATCGGCATATCGATATGAAAAATTATACAGATATAACCAATATATCAATATATTGCAGGACACAAGTACATACACATTAATTTTTACAGCCATGCTGATTAGCCAACCAATACCCTCTGCTTCCTGTCTTCACCTAGAATTCGAATGTTGCAATAACTCAAAATGTTAATAATAATCCTGATTATTATTTCCTGAAACTACAACACTAGAAAATGATTGATTATCAAAACAAATCAATTTCATTGGATGCCAGATAGTGTTCTCTGAGAAATCAGAAGTTCTCCACTGGATTACCAGAAATCGCATGTCACCGGTCTCGCTGCCTTACCAGAAATCAGAATCTTTACTGGATTAATAAAAAATCATCGTGTCTCTTATTTTTTCAGATATCACTGTCTCACTGGATTACTACTAATAATAATCTTTGCATTTGATATAGCGCTTTTCACATCTTATCGACATCCCAAAACGCTTCACAGAATATGCTGTAAAGTGAATTGACTGTATTTTTGAGGGCGAATCATGGCAGCCAATTGCGCACAGCAATGTCCCACAAACAGTCGTGGATTGAAATGACCAACTTTATTATTGTGTTTTTTTTTATGGATTATTATTAAGCGTGTGCAGGAAGGAAACTTGCCCAAGGTTTCGCTCTGAGCTGCCTGGATTCGAACACAGATCTCCCCAGCTTGGTCTCCCCATCTAGCAAGACAAGTGCTCTAACCATTAAGCCACAGGAGCTCCACATACCATATGATTACCATAAATCATTCTCACCAGATTAACAGAGTTCATTCTCACTGAATTGTCAGCAATCCTTACTCCACACAGGCGTCTAATAATAATTCTGTCCAAAAAAAACTTACAATAATAAAAATTGGTAATTTCAATCCACGACTGTTTGTGGGGACGCTGCTGTGCGCAATTGGCTGCCGCATTTCGTGCCCACAAATATACAGTCGATTCACTTTACAGTATATTCTGTGAAGCGCTTTGAGATGTCAATAAGATGTGAAAAACGCTATATCAAATCCAAATCTCGCTGGGTTACCAAAAATCACCACTTTACATGGATTTTCAGAAATCACCATTTCATTGGATTACCACAAATCACAGCCTTTCACTGGATCATTAGAAATCATTGTCTCGCTGAATTACCGCAAACCACAGAGCCAGTAATCACAGACTTGTAGGATCACAAGAAATCAGTCTGACTGGATTACTTCAAGACATCTAAACTGTGATAAGGTGCCATATAAGAGCTCCTGTAGCTCAGTGGTTAGAGCACTCGCCTTACAAGCGTGAGACCTGTGTTCGAATCCAGGCAGATCAGGGCGAAACCTTGGAAAAGTTTCCTTACTGCAGTGCACACACACACATACGCCCAATAATAATCCGTCCAAAAAACCCCACAATAATAAAAATTGGTAATTTCAATCCACATCTGGGACACTGCTGTGCGCAATTGGCTGCCGCATTTCACCCACAAATATAAGCCAATTCACTTTGCAGCATATTCCATGAAGCGCTTTGAGACGTTGATAAGATATGAAAAAGTGCCATATCAAATGCAAGGATTATTACTATCATACACAATCATACTATCATACTATCATGGCACAAGAGGAGGCCATTTGGCCCATCGAGTCTGGGCAATTACTTTATGAACAATTTAATCCCACTCCCCAGTTCTCTCCCCATAACCTCGCAAACCTGTCCTCCCCAAATAAATGTCTATCTCTCTTTTAAAAGTTGTTATCGAATCAACCTCCACCACCTTTTCAGGCAATGCATTCCAGATTTGCTGGGTGAAAAAATTTCTCCTCACCTCCCTCTGCTTCTTTTTGAAACTATTTTAAATTTGTGACCTTGAGTCACCCACCAATGGAAACAGCTTTTCCCTGTTTACTCTGTTGAATCCCCTCATGATCTTGAAAACCTCTATTAGGTCTCCTCGTAACCTTCTCTGCTCTGATGAGAATAAACCTAGCCTCTCTGGCCTTTCCTCATAACTGACGTCCCTCATTCCTGGTACCATCCTGGTAAATCTCCTCTTCACCCTTTCCAATGCCTTAACACCCTTCCTAGAGTGTGGTGACCAGAATTGAACACCAAATGGGGGTGTAATGCAGCCTGAAGATAATAATAATAATCCTTGCATTTGATATAGCGCTTTTCGCATCTTATCGACGTCTCAAAGCGCTTCACAGAATATACTGTAAAGTGAATTGACTGTAGAAAAATATTTTATAGGCGAAGCGTGGCAGCCAATTGCGCACAGCAGCGTCCCCACAAACAGTCATGGATTGAAATGACCAATTTTTTTTTTTTTTTTTAGGGGATGGATTATTATTAGGCGCACGTGTGTGTGTGTGTGTGTGGAGTAAGGAAACTTGCCCAAGGTTTTGCCTTGACCTGTCTGGATTTGGTCTCACCTTGCTTATAAGGTGAGTGCTCTAACACTGAGCTATAGGAGGTACAATTGCATTTGCACTGGGAAGTTCACTTGGGAGTCGATCTGGAAGCTATGCGCTCCTGTGCATTAGAAAAGTGATAATGCACGTGTTTGCAATCAATCGATCGATATCTTGTTTTATTATGTCCTGGTGTTAATTGTGTAGGTGGAGCTTCTGATATACCAACTCAGTTCCCAGCTCAGAGGTATCATGAGTTGCAAAATGCTCATCGGTGTGTGTTTGAAAGCCTCTGTAGTTTGGTGACACGAGGTAATGGGAGCTGGTAGAATTGCGATGGGATTGAAGATACTAATTGCCAGCCATGGTGGAGAAATAAGTTGTCTCAGTTATCAGTTTGTTTTACCGACAGGGCTGATGGAAAGGCAGCAGGAATATCGATTGGCCTTTGATCAAACTTTCCCTGATAGAGGAATGTTTCCGTTAATTGGTGTGGAGCTCTTGTGGCTCAGTGGTTAGAGTGCTTGCATTACAAGCAAGAGACCTGTGTTCGAATCCAGGCAGATCAGGGAGAAACCTTGGGCAAGTTTTCTTACTCCACACACACACACACACACACCTAATAATAACACCTCCAAAAAAAGACAATAATAAAACTGTTTGTGAGGATGCTGCTGTGCACAATTGGCTGTCATTTCCTTGTTTTCTCCTTCCCCTCCCACCCCCTCCAGCGAGGAATGGAACCCAAAAAAGTTCACATCACTTTCAGATTCAGCAGCTCGATACAGATAATAATAGTAATAATTAATCCTTGCATTTGATATAGACCTTTTCACATTTTATCGACGTCTCAAAGCGCTTCACAGAATTTGCTGTAAAGTGTATATTTGTGGGTGAAAGGTGGCAGCCAATTGCGCACAAACAGTCATGGATTGAAAATGACCAATTTTTATTAATGTGTTTATTATTAGGCGGATTATTATTATTAGGCATGTGTGTGTGTGTGTGTGTGGGTGTGTGTGTGGACTAAGGAAACTTCCTTCCATCATACTAAAGACGACACTTCCGACAGTGCAGTGACGCGCCCCCCCAGCATTGCACTGTAGTGTCAGCCTCGACCTTTGTGAGTTCCAAGTCCCATCACGGGGTTTGAAGGCACACACAGCGGTTCTGAGGCTGAGTGAGAGACAAGTCAGATTTCCTTCATATCCATTCTCAGGGAGACTCCATCCTATCTCTACAGCAACGTTCAGTTTCCTGAGTCCCAAGCTCTGCGGATCAGTGTGTTTGCTCAGCCCTAACACGGTGAATAATTGCTCCAATAAATTGTAGCCGAAATGTTTGCTTTAGTTGGGTTGTTTTTCACTCCCGACTTGACTTTGATACTCTCAAATTATACGGGAGTTGAATAATTTATAAAAGAGCGTGACAGTGTTAAGTGAACCACCTCTTCCCTTCAATAGAGAGAATATTATTTTGGGTTCCTCATATTCGTTCGGAGAATCATACAGTGCAGAAGGAGGCCATTCGGCCCGTCGAGTCTGTGCCGGCTCTTTGAAAAGATCTGTCCAAATCAATCCCACTTCCCCCACTATCTCCCTCTCTCCCCACAGCCCTGCAAACCCATCCTCCCCAAATAACTATCTACTTCTCTCTTAAAAGTTGTTATCGAATTGGCTTCCTCCATCCGTTTCAGTCAACCCATTCTAGATCCGATCAACTCGCTGAGTGAAAATATTTCTCCTCACCTCCCCTCTGTTTCTTTTTAAGAACTATATTAAATCATTGTCCTCGGGTTAATGACCCACTCGCCAGTGGGAATAGTTTCTCCTCGTTCACCCTATTGAATCCCTTCATCGTTTTGAAAGCCTCAGCATTAGGATTGCTCAAATCATGCCTCACCGTCAACATCCTCACACTCCTGTTTTGAGGGCAAACCATTAACCTGGTAGGTTTTATGCAGACACAGATTTTTGATCTATCTGCCCATGTCCTTCTATTGTTACATTAAACCAAGGTGTTACCTCCCAGCTCAGGTCGACTTTAAATATCGTATAATAATAATAGTATAATAATCATTGCATTTGATACAGCTCTTTTCACATCTTATCGACGTTTCAAAGCGCTTTGCAGAATATACTGTAAAGTGAATTGACTGTATATATTTTTAGGCGAAACTCAGCAGCCAATTGCACACAGCAGCGTCTCCACAAACAGTGGTGGATTGAAATGACCAAATTTATTATTGTGGGTTTTTTGGAGGGATTATTATTAGGCGTGCGTGTGTGTGTGTGTGTGTGTGGGTGGAGTAAGGAAACTTGCCCAAGGTTTCGCCCTGACCTGACTGGATTTGAACACAGGTCTCATGCTTGTAAGGTGAGTGCTCTAACCACTGAGCCATAGGAGCTCCACATAGTTACCTGTTAGGTGGAGGCAGAGAGCTTTGCTCCACAATTTGTACTGTTACGGTGCTTGCTGACACATTATTTACAGTGACCCGTATTATTATATAATATATATTGACTTTGTAATTCTTACAACACAACCTGGGTGTTATTTATAGCATGCAATGGATAGTGCTCTTTCCCAGTATTCCTGGTGGATTAACATTCAATAAAACTAGAGCGATTGAATCTCAATCACAAACCCTTCATCCTGAAGGTCAGACTTGTGAGCAGGCAGCTTCCCCATGTCGCTGGCGAGTGTCACACTCTCACACATAGAGGAAGAAACATATCAAAACTTCTGCCCTCACCAACTCACCAACGGCAAATGGTTATTATAATATAATAATGGTTTCATTTGATATAGCACTTTTCACGTCTTCTAGACGTCTCAAAGCGCTTCACAGAATGTACTAACAAGTGAATTGACTGTATATTTGTGGGTGAAACGTGGCAGCCAATTGCGCACAGCAGCAAGTCGTGGATTGAAATGATCAATTTGTTATAGTTTTTTTTTGAAGGGATTATTATAAGGCATGTGTGTGTGTGTGTGTGTGTGTGGAGTAAGGAAACTTCAAGCCCAAGATTTCGCCCTGACCTCCCTGGATTCGAACACAGGTCTCCTGCTTGTAAGGGGAGTGCTCTAACCGATGAGCTGCACAACTCCACAGCAAGGACAGCAAATTACCTGCGGGGGGTGCTGTTCAACAGAAACAAATGAAGGATTCCTCCCAATACCCCACTCCCCCTCCACCCACCCTGCCCACCACACCCACAATAGAGCTGAGCAGTGTTTCCTATTTTAGAGGGTTTATCCGAGCTCCCACTGTGCACTCCCACCTCAAGTCTTCTATCTACTGTAAGATCGATGCTATTATCCTATAATGCACTCCAAAGCTTTTTATCCTGCAGATTTTGGTCCCCATCAGAGCTGGCAATTGTCTCCCTGTTCATCTCTGAGATTCTCAGTGAAACCCCGTGTGTGTGTGTGTGTGCATGTGTGTTCTTGTACGTGTGCATGTGGGTGTGTGCGTGTGTGTAAGTGATTGTGTGTTCATGTGTATGTGTGGGTGCCTATATTTGTGTTTGTGTGTACGTGTGTATATGTGTGCATGTGCTTATGTGCGTATATGTGTGTGCGCAAGCGTGAGGGGAACTCTCCTCGTCGGCCTCCCCAGCTCCTCCCTTCACAGGCTGCAGATCATTCAGAATTCTGCAGCTCGTGTTCTCTCCCGTACCAGGCTTCGCGACCACATCACTCCCACCCTCGCCCGTCATCACTGGCTCCCTGTCACCCAGAGGATCGAATTCAAGATCCTTGTCCTCACTTTCAAGGCATTCACGGCCTTGCCCCCGCCTATCTCTCTGACCTACTGTCTCCCTATCAGCCTGTCCCCTCCGTTCAGGAGACTCAGGCCTGCTCTGCGTCCACCGCCCTAACTGCCCAACATCAGCGGCCGGGCTTTCAGCCTCTCTGCTCCCACACTGTGGAACTCCATCCCGCAGCCCCTCTGCCTTGCTTCCTCCCTTTCCTCCTTCAAGGCCGGTCGACCTTCTTTTTCGACCGCATCTTCGGCTGCCCCACTAACTCTTCCCCCTCTCCCACTCTCCTTCTCCTTCTCCCTACTTCTACCCTCTCCCCCTCCCCCCCGCTTTGGGACATCCTCCCCACATGAAAGGCGCTGTATAAGTGCAATTTTGTTGTTGTTATTGTTTGCGTGTGTTCAATAGTCTTTTTTTTCCTTCCGTCCTCAAGGATTCCTTTTCCCCAAATGTGGTCGCTTAATCTTCGGCTGTGTGTGGGACACTGCTGAGCACAATTGGCTGCCATGTTTCGACGGCCAATTATATTGTCAATTCACTTTACAGTATATTCTGTGAATCCCTTTGAGACGTCTCAAAGACATGATCAAGTGCTGTGTCACATACAAGGATTATTAGGATTATTATTATTAAGGGGGAAAGGGAAAAAATATTTTAAAAAAGTCCCTCTTGAAATGGTTCTCCTCATTAATCGGTATAAAATCATGTGGGATTGACAATAAATCCCATCGGATTTGACCATGGCTGGGAGGGTTTACAGATTGATTGACTACATTTCCTACTTTGCATCTAAACCCCCCCACCCCACCCCACCCCCACTTGGAAATCTGTAATCAGCTAAAAAAGGGGTTATATGTTGTTATTTTTAATAAAATGATCTCTCTCTCTCACACATGCACTCACAGTCTCTCTCACTGCCTCACTCGCACAGGTATACTCTTTCTCCCTCTCTCACTCCCTCTCTCTTCCACTCACACTCTCATATTGATTCTCTCACTCATCTGCTTACTACTACTCTTTCATGCACGCATGTGCACACACACACACGCACAGGTATGAACACACACACATACACACAGGGTTTCACTGAGCAGGGGTGGGGGTTGTGGAGGTGACTGCACACAAGTCGAATAAGAAGGTCTTTCAGGCATGACCTGAAGATAGGGTAGAAAGGGGCAAGCTGAAGGATAGAGGAAGAGTGTTCCAGAGTTTCAGGGCATAGTGGCTGAAAGCAAGGCCACCAATAGTGGAATGGAGGGCATGAGGGACATGCAAAAGGCTGGAACCAGTCGAGCAGAGGCAGTGGATTGTGGGTTGAGGGAGTAACAGGTGGTGAACAACAACAACTTATATAGCACCCTCCCTCACTCCAAGCCAAACGGCGTCTCAGAGCGCTTCCCACTAACGGATCATGGGGCCAAGCCAGGGCAGAGGGGGAAGAAGGTGACTGAAAGTGCAGTCGAAAAGAAAGGTCTTTAGCTGAGACCTGAAGGTAGGAAGAAAGGGGGTGAGGTGAAGGGAGTGAGGGAGGGAGTTCCAGAGCCTCGGGGTGTAGTGGCTGAAGGCACGACCGCCGATGGTGGAGCGGAGGATTCAGGGGACGAGGAGGAGGCCAGACCCGGTGCAGCGAAGGCAACGTGTGTTGTTGTGAGGATAGAGGAGGTCAGAGAGGTAGGGAGGGCGGTGCAAAGGAGTGGAGGGATTTGTATATTGGAGGTGGAGTGCAGTGGAGGTGAACTGTATATTTTGTGGTTGAAACACAGCAGCCAATTGCGAAAAAGCACACTACACCACACCACAGACAATCATGGATTGAGTCCACCAAGTTATCATTTAAAAACAAAAAGAGATTAAGGGGGTCAGATTAACCTCTAGAGACCATTAAGATTAACTCTCGCTGCTACAGATGGCACATCACAAACAGCCATTCGGCAAACTGGAGTTTGTAGCAGTGGAGTCAAGAGTGGAAGTGAAGCTCTCTGACCATTCTCCCTTTTTCCCCCCGAGCGCCCCCCCCTCCGCCCCCCGCATTGTGGAGCTCCTATAGCTCAGTGGTTAGAGTACTCACCTCACAAGCATGAGACCTGTGTTTGAATCCAAGCAAGTCAGGGTGAAACTTGGGCAAGTTTCTTTATAACTGTTAAAAAAGTACAGGGGATACTATGCTTTATAAATAGGGTCAGAGTACAAAAGTCAGGAAGTTATGATGAACTTTTATAAAACACTGGTTAGGCCTCAGCTGGAGACTGTTCAGTTCTAGGCACCACAATTTAGGATGGATGTTAAGGCATTGGAGAGGGTGCAAAGGAAATTTACCAGGCCGAGGAACTTCAGTTATCAGGAGAGGCTGAAGAAGCTTGGATGATTCTCCTTGGAGCAGAGAAGGTTAAGAGGAGACTCAATGGAAGTTTTGAAAATGATGAGGGGATTTAATAGGTTGAACAAGGAGAAACTGTTTCCACTGGCGGGTGGGTTGGTTAGCTGAAGACAGTGATTTAATATAGTTGTTGATAGAAACAGAGGGGGAGATGAGAAATTGTTCACACAGTGAACTGTTGGGATCTGGAATGCGTTGTCTGAAAGGGTGCTTTTGTGAGGAGAGAGGAGGTCAGAGAGGTAGGGAGTGGGGTGCAGAGGAGTGGAGGGATTTGTATATTGGAGGTGGAATGGAGTGGAGTACAGTGGAGGTGAACTGTATATTTTGTGGCCGAAACACAGCAGCCAATTACGAAAATGTCAGGAACCCAAAGTAAGATTCTCCCCATCGAGGGAAAAGGTGTTTCACTTAACGCTGTCACTCTCTTTTTATAAATTATTCAGTTCCCATATAATTTGAGAGTATCAAAGTCATGTTGGGGGTGAAAAATTTCCCAACTAAAGCAAACAGCTCGGCTACAATTTATGTGGTGTCAAATAGTCACCTTCTGTGCTGTATAATTCTGTGATTCTATGATTCATACATACACAACAGGCATACATGCTAACACACAACACACATACCTAGTCACAAAATGCACGCACGAAACACGCAACACAAATATGCGCGCACAGAGTCACACACGTTTACCCACACGCAAAAAGCAAACGCAACACACAGCCTTAAGTTGTCCACAAAACATTCTGAGAAATTAAAGGACGTTTGGTCCACGCTTTACGCAATGAAGGGCACAACAAGTACAAGAGTGACAGATGCTTTTCTCCCAAATCAGCGTCACGAGATCCTGCAAAGGAACTAATTATACCTTAATTTCTCGCCTCCCGTATGTTGCTCGTTAGTCCCCAAAGATGGTTTCACTAAAAAAAATCTGAATCACATTCACCAAGTGGCTTTTCAGCTATCTGGAGCTCCTGTAGCTCAGTGGTTAGAGCACTCTCGGTTTACAAGCGTGATCCAGCTTGGTCAGGGCGAAACCTTGGGCAAGTTTCCTTACTCCACATGCCTGATAATAATCTGTCCAAAAAAACCCACACTAATAAAAATTGGTCATTTCAATCCACAGCTGTTCATGGAGACACCGCTATGCGCAATTGGCTGCCACTTTTCACCCAGAAAAAATACAGTCAATTCACTTTATGTTCCGTGAAGCGCTTTGAGACGTCGATAAGATGTGAAAAGCGCTATATCAAACGCAAGGAGTATTATTATTATTATTATTCTCCATCCCAGCGTCCCTGTAACACATACCCTTGCTCTCCCCCTCTTTCAAGGACAATCTCAAAATGTATCGCTTTGGCCTCTTGTGGCCAACAATTCCCTCCGGAATAAAATCGGTCACTCACTTCAGGGCTGTTTGTTGGATACTGCTGACCACAGGAGAACTGCAACATTCATCTATAAATATATACTCATTATGTTGCACTATATACTGCGAAGCGCTTTGGGATGTTCAGACAATGTGCTAGGCTTCCTGTATCAAATATAAGGATTATTCTTATTCTTGTGAGTAAATGGCTTCGGATCATGAGGGCGCCACTGACTACTGGAACATAAGAACAGAAGAATAAGGAGCAGGAGTAGGCCATTCGGCCCCTCGAGCCTGCCACACCGTATCCCCATATCATTTAAACCAACCACAAATATACAGTCAATTCAGTTAACAGTATATTCTGTGAAGCGCTTTGGGAGATGTCTAGAAGGATCATTATTATATTATTATGAATCCCTTTATCCATATGAAATCTGTCAATCCCAGTTTTGAATATGTTCAAGGACTGAGCATCGACAACCTTTTGGGATAGAGAATTCCATACTCTTTACAGTTCACAGGAGTTCTGTAGCTCAATGGTTAGAGCACTCGCTTTACAAGCATGAGACCTGTGTACGAATCTAGGTAGGTCAGGACGAAATCTTGGGCAAGTTTCCTTACTCCACACACATGTCTAATAATAATCCCTCAAAAAAACTGTAATAAATTGGTCATTTCAATTCACGATTGTTTGTGAGACACTGCTGTGCGCAATTGGCTGCCACGTTTTGCCCCAAAATATATGATCAATTCCCTCTAAAAGACGTGAAAAGCGCTATATCAAACGCAAGGATTATTATTATTATTGTTAATAACCTCCTGAAAACTCGTTGCTCCAAGGGAAAAAGCTCTCAGTGATGAGGTATCAGGAGCAGCGAGTTAGGCGTGTGTATAAATACAGTACGTAAATATATGTGGCCGAGAAATTGATAGGATGATGACTTAAGTGGTAGAGCCAAGTTAAGCCAGGGTTGAGTTATCTAGACATTTTGGTGTATTATTGTGCCTTGAGATCGATGCACAAAAAAATCCTAAATGGCCTCTGCTCACAGGCACTAAACGGGACAGGCTACACTGGATTACTTTGGCTTTACAGCACACTCATCAAATAACACAATCCTTCAGTGGTTCAGCCTCATTGTAGCATTAGCCTAGACTATGAGGGTTGGTTATTGACTTCATAATACTACTTACTACTACTACTAATAACAATCCTTGCATTTGCTATAGCGCTTTTCACGTCTTCTGGATGTCTCAAAGCGCTTCACAGAACATACTATAAAGTGAATTGACTATATTTGTGGGCGAAACGCAGCAGTCAATTTGACTTTACAATTTGACTTTACAATTTACTCTCCCCCTACAAGCCCACCCGGACCCTCCGTTCAGCAGGACTTGGCCCGCTCCAAGCCCCTCGCCCGAAACGCCCCACCATCGGAGGCCGGGCCTTCAGTTTTTCTGCTCCCACCCTATGGAATTCCATCCCCCAATCCCTCCGTCTCGTTTCTTCCCTTTCCTCTTTCAAGGCCGGTTTGAAGACTTTCCTCTTCGACCGTGCCTTTTGTTCCACCCAGAATTTTTCGACCTCCCCTACGTGTTTCACCCCTTCCCGAACACTCCCCTCACACGCCTCCTGTGCAGCGCCTTGGGACGTCCTCCCGACGTGAAAAGCGCTTTATAAGTGTAATTTGTTGTTGTTTTTACAGTATATTCTGTGAAAGCACTTTGAGACATCTAGAAGATGTGAAAAAGCGCTATATCAAATGCAAGGATTTTTATTATTATTATAGTATTATTATATACAAAGTTAGGACGGGGGTTCATCAACTTGCTAACTTCTAGTCGCTTTGAAATGTCACGCAGAATAGGGTCTCAAGGGAATTATAGCTTATGGACTAGTGATGAAAGTCACCTTTAGTGTACTTAGGCACGAGCTGTCAGCCAAACTGCATGGGGGAACAGGAGCTCACTGGGGTTGGAGATAAGTACCCACAGAGCTTAACAGGAGTGACTTGCACCACACACAGCTCGGGACATCCTCCCAAGGAAACAGAGGTAGGTAAACACACACACACATCATCCTCTCAGCATGTCACAGGACAACACCAAAGTCCTATGCAGTCTTGTACTCCAGCAAGAGAGAAGTCTTCTGTTCAGCAGAAGAATGGGAAATCTTTCTGGATGGAGGAAGACACAACCTGTTATGGAAGCAGGCAAACAAGTCAAATCGGCAGTTAGTTACAGTCCAGGTACTGGGGGTTAATAGATTTGCTGACCAGTTGAAATTGGTTGGGTCTGAGGACTATAGAGCTCCCATAGCTCAGTGGTTAGAGCACTTGCCTTACAAACATAAGACCTGTGTTCGAATCCAGGCAACTCAGGGCAAAACCTTGGGCAAGTTTCCTTATTCCACATACACGGCTAATAATAATCCGCCCCCCAAAAAAACCCACAATAATAAAATTGGTCATTTCAATCCACAACTGTTTGTGGGACATTGTTGTGCGTGATTGGCTGCGGCGTTTCGCCCACAAATATACAGTCAATTCACTTCACAGTATATTCTGTGAAGCGCTTTGAGATGTCGATAAAATGTGACCAATTTTTATTATTGTTTTATTTGAAGGGATTATTATTAGGCGTGTGTGTGTGTGTGTGTGTGTGTGTGTGTGTGGAGTAAAGAAACCTGCCCAAGGTTTCGCCCTGACCCTGCTTGGATTCGAACATAGGTCTCACTCATGCTTGTAAGACGAGCGATTGCTGTAACCATTGAACTACAGGAGCTCCACTAATCTGCCTTGTCAACATCTCGAAACTATAATCGGAAGCCAAAATCCTTTTGGCAGGTATGGAGGAGCTGAATTCCAGGAACCTGCAGGCGGGCACAAAGCGTTAATCAGCATCTGTTCCCACCCTGGCATCGCACAATTGCTGCAGAAACAGGAACTGTTTAAGATTCATCGTGGAGACAGATTTTGTCTCGCTCCAATATCAAACCTCCTACCTACGAGAGGAGCAAGCTGCCAAGTTAACACAAAAGTTAGACAAGGTGACAAACATGTGTGCGGGTGTGTGGGTGTGTGTGCGGGTGTGTGTGTGTGCGAGGGTGTGTGTGCCTCTCTCAGATTATTGAAACCCTCATACATGCTGTCATCACATGTATCTAGGCTCGACTACGCCAACTCCACAAGCTGCAGATCATCCACCCTACATCCGTGAACTCCTAACCCCTTACCAAACTGTCCGCCCCCTCCATTAAGCAGGCTATGACCTGCTCCACATCTCATGACCCACCCGCCCCACCATTGGCCAACGAGCCTTTAGTCACTCTGTCCCCAACCCCTGGAACTCCATCCCGAAGTCTCTCTGCTTCGCCCCCTCTCTGGCCTCCTTCAAGTCTCGTCTCAAAACTCTCCTCTCCTGATGGACCCATCAGCAACTCCTTCCCCCTCACTACCCGCTTTCCTGTCCTTAGCTCGGGTCTGAAGCAGTAACTGTCCAGCACCTTGGGATGTCCTCCTGACGTGAAAGGCGCTATACAAATATAATTTTGTTGTTGTTGTTGCGTGGGTGTGTGTGTGTGGGGGGGGGGTGGGGGTGGGGGGGGTGTCTGGTGATGTGGGGGGGAACATGAGCTGTGGCGACACACACACAGATCATTACTTTCCAGATTAAGGTATAGGTGAAGTCCCGTAACACAGTGGTAAGAGTGTTCACCTCACAAGCGCGAGGTCCTGTGTTTGATTCCCAGCAGGACAAAACCTTAGGCAGGTTTTCTTACTCCACACACATTTACCAATATTTATTATTGTGTTTTTTTGGGACAGATTATTAAGCGCGTGTGTGGAGTAAGGAAACTTGCCCAAGGTTTCTCCCTGACCTGCCTGGATTCGAATACAGGTCTCACGCTTGTAAGGCGAGTGCTCTAACCACTGAGCTACAGGAGCTCTTGACAACAAGGTGATGAAGGCGCTATATATCCAAGTGCGAAGACAGTTATTCGAAGTGCTTTGAGACGTCCGCCTGACCATGAAAGACTTTGCGTCGAGCGCAAGGAGAATTATTATAATTAATGATGTGCTTTCCTTTAACCCACCATCCTTGATTCGCCGACGTTTCGTTCTCACGGAGTGACGTCTCGCTGGAGCAGGGGGAGAGCTCCAGTCTGTGCAGCCAAGCCAAGGACACAAGCATTTCTTCTGAGCCACTTAATCTCCTTCGCAGCCAAATCTGCCCAATACTGCTTAGTGCTGTATAGGAGCTGCCAGCGCTTGATTGATTGCTTCGTAAATGTCTTTATGTGAGCGTTGCAGGTGTAAGCAAGCAAGCAAGGTGAGAGCAGAGAAATAAGATGCTTTTGTAATTAGCAAACCTCGTGCTAGACTCGTGCTAGTTAGGAGCAATTTTCTTTCCGTCACACAGAGAGATGGGTTTGTGAGACATATTCTCCCAAAAATCTACCTGACGCTGATTAACTAAGTTCCTCAAAAAGGCAAACTGATTATTGGCTTTATCGTATACGAGAGGATGTGGAGCAGGTGTTGAATGAGATGAACAGATAACAAGAACAATAATCCTGGTGTTTGATAATAATAAATGATAATAATAATCCTTGCATTTGATGTAGCGCTTTTCACGTCTTCTGGACATCTCAAAGAGCTTCACAGAATAGACAATAAGGTGAATCGACTGTATATTTGTGAGTGAAACACCGCAGCCAATTTCGCACAGCAGTGTCCCCACAAACAATCGTGGAATGAAACGGGCAATTTTATTATTGAGGTTTTTGGGGATGGATTATTATTAGGGGTGTGTGTGTGTGTGTGTGTGTGTGTGTGTGTGTGTGTAGTAAGGAAACTTGCCCAAGGTTTGGTCCTGATCTGCCTGGATTTGAAAACGCTTGTAAGGCGAATGCTCTAACCACTGAGCTACAGGAGCTCCACAACCACTCCACTAAAGTGAATTGACTGTGTGTTTGTGGGAGAAACATAATTCATATCAGGAGGATGTGTCAAAGCACTTCGTAGGATTTATTGTAAAGTGCAGTGATGATTGTGCGGTTCGTAGGAGAACACGGTAGCAAATTTGCCCGCGGCAATGTCCTACAAACAACCATGACGCAAATGATTTTTTAAAAATCTAGGGCAACTGTTAGTTGGGTTACTTGGAAAAAAAATCTCTTTTCAAATAGTGCCACAGGAGAACATGTCTCACAAACCCATCCACGTGAACAGGCAGGGTTTAACATAACATCTAAATGTTCTCCAAGGATGCATAATACAACAACAAAGGCTTACAACGGTCAAGATCTTCGACCTCACTTTCAAGGCCAATCACGGCCTTGCCCCCGCCTATCTCTCTGAACCCGCTGTCTCCCTATCAGCCTGCCCGTCCGCTCCATTCAGCGGGCTCTAGCCTTGCTTCATGTCTCCCGCCCAAACCGCCCTATTATCAGTGGCCGGGCTTTCAGCCTCTCTGCCCCAAACTCTGGAACTTCATCCCTCAATCCCTTCACCCACTTCCTCCTTTTCCTCCTTCAAGACCGGTCTCAAGACCTTCCTCTTTGACTGTGCCTTCTGCTGCCCTCCTAACTTTCCCCCCTTTCCTACTTTCCGTCCCCTTGTCTCTACCCAGACCTTCCCTCCTATTCGGGTCCCGAACTTTTCAGCGCCTTGGGATGTCCTCCCAATGTGAAAGGCGCTCTATAAATGTAATTTGGTTGTTGTTGTGTGAGGTGAATGACCAATTTTTAACCAGAAGGGTTGTTGGATGGGTCACCAGGAGAAATTCTTCTTGGCTCAATAGCCTGGCTGTCAAGAGGTTAGGGCCGAGTGTGTGTGTGTGTGTAGATGGGTTGGGGCCTAGTTGGATTCAGTTGGTTCACACAGTGAGATTACATTGATCTGACCAGAATGTGCTGCCACGACATTTATTCCTCGCTGCCTGACCTGGCTGGTGAGCCAGGCAGCTCTGTGCTGTCCTGCGTGGTGCCAGCTTGGCACACGCCATGCCATTACACCGCAGTGCAAAGTGACAGGAGCTTACAGTAAGCTGTTTACACCAGCCTGCTCCAAATCTCCTAATTCCCAGCCGAATTTTAAAGCTCTTTCACCCACAACCTACATTCCGTTCCCCCCACCACTCCCTACCACCCCCTACCCAACACCGCAGTGCCCCACTCCCATCTCCGCCCCCTATCCCCAATCCCACCACCACTGTCACCCTACACCCAGACACACCCTCCACTCCCATTTTATCATCATCACTTAGTCAGCCGGCAGCCCCTATTGTTAAACACTCAATGTGCTCTGTGGCTTAATGTAGTGCTTTGCTGGAAAAGACAACAACAACAAATTAGACTTATAGAGCGCCTTTCACGTCGGGAGGACGTCCCAAGGCACTGCACAGGAGGCGTGTGACCTGAGCCGGGAGGGGAGTGTTTGGGAGGGGGTAAAAACGTGGGGGAGGTCGAAAAATTAGGGAGGAAACAAAAGGCACGGTCGAAAAGAAAAGTCTTCAAACCGGCCTTGAAAGAGGAAAGGGAGGAAGCAAGGCGGAGGGATTGGGGGATGGAATTCCATCTGGTGGGAGCGGAGAAATTGAAGGCCCGGCCTCCGATGGTGGGGCAGTTCGGGCGGGGGGCTTGGAGCAGGCCAAGTCCTGCTGAACGGAGGGTCCGGGTGGGCTTATAGGGGGAGAGTAGATCGGATAGATAGGGCGGGGCAAGGCCATGTAAGGCTTTGAAAACGAGGACGAGGATCTTGAACTCGATCCTCTGGAGGATGGGGAGCCAGTGGAGACAGGTGAGGGTGGGGGTTATGTGGTCACTGAGGCGGGTGCGGGATAGTACACGGGCTGCAGAGTTTTGGATGACCTGCAGCCTGTGAATGGAGGAACTGGGGAGGCCGATGAGGAGAGAGTTACCGTAGTCCAGCCGTGAGGTGATGTACGCGTGCACGAGTGTTTCGGCAGCGTGGGGGGGTGAGGTAGTCGCGGAGTTGGCAATGTTGCGCAGGTGGAAATAAGCTGTGCCGGTCAAGGCACGGATGTGGGGGAGGAAGGAGAGTTTATGGTCGAACGTGATGCCGAGGTTCCTGACTGGCTTTGTGAGGTGGAGAGTACAGCCTTGGATGTTGAGGCTGGCAGCGCCCGATGTGCGGAGGCGCTGGTTTGAGCCAATCAGGAGGGCCTCGGAGTTGCTCACGTTCAATTGGAGTTCAGGACTCGATGTCGGACAGACATGCTGTCAGAACATCGATGGTCTGGGTGTTGAGGGATGAGGCGGAGAGCTATAGTTGTGTGTCGTCCGCATACATGTGGAAATTTACCCCATATTTGCGGATGACATCGCCCAGAGGGAGCGTGTAAATGGTGAAAAGGAGGGGGCAAGGACAGAGCCCTGGGGGACGCCATGAGAAACTGTGCGGGGATTTGAGGAGAAACCGTTAGAAGATACAAAATGATACACAATTGTGGAGTCTCGTAGAGTAATGGTTAGATCAGTGACCTCACAAACTAGAGCACCCGGATTTGATTCTCAAGAGGGACAAAAACCTTGGGCACGTTTTCTTATTCCACATGCCTCTGTTCACCTAGCAATAAGTGGGACACTGGGTTATTAGTTAATTATAATTAATAATAGTTAATAATTCCATGAAAACAAATTTGGGCCCCCGATTGTTTATGGGATTTTGCTGTATATAATGAGCTGCTGCGTTTGGCCCACAAAATACTCAGTCAATTCTTCACTCTGCAGTATTTTCAATGAAGCGCTTTGAGACGCCTTGACAATGTGCAAAAGAGGTATATCAAATGAGGCTTGTTAGTAAAAGTAGGGCTCAATCCTTGTGGTGAGAGAGGTTATACCAACTGCATCCAAAGTTCACTCTAATAACAACAACAGCCACAACCACCACAAAATGACACTTGTAGAGCGCCACACTTGCTCAGTAGTTAGAGCACTCGCCTTACAAGTGTGAGATCTGTTTGAATCCAGGCAGATCAGGGCGAAACCTTGGGCAAGT
This sequence comes from Hydrolagus colliei, assembly GCA_035084275.1. Classification (NCBI taxonomy): domain Eukaryota; kingdom Metazoa; phylum Chordata; class Chondrichthyes; order Chimaeriformes; family Chimaeridae; genus Hydrolagus; species Hydrolagus colliei. The sequence goes on along the minus strand of CM068743.1, from coordinate 38,664,672 downwards.
TTGCTTACTCCACACACATACACACACACGCGCCTAATAATAATCCGTCCAAAAAAAACATAATAATAACATTGGTCATTTCAATCCATGACTGTTGGTGGGGACGCTGCTGTGCACAATTGGCTGCCGTGTTTCGCCCATAAATATACAATCAATTCCCTTTACAGTACAGTAAAAGCCCGTTTATCTGGCACCCGATCAACCGTAACTTCCGTATAACCGGCATCGCAAAAAAAAGGTCAGCATTTGATTAACCGGAATTTATCTGGAAAAATGCATTGAAAAAAATATCTATTTATTTTTGCGTTTTTGGCCATATCCGGCAGGTGCTTTAACCGGCATTGGCCAGGTCCCCAGGGTGCCGGATAAATGGGCTTTTACTGTATATTCTGTGAAGTGCTTTGAGATGTCAATAAGGTGTGAAGAGTGCTATATCAAATGCAAGGATTGTTCTTATTAACAACAACAAAATTATACTTGTATAGCACCTTTCAGGTTAGGAGGACGTCCCAAGGCACTGGACAAACATTGGGGATGGGGAGGATGGAAGGAAAGGGGCGATTTGGGCTGACTGATGGGACTATCAAAGAGAAGGGTCTAGACTTGATGGAGGCCAGGGAGGGGATGAGGTGTTGGGCCTGCGGGATGGAGTTCCAGAGGTTGGGGGCAGAGTGGCTGAAGGCTCGCCTGCCAATGGTGGGGCACGTGGATCAGGGGACGTGGATCAGGCTGGAGCCTGCTGAGCGGAAGGTAAGGGGTAGGAGGTCGCAGAGATAGGGTGGGGTATCCAAACTGAGCTACAATTTCCATCATCCCGGCTAGACGTGGATATTATTGGCAAGAGCCAAGGCTTGAGGGGACCCTACAGCGTATGATGGGGTAACTGCTAGAACTTAACCAGCTAAAACCACATAGCTTGCCTTCGCCCCGTCCCTGGCCCCCTTCAAGTCCCGCTTCAAGATCCTCCTCTTCGAAGGTCTCATCATTTGGATCAAGTTAATAGGAAGGAAAATCCATAGCAATTTCCGCAATAGACAAAACCAAGCGAGTTTAATTATACATTCAGGAAGTGGAGTCTCCGGGAAGTTTAACAAGCTTGTGTCTTCCTTGTTAGTGAGCGGGCGTTTTGTTGCTCGATTCCAAACTCGGGAGGGTCCCTGGGAAAAGACCGATCAATAAACTCAGTGAAGGGAAAGAGCTGTCACCTGCGACTGGTTAGATTTCCATTGGGATTTCATGACATTACCATCTTACACCAAGCTCAACAATAACACGGCAGCTTGCATTTATGTCATAATAATCCTTGCATTTGGTGTGACACATTATCACACCGTTGCGAGGTCTCAAAGTGTTTCACGGGATCAAATTAAGTGTAAAGTGGATTGACTGTGTGTGTGCTGTGGGTGAAACGTGGCAGCCAGTTGCGCACAGCAGTGTCCCACAAACAGTCGTAGATTGAGTGGACAATTTTTGTTCTTTTTATGAAGTGATTATTACCCCCAGAATGTGATCTACCAATCAATTAGAAACCGGGTTCCTACTTACGACTGGGTAAACAGAGGCATGTTCAGCAAGGAAACTTAGCTAAGGTTACCCCCCCACCCCACCACTGCCCTCTGTGAGGCGAGCGCATTAACCACTTCACTGCAGGATTCTCAACAACAACAATAGCATTTATATGTAACACAGCAACGTGCATTTTTGGCAACTGTTTGATTCTATCTTTTCGACCCCACATCCGTGCCATGATCCTCTCTGACTTTCCCCACCTCCGCAGTATCTCCCGGCACCGCCTAGTGTGGAGCTCCTGTAGCTCAGTGGTTAGAGCACTCTCCTTACAAGCATGAGACCTGTGTTCGAATCTTGGTAGATCAGAGCGAAACCTTGGGCAAATCTCCTTACTACACACACACACACACACGCCTAGTAATAATCACTCCAACAAAAAACTATAATAGATTGGTCATTTCAATCCACGACTGTTTGTGGGACGCTCCTGTGCGCAATTGGCTGCCGCGTTTCGCCCACAAATATACAGTCAATTCACTTTACAGTATATTCTGTGCAGCGCTTTGAGACTCTAGAAGATATGAAAAGCGCTATAACAAATGCAAGTATTTTTAAAGTATCTTTTGGGGCTGACGTGGAGAGCATTTGCTGATTGCAATGGCGCTGGTGAAGTTCTGTTCACCACACAATTCGCCCCAGCTCTGCCAGCCACTAGAGACCAGACAATACCACCCTCACCACGTACCCATAGTCAGCAGGGACAAGGCAAACCTGCCTCAGCTTTCCACAGAGCCCTCGACCTGTTAAAAATATAATAGAGTGGTAACATAATACTTCAATGAGCGAGTAGTAAACGTATGGAACAAGCTCCCTAGGGTGACAGTGAAAGCAGAAAGTGTCAATTCTTTCAAGCACAAATTAACTAGAATTCTGTTAGGTAACGATATCTTGGGAAGCCTGTGAGACCTGTGTTTCGAATCCAGGCAGGTCAGGGCGAAACCTTGGGCAAGTCTTACTCCACACACACACACACACACACACTCACTCACGCCTAATAATAATCCCTCCCCCCAAAAAAACACAATAATAAAATCAATCCATGACTGTTTGTGGGGACGCTGCTGTGCGCAATTGGATGCAGCGTTTCACTCACAAATTTACAGTCAATTCACTCTACAGTTTATTCTGTGAAGCGCTTTGAGACATCTAGAAGACGTGAAAAGCTCTATATCAAATGCAAGGTTTATTATTAATATGATGTTGTTGAGATGTCTCAAAGTGCTTCACATAATATACGGTATTGTGTTTTATGGAATTATTACCACTGGATAGCGATCCACAGATCGACTAACAACCTGGTTCCTACTTACTGCCAGGTAAACAGAAGTATGTTGGCAAAGGAAACTTACCGAAGGTTTTAATCCTGCCTGGGAATCAAACCTGGATCCTCTCACTTACTGTGAAAAGGCCTCTATTAAGCATCTCTTTCCTCTTGGGGGAAAGGATAAGGAACCCGGAGATTGGGATCAGAATGCCATTAGCTTTGATGGATAATGATGGTGCTAATAATAATAATAACAATACTATTTTATAATCTTATTTTTAATTATTCTAGGGAAGAGCCGGGAAGGCCGACGAGGAGTGAGTTTCCATAGTTGAGCCTTGATGTAACATCAACAACAACAACAACAACTTTGATTTCTATAGCACCGTCCACGCCGGACGGCATCTCAGAGCACTTCACAATAACGGATCCCAGGCCCGAGCCATAGGCAGGAGGGAAAAAGATGACTGAAGACTCAGTCGAAAAGAAAGGTCTTTAGTTGAAACCTGAAACAAGGAAGAGAGGGGGTGATGCGAAGGGAGTGAGGGAGGGAGTTCCAGAGTTTCGAGGCTGAAGGCACAGCCGTCGATGGTGGAGTAGAGGATTCGAGGGGATAAGGAGCAGACCAGAACCAGAGGAGAGAAGGCAATGGGTGCTGTTTTGGGGAAAGCGTAACAAATGCATGGACAAAGGTTTGGCAGCCTGAGGGGTGAACCAGGCTGGCTGTGCAGTCAATGCCCTGAAGTATCAAAAGCTACCAAACAGTGAAGGTCTACACAGTATGGACACTGAACCACTAGATGTCACTGGGACACCTTGTAAATAATATATAGCTGCTACCTTTGCATACAAAAAATAGTCACTGATATTAAACTGGGAAGCACTTTGAGACGTTTGATTTATTGACACGATACAAAAAATTCAAGATGAGATGAGATATCAGTGCGAAACCTTGGGCAAGTTTCCTTACTCCACACGCCTAATAATAATCCGTCCCCAAAACCCCACAATAATAAAAATGGGATGAATACTGTAACAAATGTCATTTTCAATCCACGACTGTTTGTGGGGACGCTGCTGTATGCAATTGGCTGCCGCGTTTTGCCCACGAATATGTAGTCAATTCACTTTACAGTATATTCTGTGAAGCGCTTTGAGACGTCGATAAGATGTGAAAAGCGCTATATCAAATGCAAGGATTATTATTATTAAACCCAGGTCCCACCTTCCTGTTCAGGTAGATATTAAATATTCCTGTGACGCAATTCGGAAAAGAGAATGGGAGTGTCTTACTGTGTTCTGGCCAATAATACTCTAAATGGCTGTTTGTGGGACATTACTTTGTGCAAATTAGCTGTTATGTTCACCTATATTTACTCCAAGAAGATGTGAAAAGCACTACATCAAAAGCAAGAATTATTATTATTATAAAAGTCGACTGAAAAGATTGCTGGATGAACAATTTAACGTGGGGAATTGTGTTTGCTACTATGTATGTGTTTGAGTGTGTATGAGTGAGTGTGTTAGTGTTAGTTTGCATGAGTGTGTGTATGCGTGAGTGTGAGTATGTCTGTGAATGAGTGAGTGCATGTCTGCTAGTCACCCACTGTAATTTGCAGCTCCATAATAATAATAATCCTTGCATTTGATATAGTGCTTTTCACATCTTATCGACGTCTCAAAGCGATTCACAGAATATGCTGTAAAGTGAATTGACTGTATATTTGTGGACGAAACACAGCAACCAATTGCCCACAGTAGCGTCCCCATGCACAGTCGTGGATTGTAAATGACCAATTTTATTATTGTGTTTTTTTGGGGACAGATTATTATTAGGCATGAATGTGTGTGTGTGTGTGTGTGTGTGTGTGTGAAGTAAGGCAACTTGCCCAAGGTTTCGCCCTGATCTGCCTAGATTTGAACACAGTTCCCACGCTTGTAAGGCGAGTGCTCTAACCATTGAGCTACCGCTGACAATTATTGTGTGTGACAAGTACAACACGTTGCTCTCACGCTGCCCGGGTGTCTTGTGTTGAATGTGATGTTCACTGCACTGCTATGCGCTGCTTTACTGCTCTGTTGGCTTTGCTGCTGGGCTGCTTGGCTGCTTGGCTGGTAGGGCTGCTGCTGTGCTGCTGGACTGACTGTTCAGGTGCACATTTGATGAATACTGTAACAAATGTACTGTGATGCGCTCGCTCAGTGTGTGAGTGCACTGTTTGCTCCACTCACCTCACTACCAGCGACTGCCAGCATCTCTGATCACACTCAAGAAAGTGTTCGCTTCCCTGCGGATCCCTCTTCACAAGAAAATATAAATATTAAATATATTTCTCTCTCCGGTGTCCCGGCCAACGAATCCCCCAAATAAAATTGGTCGTTTCAATCTACGACTGTTTGTTAGACAACAATATCTTGGGTAGCGTGAGACCTGTATTCGAATCCAAGTCAGGGCGAAACCTTGAGCAGGTCTCCTTACTCCACATACATGCCTAATAATACTCCGTCCCCAAAAAAACTATAATAAATTGGTCATTTCAATGCATGACTGTTTGTGGGGACGTTGCTGTGCACAATTGGTTGCCGCGTTTCACCCACAAGTATACAGTCAATTCAATTCACAGTATATTCTGTGAAGCGCTTTGAGACGTCCAGAAGATGTGAAAAGCGCTATATCAAAATGAAAGTATTATTATTATTCTAATAAAGGTAAGAATCCTTGAATTTGTTACGGCGCTTTTCATGTCTTGAGGATGTCCCAAAGCGTTTCACAGCATTTATTGTGAAGTGGATTGCGTGACTGGGTGTTTGCAGGTAAATATGGCAGCCAGTTTGCACAGCAATGTCTTACAAACAGCCACGGAGTGAGTCACCAATTTTATTTTTGGTGATTTGTTGGCCAGGAGAGTGGAGAGAGAAACTCGCTTCACTTTTCAAATAGATCTTCTGCTGTCTCGATGCATTGTAAAGTATTGAAATTAGCTTACTTTTTCAATCTCTTTTAAAATATTAATATACCTCTGTGAGAGTCTTCTTTCAATACCGAATAATGGGTTTCGGATGTAGATTGGGAGGATGGATGCTTTGGCATTATTGGAAAAGAGGAGAGAGTTTCTCACTCACTTCATCTCACTCTGGTCTGAATCAGCGCCTTGGGACGTCCTCCTGATGTGAAAGTCACTATACAAGTGTCATTTTGTTGTTGTTGTTTGTTTTTTGTTGATTGTGGAACATTGCTATGTGCAAAATAGCTTCCACATAGCTACTGTTGACCTACAAATACACATACAAAATTTAAGGACACACCACATATTGGTCAATATTTTTCTGCATTGATCTGAATACGGTAAAATGGTGAAACATGTTAATCATAATGATCTTTACATTCACATTTGACAAAGCCACTTTCATATTTGGGAGGACATCTCAAACCGCTTTATAGGATTTACAGTGAAGTGGAGTGACTTTGTTTTGTGAGTTAAGTGCCTTTGGACGTCCCCTCAATGTGACCAACAACTACAACTTGGATTTATATAGCGCCCTCCATGCCAAACGGCATCTCAGAGAGCTTCCCAATAACAGATCCCAGGGCCGAGCCAATGGGAGGGGGAAGAAAGTGACCGAAAGCACGGTCGAAAAGTCAGGTCTTCAGCATGAGGATCTTGAAATCGATTCTCTCCAGGACAGGGAGCCAGTGCAGTCTGGCAAGGACTGGGGTAATTGGGGAGCGGAGTTTTGTACGGGTATGAATGCGGGCGGCGGAGTTTTGCATGAGATGGATTTTATGAATGGTAGCGGAGGGGAGACCGGCGAGGAGGGCATTTGAATAGTCCAGCCGACAGGTGACAAAGCCATGGACCAGGGTTTCGGCAGTTTTTGGGGTGAAAAACATTCTATAAATATCATTTTGCTATTGTTAATGCAGCAGCAAAGTTGAGCACAGCAACCAACTTCCAAACAGCCATGGCATTAATGAATCCCCTGATTTTATTTGGGGGGATTATTGGACAGGACAGCTGGAGTGAAATTCCCTCTTTTCTTTTCGAAGAATGCAATGAGATTTTTAACATCCACCTGAACGGGCAGTCAAGACCACATCACCTTTAGACAGTGCCTTTTATATATAGGATGATGCCTCAAAGCGCTCCACTGAGCTAATTGGGAGTTGAGCCGAGAGAGGGGCTGACCTGGAGAGGAAGGAAGTGAAATAAGGATTACTTACTTAAGTCGCAGTGAAAGAGATAGGTTTTCAGATTTGTTTTGGTGGGGAAGGAGTAGGGTAGCTGGATTGTTTACACTGGGCCTCAGTGCTATGAGTGAGGAGCCCACGGCAGCAGGAAGGCATACAGACATCACAGATGGGCACAGTAGGGAACCTGTGTGTGTTTGGAGAGGGGGAGGGGGATGGGAGAGGGGAAGGTGGAGTTTGTTTTGTAGAGAGCCAGGAGAAGCAACTCTAATAATAATAATAATGATCAGCCTTGCATTTGATATACACGATAAACACACATAACACAAACAACATGCACAAACACACATGACATACACAAACATACATCCACACAACATACACACACAGAGAACACACTCAACTGCCCAAAGCGCTCACAAACACACACAAATACTGTAATATTAATAATAATACAACCGTTTGTGGGAGATTGCTGTGCGCATTTGGTTGCCGCGTGTCACCTAGAAAATATACAGGCAATTAATTTTACAGTATATTCTGTGAAGCGCTTTGAGACGTCTTGAAGATATGATAAGGTGCTAATATCAAAAATAAAGATAATTAGTCTCTTAAATCGATGTTCTCTGGAAACTGACTCACTGACCAGTTGAAATAATTTCTCCCTGTTGACTAACAAAAACCCTCATAACTTAAACATGTAAGGTTGTTTCTGCTGATGCCATGTTCATGATCCTCTGTGTCAAATCCATCATTTACTTGATGGCTGTTTGTGGGGGACATTTCTGTATACAAACTGGCTCCTGTAGCTCAGTGGTTAGAGCACCTGCCTTACAAGCGTGTTTGAATCCAAGCAGATCAAGGCGAAAGTTTGGGCAACTTTCCTTATTCCACACACAGGCTTAATAATAATCTCTACCCACCAAAAATAATCAAATTGATCATTTTTAATCCACGACTGTTTCTGGGCACTGCTACGCGCAATTGGCTGCTGAGTTTCACCCACAAATATACATTCAATTCACTTTATAGTATATTCTGTGAAGCGCTTTAAGACGTCTAGAAGACGTGAAAAGCGCTATATCAAATGCAAGGATATTATTATTACAAACCGCAGGGTGAGCCTACAAAATACTCAGTCATTCCACTTTATAGGAAATAAAATTCATTAAAACCCCCTGTTGTATGTTTCGATGTGATGAAGTGCTGTATCAATTGCAAGGATTATAATTGTATATTTTTTCCCACCCCAACTACCTCTGCTTCTCCGTCCCAACATGTTCCATTTCTGATGAAGGGTCATGTACCCAAAACGTTGACTCACTTTTCCTTTCTCCATAGATGCTGCCTGACCTGCTGAGTTTTCCAAACTCTCTCTGTTTTTGTTTCAGATTTCCAGCATCTGCAGTATTTTGTGTTTTGTACATTTATAGAGAGCCATTCACATCGGGAGCACTGAGCCGAACTGAGAAGCTGGCTTACTGGACAACAAGGTGTCTGGATGTAGGTGGAATGCATCGAAATCTCAGTTGAGTTTGTCTACTCTTAAGCATGGTAATACATTTACGATAATAAATAATAATAATACTACTTCCATTTGATATAATAATCCTTGCATTTGATACAGCGCCTTTTCACATCCTGTAGACGTCTCAAAGCGCTTCACAGAATGTACTGTAAAGTATTGTATATTTGTGGGTGAAATGCAGCAGCCGATTGCACACAGTGTGTCCCCACAAACAGTTGTGGATTCAAAATGACCAATTTTTATTATTGTGTTTTTTTGAGGGATTATTATTAGGCATGAGTGTGTGTGTGGAGTAAGGAAACTTGTCCAAGGTTTCGCGTTCAGCAACCTGGATTCATGGTCTCACGCTTGTAAGGCGAGTACTCTAACCACTGAGCTATGGCGTCTTATTATAATAATATGACTATGGTGGCGGGTTTCCGCGTGTGTCATTCACCTGGCTGACCAAAAAAAAATTAGCAAGGAGTTCTTGCATGAAGCAGAAGGTTAAAGCTTGTGGAGTTTAATGGCACATTAGCCAGTTGGACTGAAGGCTGCCTTAGCAATGGGAAGCACAAGGTGATGGATAAATGGATAGATCTCCGTCTGGGGCCAGAGATTGGCAGAGTTCCACATGAAGCTGTTTTGGGAGCCCTACTGCTCACACTGCTCGTTAAGGCACTTCATTAGGTGAGTTATTCCCCGTGTATAATCAGTCATTCACCACACGGCTGTTTTTTTGTGGGGACTATTGCTTCTGCGCAAATTGGCTGCCGTGTTCACCTGCAGACATAATATGCACAGTCACTACATTACAGTATAATAATAATCCTTGTATTTGATATAGTGATTTTCATATCTTATAGACGTCTCACAGAGCTTCACGGAATATACAGTAAAGTGAATTGACTGTATATTTGTGTGTGAAACGTGGCAGCCAATTGCGCACAACAAGCAGTATAATAATAATCCTTGCATTTCACGCAGCTCCTTATTACGTCATTGAGACGTCTCAAAGAACTTCACAGAATATGACGCAAAGTGAATTAACTATATTTTGTATGTGCAATGTGGTAGTTAATTGTGCACAGCAGTGTCCCACAAACAGTTGTGGATTGAGTGACCACATTTTTTTTAAAAAGGGAATTATTTCATTTGTAAAGCCAATCCACTAATCGACTAACAACTGGGTTCCTACTGGCTTTCTGAGCCCCCGATGGATTACCTTTAAGTCCCTAATCCTCACCTTCAAGATTGCTTGTCTCGTCCCTACCTCTGCTATCATCTGTGACTTGACTTTGCCTCCCACTTCCTGCACCCTCCAACTCTGGCCTAATGCAAACTCCCCACACAACCTACTGGATCATAGACGAGAGTTTCCACAAACAGTTGTGGATTAAATGACTAAAATATTATAAATCATTTTTAGGCGATTATTACTCACAGAAAAAGATCTGCCAATTGAATGGCAACAGTGTACCTACTTTGTGCAATGTAAACAGAGACACACGGAGTAAAAAACAACTTGCCTGAGGTTTCATCCTGCCCAGGAATTGAACCCAGGTCTTCTTGCTTCCAAGACAAGGGCTCTAACCACTAAGGTACCAAATTGCAACGTTCATTTGCGCTTTGCACGCCTTTAGATATTCGCTGCGTGTTGCCCACCAAAATATACCACCAATTTGCTTTACAGTACAGTATATTTTCTGGAGCACTTTGAAACATCTCAAAGAAAGTTTGATATGCAAGTCTATATCAAATGCAAGGCCTATTATCATCACTATTGGAGCTCAGTGGTTAGAGCACTTGCCTTACAAGCGTGAGACCCGTGTTCAAATCCAAGCAGATCAGGGTGAAACCTTGGGCAAGTTTCTTTACTCCACACACACATACGCCTAATAATAATGCATCCAAAAAAAAACACAATAATAAAAATTAGTCATTTCAATCCACGACTGTTTGTGGGGACGCTGCCGTGTGCAATTGGCTGCCACGTTTCGTCCACAAATATACAGTCAATTCACTTCACAGTATATTCTGTGAAGGAAGCGCTTTGAGATGTCGATAAGATGTGAAAAGCGCTATATCAAATGCAAGGATTATTATTATTATCATCATCATGATTATCTCTGTGCTTAGCTCATGCGTGTCCTTAGTCTTATAGCTGAGGGAGACAGGGAGGGAATTGGAGACTTGCCCAGACCAGTATCAGTTTACCCAGAGCTGAGGCTGAGCGGCTCAGTGTGGACGTGGAGCCCCCACTGGGAGCAGTGAGCTTATTAATACTGTCAGTGATGCTGTCAGATTGCTTTCCTCCGGCAATTAAATTAACTTCTAACAATAGAGTCGCAAGCCATATTAATAAATCTGCCAATTCCCAGCCTGTGGTGAGGCTTCATTCGCACACCTTGCACTTCCTTTGACTCCCACCCATCACCACGAACCCCTTCCCTCCCCCACTCACGAAGGCCAGTGCTCTCACCTCCACCCCACCCCCACCATCCCCCCGACAGAAGCCAGAAGCTGTGGAGTCCTGCAGCTCAGTGGTTAAAGCACTCGCAAGCAAGAGGCATGGGTTCAATTCCCAGCAGTGCGAAACCTTGGGCAAGCTTCCTTACACCACACGCCTAATAATAATAATCCCTCAAAAAAACAATATTGATAATTTGGTCACTTCAATCCACGTTTGTGGGGCACTGCTGTGTGCAATTGGCTGCCGTGTTTCGCTCATAAAAAAGGCAGTCAATTTTTTTTACGGCGTATTGAGTGAAGTGCTTTGAAACATCTTGAAAATGTAAATGTGATGAAGCACTATATCTAATGCAAAGATTATTATTATTAATTATTATGTTAAGGAATTGAAACTAGGGACCTTGTTAAGAAACCTAGTGCAGAAAATCCCACAGTAAATGGCAGTGAGCTGAAGAAAGTGCATGGGCAAGGGAAACCTCTGTATTATGCTGAGTTGTTGAACAGGAATATTAATTACATGTAACAAATGTACTTTTCAAACAGGGCTTTTAAGCAGGGACAAATTACATGAAAGGGGGACTAATTAAGATGATGTAATCTAGCTCACAATGAATAATTCCTTCCCAGTGACACCGCTGATCTCATTCAAACCTCTCATTACTTAACGTCTCATGAAATTGACTGATGAAAATTCTACATCGATGAAATTCTACATTGATTACTGGTCTAGTCATGTGTTGCTAGAGTAACAGCCCTTATCTCTCTGCCAATTTCCTCTCCATCTTCTTCTCTCCCTCCACATCCCAACTCCTCTCCTTGTCTTCCCTTGGTGTCTGTCCTGAAATTGCCCTTTACAAGTCTAAAATTCAGCCACTCTGCCCCCAACCTCTGGAACTCCATCCCACAGTCCCTTGCCTGGCCCCACCTCCCTGGCCTCCTTCAAGTCCCGCCCCAAGACCCTCCTCTTCGACGGTCCCATCAGTCACCCCAAATCCCACTCTTTCCTTCCACCCTCCCCATCCCCGACCCCAATTTGGGTCTGAAAGAATGACTGTCCAGCGCCTTGGGACTTCTCCTGATGTGAAGGATGCTATAGAAGTCATTTTGTTGTTGTTGTACTTATTCTACTGTCTTGGTGATTCCTAAAGTAATGATCTGGGCTTACTTTTTCAATCGCATTTAAAATTTTATATACCTCATTAAGTCTTCACTCAAGAATGAAGAATCTTAGTTTGTCTAAACTCTATTAGCCAATCACTCCATCTTTGCCCTGGCTTCACTGACTCCCCATACCCCAGAGGATCGAGTTTAAAATGCTTGTCCTCATCTTAAAAGCAATCCATGGTCTTGCTCCTGCCTACTTCTGTGACCTGCTAAAAACCTGTTCATTCCCCCTGTTTGGTGGGCCCTGGCCTGCTCCACGTTTTCCCCCACCACCCTCACCCCCTCCCCAATCAAAGGTCAGGCCTTTAGTCTTTCTACGCCCAACCAACCACTGGAAATGGACCCTGCAGCCCCTGCTCCTCGCTCTGTCCCTTGCCTCCTTCAAGGCCTATTTCAAGAGCTTATCATAATAATAATAATAATAATCCTTGCATTTGATATAGCACTTTCACATCTTATCAACCTCTCAAAGCGCTTCACAGAATACACTTTAAGTGAATGGACGGTATATTTGTGGGCAAAACGCAGCAGCTAATTGCACACAGCAGCGTCCCATAAAAAGTCGTGGATTGAAAATGATCAATTTTTATTATTGTGTTTTTTTTGATGGATTATTATTAGGCATGTAAGGAAACGTGCCCAAGGTTTCGCCCTGATATGCCTGGATTCGAACACAGGTCTCACGCTTGTAAGGTGAGTGCTCTAACCACTGAGCTACAGGAGCTAACCACTGAGCTACCTTCCTCTACAACCTCATCTTTGGTTATCTTCCCACCACATCTCCCCTTGCTCTCCATCCCTCTAGATTCCTGCCTGCGGCTTAGATGATTGTCCAGCACCTTGGGATGTCCTCCAGACATGAAAGCAGCTATATAAATATAATTTGTTGTTGTTACTCGTAGCTCACAAATCTGGAATGGTTTTTAATGTAGTGAGAGGACCTGGGTTTGATTGCCGGGCATGGCGAAACCTTATACAGTACATGTTTTCATATTCCACATGCCCCTGTTTACCTAGCAGTAAGTATGAACCTAGTTGTTAGTCACTTGGCCGATTGCTTTCCGAGAGTAAAATGATATTACAGTATGTTCTGCACTTTGAAATGTTTGAAACACTATGACAAGGCATTATATCTACAAAATGTAAGGATTATTATTATTATCATATGTTAGGATTATTATTATTGGAAACTCAGGTGTACAAGTCTGCTGAGGCATAAGATGGTAGGAGGTGATTAAAAAAAACACTGTTGAAAAAATAGGTTTGAAATGTGGAGTGGGGTTGGGGTGGAGTAGGGAGGAAGTGATTGAGTGGAACAGCAAGATTGCAGATCTTGGAGGCAAAATATTCCAGATCCGAAAATATTTTTACAATTCCTTACAGAAGATAGGAACAATGGGAGTTGGGAGTAGCCATTCAGCCTTCAAATCTTTTCCACCACTCTATTAGATCATGGATGATTTGTAATCTTAACTCCCAATTAACCCACCTTTGCTTCATATCCCTTGATATCCTTACTGTGGGAGAGGGAGTTAAGCAGGGGAAGGGTCAGATTTCACTCTGATGCGTAATTAACCATTTGCACTGACTATTGAGATTGAAATGTCAAATCCCTTTTTGCAGTCTCAAATTCCACAAAGAACTCAGCAAGGATCAAGAGGTGGGAGGTGGCGGGTGGGGTGGTGGGGATGTTTGGGTGAGTAGTAGTTGTGGGGGAGGGGAAAGGGGACACGATTGCATTAAAAAAAACAATTGATGTGTCGGGCGCTGCATAAATGCTAGTTGTTGTTAAAGTTGTTGTTCCTGTTTGCTCCAGTGAAAGCGCCAATCGATTGCGCTATTTTGGTAAAGACGGAATGTCTTTCTTGTAACATGAGATGGAAATCCCTCGAGTGCCATCAATCTCCTTCGCAGGGAGCCTGGCGTATTGATCTGTGATACACGGACCAGATAATCAATAACTTCTCCTGTGTGGGGAGGAGGTGATTGGCTCAGATCCAAGCCAGGGCATAAAATAATAAGTACAGGTATCCCTCCTCAACCACGGGGGATATGTTCCTCTAAACCTCCGCGGTTGGTAAAATCTCAGTTGGAAAATGCAGGGCCCTATGGCAAACATGGGGTTAGGAGAAGTACGTTCACTTTTTCACGGTTGGGAAATACAGGGTCCTATGGGAAACATGGGGATAGGGGGAATAAGTTCGCATTTTGTAGAACTAAGCACAAAAACAAACACAAAGAATTATAACATACATGGGATGGGGATAGGGGGAGTAAGTTTGAGCGCATCTGCAGCAATCCGTGAGGCTGTCTGACTGACTGATCTACACAGGGAGAGAGAGAGACACGGAGGATGGGTGGGGGATGACACGGAGGGTTGGTGGGGCTGTCTGACTGATCTACAGAGAGAGATAAATCAATGGAGAAGGTGTGGTGGGTGACACGGAGGACTGGGGGGAGCTGTCTGACTGACTGACTGACTGACACAGACAGAGAGAGGTGGGGGGAGGGGGTGGGGTGGGGGGAAGAGAAAGTGAGTCAGAGAGAGAAGGTGAGAGAGAAAAGGGGTGTGGGGGAGGGTGGTATGGGGGGAAGCGAAGGTTGAAATAGAGAGAAGGTGAGTCAGAGAGTGATACACTTAAACAGAGAGAGAGAGATCTGCAGATTCTGGCAGCCAATGCTCCCAAACTTACTAGCCAGGCTACGGAGAAGCGACAATAAATTCATGTAACTGTATTTACCTTAATCCTAAGAGAAAAGCATTGACGCTGGTTGATTGTGACATCGCAACTGGGTCCTAGTGCTATACGCTAGCACGAAGCAACATCGAGGCTGGTTGATGCAACTGGGTCCTAGCGCTAAACGTTAGTGTTAGTGTTAAAAACCGTGGATAAGCAAAGGTTATAAGCCGTGGTTAGCAAGGGTTGTTGCATTTAGCAAATCCGTGGATGCGTGAATTTCGTGGTTGACAAGGCGGGGCGGGGTACCTGTATTACAACAATAACAACAAATGATATTTGTAAAGTGCCCTTCAGGTTAGAAGGACGTCGTAGGTATTGGACGGTCAAGGATATGGACCCAAACTTGGGGTTGGGGTTAGGTTGGGGCTGGAGGGCAGGGAGTGTAGGGGTGGGAGGGTGACCGAAGGTGCGGTCGGAGAGGAGGGTCTTGAGATGTAATTTTATTGTTGTTGTTATCCCTCGTCCTTTCTGCTCCATCATCGACAGCCATGTTTTCAGCCATTACATCTTGAAACTCTGCAAATTTCTGCCTCAATCTCTCTTCTTTGTCCTCTCCTTCCCCATCTTCAATCACATCTGAAGACCTCCCTCTTTGACCGTGCCTTTGGTCACCCTCGCCCCAACCCACCTTGCCATTGCCTCCCCTTTCTCCCTGACTTGTTGCAAACTCCATCTCTGTCAAATGCTCTGGTTGACATAGTAGAAGCTTCCAACCAGCTGAATGAAGGGGTCAAGAAGTACAATGGGCATGTAAGTCAGAGGGAATAGGAAAGTACTAGGGTGTGAATTCATTTGTAAGTATGAGGAGAGTGAAAGTTAGTATCTTTTCTGCAATAGGGAGCCAGTTGAGCCTGGCAAAGATTGCGGTGATGGGGGTACGGAACCTGGTAAGGGTGAAAATACGGATGGTGGATTTTTGGATTAGTTGGATTTTGTGGGAAGTGGAGCCGGAGAAATCAGCAAGGAGAGTATTGGACATAATAATGAAAGCATTAATAATACTTGATGCAATAATCTAGTGGCGGCCGGTGTGGTGTAGTAAAGTGGTCCTGACCAGGGTTTGGGATAGGAAGACAAATACTAATAAAAGTAATAATCCTTGCATTTGATAGCGCGCTTTTCACATCTAATCAACGTCTCAACACGCTTCACAGAATATACTGTAATGTGAATTGATTGTATATTTGTGGGCGAAACGCGGCAGCCAATTGTGCACAAACAGTCATGGATTGAAAATGACCAATTTTTATTATTGCGTTTTTTCTTGGACGGGTTATTATTATTAGGCGTGTGTGTGGAGTAAGGAAATTTGCCCAAGGTTTCGCCCTGACCTGCCTGGATTCGAACACAGGTCATGGACTGATCAATGGAGGTAAATGAGAATCCTGGATGATCCTGGATCTCTACCAGTTGCCAAATCAATTACCGGTACTTTTATAAATTAGACAAACAAACCAAGGGATCTGGTAACCTATTGAGGTAAATGATCATTAAGTCCGTGATTGGCTTTGACACTTGGAAACCCTAGGGTAGGTTCACTGTTTTTAAAAAAATCTTTGCAAAAAATAATATTGACATTTGTTGCTACCGTTATTTTTCTGATTTTTAGTAATCTTTATGACTACAGAAATGGACGACTTCAAGATAATAAGGTTGCCTCGGACCTCACGTCTACATGCTTGATAATAATCTCTAATAAAAACGATTAAAAATTGCTCATTTTGACTGTTTGTGGGATACTGCCGTGCGCAATTGGCTGCAGCATTTCACCCACAATTATACAGTTAATTTGTATTTTAGACTATATGCAATCAAGAGTAATATCTGTGAAGCGTTTTGAGATATCTAGAAGGTGAGAAAAGCACTATATCAAATGCAAGGATTATTATTATTATTCCCCATTCCCACACGTGCTACATCTTCTCAGCTGACTTCAGCCTCATATTTGCCCCTCTAGTCCATCATCGGTGGCCGTGCTTTCAGCCATTATTCCCCGAAACTCTTTCTCTCAATCCCTCTACCTTGTCCCCCTGTCTCACCTCTTTCAAATCATTCCACTTAACAATCTTCCTTTTGATTCTTTACTTGCGGTCACCTCTCCCCTGCCCTTTCCCCTCCCCCCCCGTGAAGGGGCGCTTTTTAAACGCAAATTGTTGTTGTTGTTGTATCACATTGTGTAGACGTTGCAAAGCACTTCACAAAATATACTGGAGCTCCTGTGGCTCAGTGGTTAGAGCACTTGTCTTGCAAGCTGGGGAGACTCAAGCTGGGGAGACCTGTGTTCGAATCCAGGCAGGTCAGGGCGAAACCTTGGGCAAGTTTCCTTACTCCACATGCCTAATAATAATCCCTCCAAAAAAAATCACAATAATAAAATTGGTCACTTCAATCCACGACTGTGTGTGGGACACTGCTGTGCGCAATTGGCTGCCGCGATTCGCCCACAAATATATACAGTCAATTCACTTTACAGTGTATTCTGTGAAGCGCTTTGGGACGTTGATAAAATGTGGAAAGCGCTATATCAAATGCAAGGATTATTATTATACTGTAAAATGAACTATAATATCATTAACAATTCTTAGAATCATTGTTATAATCCTCGCATTAGACTCAAAGCCTTCACAGGATTTACTGTAGAGGGATATTAATGTGGATTTGTAGGCCAATCTGGTAGCCTATTTTGCACTCAGTAACGTTCCATAATGATCCCACAAACAGTCGTGAAGTGAATGACCAATTTTATCTGGGGGGATTGTTGATTAGGCTTACCTGCAAAGTTAGATAGAAACTCCCTTCTCCTTCCGAATATACACCATTAGTATCAACCTGAACTGCAAGATGGGTCCTCGGTTTAATGTCTCTTCCGAAGAATTAATGCAGCTACACTGAAGCAGTGTCTCACTCTAGCTCAGTGGTTAGAGCACTCGCCTTACAAGCAGATCAGGGTGAAACCTTGGGCAAGTTTCCTTACTCCACACACACACCTAATAATAATTCCTCCAAAACAAAAACACAATAATAAAGATTGGTCATTTCAATCCACGACTGTTTGTGTGGACGCTGCTGTGCACAATTGGCTGCCACGTTTCGCCCACAAATATATACAGTCAATTCACTTTACAGTATATTGTGTGAAGCACTTTGAGACATTGATAATATGTGAAAAGCGCTATATCAAATGCAAGGATTATACATTATTATTATTAATAATATTGGCGCGCGCATTAAATAGTCATTTATTCCCCTCTCCAACACCTGGTAGAGAACTAATAAGGTTGTTGTGTGTGGATCGAGCTCTTGCTGGCTTGTGCTATGTGGGGATCCTTGAGAATGATTGATGAGTGTGGGACGTGAGGCAGCGTTCCCATTGGAAGCTTCGAGCTGCTTCAGAGCATGGAGTGCTTAGCAGCTGCTGGTCGGTGCTGCACTCCCCCCAGCTCCCCACTCGTCCCACACCACCCCATCGCTCGTGGAGTCCTGCAGTGCAGTGGTTTACAGCATTCGCCTCCTAAACGAGAGGATCCGGGTTCGATTTCCAGGGCGGGGCAAAAACTTGAGGCAAGTTTCCTAAACTCCACAAACTCCAGCATACCTAGCAATTAAATAGGAACCCATTTGTTGGTTGATTGGCTGATCGCTTTCTGGAGCAAATAATCCCTTCAAAAATAGACGGACGAATGGATGGATAGATGGAACGGTGGACAGATGGATGGATAGACCTGGATGAATGGATGGATAGAGAGATCCTTGTCTGTTTGTGGGACACTGCTGTTGGATGTGGAAACCACATTTTGCCCACAAACTTTACAGTCAATACAGTCGAGAGTGCTACCACTGAGCCAAGCCAACACAAGAAAAGTCATGCAGTGTAGGATACTTGGGACTTATAAACAAAAGGGGGGTACTGGGAGCCTGTGGAGCCTGGGATGGATGCCAGTGAGGGGCTCAGGTAGAGTGAGCCATGTGCGGAGAGGGAAATATGGACCGTGGACACACAGAAACAAGTGTTCGAACAAGACCTGACATGTGTCTCCACTGGAAGCAACTGCAAAGTACATAAGACCATGAGAGTTTGCTAGGAGAAGCGAGACCCAGGTCCATCCAGTTCGTCTTCCACTGCCATGGCAATCGCATGACACGTCACAAACTAGGTAATGTATTCAGGCATACTGTATGTAGGGCATGAACATATTAGCCCTGTAGCTCAGTGGTTAGAGCACTCGCCTTACAAGAGTGAGACCTATGTTTTGAATCCAGGCAGGTCAGGGCAAAACCTTGGGTAAGTTCCTTACTCCACACACACACACACACACACACCTAATAATAATCCCTCCCAAAAAAACCACAATAATAAAATTGGTCATTTCAATCGACAACTTTTTGTGGGGACGCTGCTATGCGCAATTGGCTGCAGCGTTTCACCCACAAATATACTGTCAATTCACTTTACAGTATATTCTGTGAAGCGCTTTGAGATGTCTTGAAGACATAATAAGGCACTGTATCAAATGTAAGGATTATTTTATTATAATTCCTTGAATTGTTTTTGAAAAGTCATGATCTAGTCACTCAATACATGGGCACAGCTGTGAGCATTGGGCTGCAGAGTTCACCACAACATACAGTCAATCTTTTTCATATATATTCTTTTGAGCATATTCCGTGAAGTGTTTTGAAACACTCAATGATGTGATAAGATCCTATATCAAATGGAAGGATTATTTGGCTGTCACGTTTCGCCCACAAATATCCAGTCAATTCACTTTACAGTATGTTCTGTGAAGCGCTTTGAGACGTTGATAAGATGTGAAAAGCGTATATCAAAAGCAAGGATTATTATTATCATCATTATTACAAATGTAATTTTGTCATTGTTGTTTTTTTGAAAGAATCAACACTTCCTGCTTCCACTGCCTCCTTAGGGGGCCTGTGTTGCATACGTTTACTATTCGCTCACTGAAGCAGTGTCTCTGCTGTTTGTGGGTGGTCCTTTGGACTCTCAGTTGCACCGATGGTTCAGAAGGCTTTGGAAGGAGACAAATGGGGAGGAGGGAAGAGAGGAAAGAAGGAGGAGGAGGAAGGGAGCGAAACAGGGAGGGAAGAGGTGGAGGAGGAAGAGGTGGAGGCAAAATCATTTGATAAAAATGTCCTGAGAGTAGCAGTAGTAGTAGCAGTCATCAGAGGGATGTGAGTCTGACCTGGCGATGTCAGCTGCATCTACTATGTGGGGCAAACGGCTTGTGAAATCAAAGAGGTTTGGCCCACAGGAACCCCTTCTCTTTGTGCTCCTGTTGTTTGCCAACCGAGACCCAAACAAAGCTGAGGAATGCGCGAGCCAGTGACCAGATGTCCCATCGCTCGGTCCGCTCTCTTTCTCTCTTTCTAACCTCTCTCTATCTCCCTGTCTTTGTACAAAGCGCAGCTGCCCCAGACTCGCATTCCGTCACCGTTGCTGCCTTTTTGCTCTCCCACTCTGCTCTGAGGGCTGTCACATCCCCCCATGCACCCCACCGCCCCCACCCCACCCCCCACACCCCAAAGGATGATTGATCATCTCGGGATGAAGGAGGAGATTCCCAGAAGAGCTTCAAACAGTACGGCCCGCAGGCAGGGACACACATATACACGGTCAACAGTGGACGTTTCGCACTGCCCACAAGCCACAGGCAGCCACAGACTTCACTCCAACCTCCCTTCCCTCCCCACCCCCCCCCCCCCCCCCAACTCTGCAATTCCATCTGGTCTCAGCCTGTTGCTCCATTTGTCTTAATATTTTCCAAAGTGAAAGTGACAAAGAGATATGGAAAAGTCTTAATTTCAGTGTTTCAATTCCAAGCAAAATGCGGCAACTAAGAAACCTTAATCAAAAATAACTATAAGAATCCTTACACTTGTTGCAGCTTTATTCATGAGGGCAATATGAAAAACCCCACGATAATAAAATTGGTCATTTCAATCCATGGCAGTTTGTGGGGACGCTGCTGTGCACAATTGGCTGCCGCGTTTTACCCACAAATATAAAGTCAATTCACTTTACAGTATATTTTGCGAAGTGCTGTGAGACATCCATAAGAAGTGAAAAGCACTATGTCAAATGCAAGGATTATTATTATTATTCACTGTGAGATAAACCGAGGCATGTGGAGTGAGGAATCTTTTCTTAGGTTGTGCCTAAGTCGGGAATCGAACCTGGGTCCTCTCACTTGTGTGGTGAGCGCATGAAGCACGAAGCTAAGGGATTCCACAACTTTCCGACTCTGGGGCAAGAGTTTTACCACTGTGCTCGGCTGAAAAATACACAGACACACACAAACACACATTGTAGCTGGAACTCAATTGTAATGCATGCTCAATGCATGCTCTATGCATGCCACAATGCATGCTCTATGCATGCCACCCGGCCTCAAATTTATAGTACTTGTTAGAAAAAAAGTGGTAAAGTCTGTCGCACCTCGGAAATAATAAATGTAAATAGTGTCTCCTGAGGAGCAGTGAGAAACCAAGAGATCAGGGCAGGTGAGTAAGGGATATGCTGCTGTCGACATTGCACATAAATTACTCAGTGCATCACTACAGATTCTGTCACATCTCATCCTCACACGCCATAAATAACCCTTGCATTTGAAATGGTGCCTTTCTCGTCGTTGCGACCACGTCAAAGACTTTCGCGGAATCCGCAAATCGATATGAAAGGCCCGAAGCAAATGTAATTGTTAGTGTTGTGGAGCTCCTGTAGCTCAGTGGTTAGAGCACTCGCCTTACAAACGTGAGACCTGTGCTTCGAATCCAGGCAGGTCAGGGCGAAACCTTGGGCAGGTTTCCTTACTCCACACAGACACACACACACACAAGCCTAATAATAATCCCTCACCCAAAAAAACACAAGAATAAAATTGATCATTTCAATCCACGAGTGCTTGTGGGGGAAGCTGCTGTGGGCAATTGTCTGCCATGTTTCACCCACAAATATACAGTCAATTCATTTTACAGTACATTCTGTGAAGCGCTTTGAAACGTCTAGAAGATGTGAAAAATGCTTGTAAAAATACAAGGATTATTATTATTCCTTAAGAGTTTTCTGTGTCGGGGTGGGGGGGCGAGGGGATTGAAGTCCCACTGCCCTCCCACAGCTAAGGGCATGCCTAACCTAGCAGTGCACATGCGGTCATCAGTGACCTCTGACACTCTGTCTTTCAAATCTCCCCCAAAAGAACAAAAGTTGGGATTTCAACGAGACTGTGTGAGGGATTGTGCGAGTCCAGTGAGCTGTGCTGGTAATTTGATCTGCTTACAAATCAGGACACGCATGATAGACATAGCACACTGAATACAGGGTGCAATGTGCTTTCCATCTGTAATGATATCACTGATTGGCGTTAAGTGTAAACCTCAGCCACATCTGAGGTTCCCATTAACTTCAGATTCAAAGCCGTTTACTTACATGTTACTCAGCAGCTAGCTCATTCGCTTTCAAACAGTGGTCAGTTATTAAGCGATATTGTTACCCCATGTCCAAGTGGTGGTCAGTTTGGCAGATGGCGATTTTGTATCCATCCAAGGAAGGGATCAAGGAACAGAGATTGGAGATGTGACTAGAGAGAGATTAGTTAACTAACGACAATGATGACGACAACAAAATGACATTTCCTCTGGTTAGAGCACTAGCTCACGTCTTCAAGACGTCTCAAAGTGCTTCATGGAATATACTGTAAAGTGAATTGACTGTATATTGTAGGCAAAACCCGGTAGCCAATTGCGCACAGCAGCGTCCCCACAAACAATCATGGATTTAGCGACCAATTTATTATAGGTTTGTTCATTGGAGGGATTATTATTAGGCGTGTATGTGGAGTAAGGAAACTTGCCCAAAGTTTTGCCCTGACCTGCTTGGATTCGAAATACAGGTCTCACGCTTGTAAGGCGAGTGCTCTAACCACTGAGCTGCAGGACTCCACATAAGCGAGAGGACCTGGGTTTATTTTCCAGGCAGGACAAAATGTTAGACAAGTTTCCTTACTCCACATGCCTCTATTTATCTACATTTAGTGGAATGGTGGATTGCTTTTCCATTCAATGTTTTTTTAAAAAAAATACAATAATTTGGTCGTTTGGTGAAAAACTATTTGTGGGACACTGCTGTATGCAATTGGCTGCTGCATTTCGCCCACAAAATATACAGTTAATTAACTTTACAATATAATCTATGCTTGGAGATGTCTCAAAAACATATTACGGCGCTATATTAAATGCAAGGATTATTATTATATTATTACATAGATAACTAGGGAGAGATGAGATCACTAAAATAAATTAACTAGAGAGAGATTAAATGGACAAGCAGAAAGATTAGATAACTAACCAGAGAGAGATTAGTAAATAACTAGAGAGAGAGAAAAAGACTGATAACTGGAGAGAAGTTAGATGAATAAATAGGAAGATTAGATAGACAGGGAGAGATTAGACAGAGAGAGACGGGATTTGATGGGTAGCCTAGGTGTGCCCTGTAAATCTCTTGTGTTGTGAGATGGAACGGATTAATGAGCCTGGCAGATGGTGTTGATGGACATCTGTAAACAGCAGCTGGACTTTCTCATTACCTTTCTTCCAGATCACTACCCAGAGCAGGGGGTAGCCTGCACTTTGCAAAGTGTCATGGTATATCCTAGTGTCTCTTTACAATCACTTTAGGGCTTGCAAAGACCCCATCAACAAGAACCATATCCACCAGTCACTGGGAACATCCACTCAGTCATCCCACTCAGCTCCTGTGAACTCAAGTCAAAAGCCCCAATGGGTAGAGAGGACCAAATTGGACAAGCAGCAGAGAAACCAGACAGTGATATCAATGGGTTTAGTTGGTTAGACTCTAGTAGAATCCAAACGCACACTCCGGGTGTTCCCAAGCCTTGGCTAATGCCAACCTGTGCTAATACTTTTCCACAGACTCGATGGGCCGAATGGCCTCCTTTTGTACCGAAGATTCTATGATTCTATAAATTAGGTTAGGAGAGTGCGCATTCCATTATAATAATCTATCTCTGGGAAGTCCATGTGTAGGTGGGATACATGGAACTTTCAGCTTGGTTTGGATGTTCCAGTGGTGATGGGTTTCCGCTTGTGTCAAACACAGCTGTACCCAACCATATCTACAACAACAACAACAAGACTATATTTGTATATCGCCTTTCATGTTGGGAGGACATCTCAAAGCGCTGGACAGATAGTATTTTGGACCCAAGTTGGTGGTAGGGATTTGGGAGGGCAGATGGGGAATTGAGTTTGATTAAAAGCATGGCCGAAGAGTAGGGCCTTGAGGTGGATCTTGAAGTAGGCAAGCGATTGGGCGAGGAGGAGAGCCTGCGGGATGGAGAAGGTGGGGATAGAGTGTCTGAAGGCCCGCCAATCAATGGTGGGAATTGTGAGTCGGAGACAAGAAGCAGCTGGAGCCCACTGAGTGTAAGGAGTGGACCGATTTGTAGGGAATCAAATGATTGGTTGGGGAACAAGGGAATTGAGAGTGGCAGAAAGCGAGTTGTGGAGGAGAGTGACGAAGGAGGATAGTTGTGGGAGGAAGCCTAGAGGGACGGGGGAGTTCAGGTGACTTCAAGGCAATGGAGAGGGAGGTGGGGGAGATTCTTTTTCCAAAGGCAGTAGGAGATGGAGGTGGTTTGGTGGCAGTGAGGAGAGAGATTGGGGAGTTGAAAGATGAAGTGATGGTCCAAGATGGCTTATTTTTGATGATGATGAGGTTTGAGACAAGGAGGCCCTGTGTGATCACCAGGTGGAGATGAGGAGAGTAGGGGTTAGCGGAAGTAGAGCAAGACAGGATGAAATGAAGATCGAAGTCACCTAGGTTGAGGAGGCGTTCAGAGCAGAGGTAGAGGGAATATAGAACAACAACAACAAAATTACATTGATAGAGCACCTTTCACGTCGGGAGGATGTCCCAAGGCACTGAACAGTCAGGTCGGGACCCGAGCAAAAGGGCAGGGCAGTGGGGAGGGGCGGGAGAGAGTTAGGAGATGGAGGAAGAGAGTTGGGAGGGCAGGAGAAGGCACGGGTTGAAGAGGAGGGTCTTGCGACTGGCCTTAAAGGAGGAGAGGGAGGGAGCGAGGCGAAGGGACTGTGGGATGGAGTTCCAGAGTGCGGAGAAACAAGTTGAAGGTCCTTTTCGATCCCATTTTTCAATCCTGAAGCTTTTAGCCCAAGTTGTGTTTAGTGTTTTCTCTGGGTCATCTCCAGAGAGCGAGACAGATATTGTTTACAGCAATTTAAGTTGCAATGAGGCCAATTATTAGAAGGCTGGAGATGGAAATAGCAGTACCACAGAGCTGGAAGGTCATGATGTTTCTTTAGAAGCTCATGGTACAAATGATAAACACACTGGAGAAGAGAGAATTTCTCGCTTAGAAACACAACACTTGGCCTTGTCGAGAGGCAGGGTCATATCAGTAGAGTGGAGATATTCACACAACAGCAACAACAACAAAATTAATGTATAGCACATTTCACATCTGGAGGATGTCCCATAGCGCTGGGCAGTTCAGTGTTTCAGATCCGAGCTGGGGTTGGGATCGGGAAGGGTGGAGGGAAAGGAGGGGAAGGAAGGGGGTTGACTGATGACACTGTCGAATAGGAGGGTTTTGGGACGTCCTCCTGACGTGAAAGGTGCTCTAAAAATGTAATTTTGTTCTTGTTGTTGTCTTGAGGCGGGAATTGAAGGAGGCCAGGAAGGGGGCGAGGCGGAAGGACTGCGAGATGGAATTCCAGAGGTTGGGGGCAGAATGGCTGTAGGCTCACCCGCCGATGGTAGGGTTGGATCTGGGGACATGGAGTAGGCCAGACCCACTGAGTGGAGGGAGCGGGCAGGTTGGTAGGGGGTTAGGAGGTCACAGTTAATAGGAATGCATTATTCTCTCCATCTCCCATTCTCCATCCCCAAAGCTCAGGATTTTTGAACACAAATATATATTTGTTGATTAAAAACACATATTTGCACTTGCATAACAAAAAAAACTACACACTCCCATAACAACACATGCAGAAATAAACATTTACCACCGTGACAAGCGAGCAACTGAAAGTTGGGGCCCCCTCGATCGTTCCACCGCAACAAAACAAACAAAATATTCCACCTGTTTTGTGGAAACAAAACTTACATCCGTCACACACGCCTGTTACCATTCCCAACCAGTTTCTCTTAAAAATTGGTGCCAGACACAACAGTGTCCCACATTCCCCTTATAAGGCCCAATGCCACATAAGTTCACTTTCAACCCCGAGAGAGAGGATAGTTCTACAGAGACTTCTCACAAGATTGAGACATCAGCAAATACCTCCACGATCTACACAACGTGTTGCACAAGAACATTGCCAGCCTTGGCTACCTGTATGACCATACCCTCCCCACTCTCTCTCTCTCTCTCTCTCTCTGTCTGTCTGTCTGTCTCTCTCTCTCTCTCTCTCTCTCTCTCACTTCTCCATCCTTCTCCCAACCTCCAACTTTCTTCCCTCCATGTCTTCCATCACTTGTGGAGCTCCTGTAGCTCAGTGGTTAGAGCACTTGCCTTACAAGCGTGAGACCCATGTTTCGAATCCAGGTAGGTCAGGGCAAAACCTTACTACTTTTCCTGGCTGACGGAAATGAACCTGACATTTGACAGCTCACTGGCAGTAACCTGTGGCTCCATTGTAGCTATCACTGTGCCGTGGATACACTGCGTGCCATGGCTGGGTTCCTCGCTTGGTGTTTCTGTTCCATTGTGAGGGCCAGCGGGTGAGGAGAGATTAGTGCTGGCGATACATTGTCATTGCAGGAAGCCAGCAGCACCCTGCAGTTTCCCTGCTGTAATCCCCACAGCATCTCATCGCATTTACTACAAAACCCACGGCAGATTGTAGGGCACGGACATCCCCAGCAACATTCCGAGTTAAATAACAATAATAATAATCCTTGCATTTGATTCAGCGCTTTTCACATCTTATCAACGTCTCAAAGCGCTTCACAGAATATAATGTAAAGCGAATCGACTGTATATTTGTGGGCGAAACATGACAGCCGATTGCGCACAGCAGCGTCCCCACAAACAGTCATAGATTGAAGATGACCGATTTTTATTATTATGTTTTTTTGGGGGGACAGATTATTATTAGGTGTGTGTGTGTGTGGTGTATGGAAACTTGCCAGAGTTTTGCCTTGATCTGCCTGGATTCGAACACAGTTGTAAGGCGAGTGCTCTAACCACTAAGCCACAGGAGCTCCATTCTAGGCCTGGGAGCTGGGAAAGTATTCCTGATGGGACTGAGGGCTGGGTGGTGGGGAGGGAGGGAGGAGGCAACTTAAATCTGTCATGTACTTCAGTCACTCACTCAGCCTCTCTGCCCCCACACTCTAGAACTCCATCTTACAGTTCCCTTCGCCTCGCTCCCTCCCCTCCTCGCCTCCTTCAAGGACGGTCTCAAGACCCCCCTCTTTGACCGTGCCTTCCTCTCTCCCTCCCCTCCTAACTCTCTCCCACCTCTCCCACCCCTCCCCCCCTGCCCTGCCCCTCTCCCTTGCTCGGGCCCTGTCCTGACAAATCAGCACCTTGGGACGTCCTCCCGATGTGAAAGGCGCTCTATAAATGTTATTTTGTTGTTTGTTGTTGTCCATGGCTGTTTGTGGGGACTTTGCTGCCATGTTTACCAGTTGGCTGCCTCAGCCTACCAAATTTATGATCTCCTCACTTTAGCGCCTTGGGACGTCCTCCCGATGTGAAAGACGCTGTATAAATGTCATTTTGTTGTTGGTGTTGGTTGTTTACGGCAAATCCGCTTGGCTTTCCGACATCAAGTTGGTGTTGTATTTATTTCATAAATTAACTGAAAAATTGGCTGCATCAGATTGCGGCCCAGTTTTTTTTTGCTTCTCTCCGTCCTCCAGCCTGACCACTGCAGCCTGTCCCACCCGCCACTCTGCCCTCCCCATTGCTGATGACAACTCCTGTCCTTATTCTCAACATCCCTTCCTTCTGAGTGACTGGGCTGCACTGATTCCAACCAAAAACCCATCTAAAAAGTGTCAGAAATGATCAGCTGTTTGGAGGCTGGAGAGGCTAATAATTTACGAAGTGTGTACACATGAAATAGTAAAGCTACATAACGCTTTCATACATCCCAATCAATATTTCAGAAGCTGCGCTCCCATAGTAGTACTTTCAATTGCATACTTCATTTGATAGATTCCTCCTAGATCTATACCTTTTCACAACAACAACAAAATCACACTTGTATGGCGTCCTTACATGTCAGGAGGGAGAGAATTTGGAGGGGAGGGAGAGAGTTGGGAGGACAGCAGAAGGCACGGTCAAAGCGGAGGGTCTTAAAGTGATTTTCAAATTTAAAAAATACTATACTCTACTGTGGAAGTCCTGTAGCTCAGTGGTTAGAGCACTCACTGTACAAGCGTAAGACCTGTGTTTGAATCCAGGCAGATCAGGTGCTGGTGCTGTTTTGGGAAGAGAGGACGTCAGCGAGGTAGTGGGGTGCAGAGGAGTGGGGAGATTTGAAGACAAGAGTGAGGATCTTGAAATCAATCCTCTCTTGATAACTGAAGTCCCTCATTCCTGGTACCATCCTGGTGAAATTTCCTTTGCACTCTCTATTATTACCCCTGGAAAAGTGATGTGCCAATCGAATTAACAACTGGGTTTCTAATTCTAAGAGGTAAACAGACAGGTATGGAGTAAGGAAACTTGCCCAATATTTCACCTCGCTGGGAATCGATCCCAGGTCTCTCGCTTGCAAGGCGAGTGCTCTAACCACTGAGCTACAGGACTTCATGGGACTGGATATCCCGCTTTATCATGTCGTTGAGACTTCTCAAAGTCCTTCACAGAATATGTTGTAAAGTAGATTAGTTGTGTATTTTGTGGGTGAACACAAAGTTTCTGGTTGATATGTATTGTGTTCTAAAATATAACATATAGTATACAGATTTCAGGTACAAAAAGTAAAGGAGAGGGCAATGGTGAATTTATGAATCTTGAATGCCTGTGAAGCCCTTTGAGACATATTGACATTCCAGGTGCTATAATAAAAATAATAATAATAATCCTTGCATTTGATATAGCGCTTTCCAGGTCTTATCGACGTCGCAAAGCGCTTCACAGAATATACTGTAAAGTGATTTGACTGTAAATTTGTGGGCAAAACGCAGCAGCCAATTGTGCATAGCAGCGTCTCCACAAACAGTTGTGGGTTGAAATGACCAATTTTATATTGTATTTGTTTCTCACTCACTTCATCTCACTCGGGTCTGAAGCAATAACTTGGGATGTCCTCCTGATGTGAAAGGCGCTATACAAGTATAATTTTGTTGTTGTTGTTGTTTTTATCCTTCCTAACTACATCCTTCCCCCAATTCTTTTCCTTTGATGCTTTACTTCACCTCTGACTTTTTACCTGGTATTTCACTCCTCGTTCGCTTCCTGTTTCTCGCCATTTCATTGCCCCCCAATAGTTTCCTGGCTCAGTTCCTCTCCACATGGCAGGTCTATTGCTGTCAACCTGTGGTTTCTGGTAACTCAGTAACTTGAAACACTAGCGAGGTGTCATTACAACAAGGTAGCACCAGCTGCTCCCACCGCTGCCGAGCAGTTGGCTTTTTCCCTCTTTCCCCCCCGCCCCCACCCCGAGTCTCTTCTGAGGCTGAGTTGTGGCTCGGTTGGCAGAGATTGCCCTCTGGCACTGCGCCCAAGTGTCTCTCCTCAAGCGTGAATCTAGACACTGAGCATTGGCAGGGCTGCTCGGACATGGAGGGTATCACATCTGAGCAACATCATCACAGAAGAAAGTTTCGGAGGGAGGGAGTTTCACCCTGTGTAATAGCCAACAATTCGTCCCCACTCCTACGTACCTGCACACACACACACACACACACACACACACACACACACACACACACAAAATTCTTACACATGAAATTCAACTTGACGGTTGTTTGTGGGACATCGCACAGTGTAAATTGGCTACTGTGTTTTGCCTTACAGTACATACAGTCACTAAATTCCTGTGAAGCCCTTTGAGACATATTCACATTCCAGGTGCTATAATATTATTAATAATAATCCTTGCATTTTATATAGCGCTGTTCACATTTATCGACGTCTCAAAGTGCTTCACAGAATATATTGTCAAATGAACTGACTGTATATTTTGTGGGCGAAATGCGGCAGCCAATTGCGTACAGCGGCATCCCCACAAACAGTTGTGGATTGAAATTCCCAATTTTATTATTGTGTTTTTTTTTTGACGGATTATTATTAGGCGCACGTGTGTATAGTAAGGAAACTTACTCAAGATTTCGCCCTAACCTGTGGGGTCTCACACTTGGAGGGAGAGTGCTCAAACCACTGAGCTACAGGAGCTCCATTGATAGAGGTTGAACACAGCGAGGAACCGGATTATCTCAGAGGGGGCCTGGATAAAATTGTTTCTTTTTTTTTTGCGTATCGTGCTTGCGTTTACCTCTTTAATCTCACTCCAAGGCTTTTAAAAAAAACGCATTCTAGGACTCTATCTTGAGCATGAGGGACACTGTACCAATGCATTTATATTCTGTACCAATGCATATATAGTTATTATTCTTGGCGATTTCAACCTCCATTTTAACCCCTCCTGCCCCATTTCCTCTGAATTTTCCTCTTTACTTTCGTCTTTCAACTTCTCCCTTCATATTAACACTGCCACCCACACCCACGGCCATCCTCTCAATCTGGTGATCACCCGAGGCCTCAACGTCTCTGGCGTCACCATCACAGACAAGGCCATTTCCGACCATTTTTTCATTTCCTGCAACACCTCTATCCCTCCCCCCTCCACTTCCAAACCCACCACCATCTTCTACCGGCCCTGGAAGAAGATTCCCCCTCAAACTTTCACCTCTGCCCTAGAAACCTCCGATCTCTTCCCACAATGGCACTCTTTTTGTACCGACCCATCCTCCGCCTCCACCGCCCTCCACAACACCCTCTCCACTACCCTCGACACCCTGGCCCCCCTCACCTCCAAAACCGTCTCCCATTCCCGATCATCACCGTGGTACACAACTCACCTCCGTTCCCTCAAAAGCCAAGTGAGAGCAGTTGAACACACCTGGCTCAAATCTGGCCTCACGGTCCACCGGCAAATCTGGCTGGACCGCATCAAATTTTACCGCTCCGCCCTAGCCACCGCCAAATCAGCCTTCTACTCCAGGATAATCCTGGAAGCGAAGGACAACCACCGCCTCCTCATCGCCACCACCAACCAGCTCCTCCGCCCCCCTCGCCTCACCTCGCAGATCCTCTCCTCAAACGTTCGTTGTGAGGAGATGCTGGACTTCCTCGAGTCCAAAATTGAGAAAATCCGCTCTGCGGTTTCCTCCCCCCACCACTCCTCCACCTCCGCGCCCTCATCAGTTACCTCAACCCCTACTCACCCCCCATTTCACACTTTCAACCCCACCACCCCGCTTTCAGTCACAAAAACAATTACCTCCATGAAACCCACCACGTGCTCATTGGACCCCATCCCCACCCCCCTCCTCCGCACCCAGCTCCATTTGTTAGCCCTGCTCATTTCTGACACCATTAACCTTTCCCTCTCCTCAGGCACCGTCCCTACCTCCCTTAAAACAGCCACCATCACCCCTATCCTGAAGAAACCCTCCCTTGATGCGTCGCAACCATCAAGTTATCGACCCATCTCCAACCTCCCGTTTCTATCCAAGGTCCTTGAAAGAGTGGTTGCCTCCCAGCTCCGCTCTTTCCTTTCAACTCACTCACTTCTTGAACCCCTCCAATCAGGTTTCTGCCCTATCCACAACACAGAAACTGCCCTGGTTAAGGTCACAAATGACATCCTAACCGCCTGTGACCAGGGCTCCCTCTGCCTCCTCCTCCTCCTTGACCTGTCTGCTGCGTTCGACACAGTCGATCACAACATCTTTCCTCCCACCTCAACCTTCAAGGCACAGTCCTTGACTGGTTCCACTCTTATCTGACCCACCGTTTACATTTTGTTTCTTCCAATGGTTTTTCTTCAAACCCCCGCACAGTTTCTCACGGCGTCCCTCAGGGCTCTGTCCTCGGTCCCCTCCTTTTCACCCTTTACACGCTCTCTCTGGGCGACGTCATCCGCAGACATGGGGTAAATTTCCACATGTATGCGGACGACACCCAGCTGTACCTTTCTGCCTCATCCCTGAACCCCCAGACCATCGATGTTCTGACAGCATGTCTGTCCGACATCGAGTCGTGGACGAGGGACAACTTTTTGCAATTGAACGTGAGTAAGACCGAGGCCCTCCTGATTGGCTCAAGCCAGCGCCTCCGCACATCGGGCGCTGCCAGTCTCAATATCCAAGGCTGTACTCTCCACCTCACAAAGCCAATCAGGAACCTCGGCATCATGTTCGATCAAAAACTTTCCTTCCTCCCCCACATCCACGCCTTGACCGGCACTGCTTATTTCCACCTGCGCAACATTACCAGGCTCCGCAACTATCTTACCCCCCGCGCTGCCGAAACACTCGTGCATGCATACATCACCTCACGTCTGGACTACGGAAATTCTCTCCTCGTCGGCCTCCCCAGTTCCTCCACTCACAGGCTGCAGGTCATCCAAAACTCTGCAGCCCGTGTACTATCCCGCACCCGCCTCCGCGACCACATAAACCCCACCCTTGCTCGTCTCCACTGGCTCCCCATCCTCCAGAGGATCGAGTTCAAGATCCTCGTCCTCACCTACAAGGCCTTACACGGCCTTGCCCCGCCCTATTTAACCGATCTACTCTCCCCCTACACGCCCACCCGGACCCTCCGTTCAACAGGACTTGGCCTGCTCCAAGTCCCCGCCCGAACCGCCCCACCATCGGAGGCCGGGCCTTCAGTTTCTCCGCTCCTACCCTATGGAATGCCATCCCTCAATCCCTCCGTTTCGTCTCTTCCCTTTCCTCTTTGAAGGCCGGTTTGAAGACTTTCCTCTTCGATCGTGCCTTTTGTTCCACCCCGAACTCTTTTACTTACCCTTCGTGTTTCACCCCTTCCCAAACACTCCCCTCCCAGCTCGGGTCACACGCCTCCTGTGCAGCGCCTTGGGACGTCCTCCCGACGTGAAAGGCACTCCATAAAAGTAATTTGTTGTTGTTGTTGTTGTTGTTATATGGAGGATGACACCTTAAAGCAGTTGAGTTCTGTGTTTGAAAGAATGAACCCCACAGGTTCACTGTAGTAATAATAATCCTTGCATTTGATATAGTGCTTGTCATGTTTTCTAGATGTCTCAAACTGCTTCACAGAATATACTGTAAAGTTAATTGACTGTATATTTGTGGACGAAACGTGGCAGCCAATTGCACACGGCAGCGTCCCCACAAACAGTCATGGATTAAAATGACCAATTGATTATTGTTTTTTTGAGAGACGGATTATTATTAGGTGTGTGGAGTAAGGAAACTTGCCGAAGGTTTTACTCTGACCTATTCGATTCAATGAAATAGTGTTTGCAGAGATTTGGTCTGAATTTACCCACAGCCCCTCAATTCAATCACAAACCATATCCTCTGGTTTTACTGTGCTGGACAAGTTGAAACAGCCTGATTTATATTGTCTTGCCCATTTTACAATCTTAAAGACAGCAATCATCTTTTCCCTGAATCTTCTCTTTTCCAGCATGAAAATAAGATTTTTTGCTGCTCTATATCTTCTTGATTTCTCCAATAACGTTTTGAACTGCGACAACCAGAACTGAACTCACTACAGTATGGTTTCACCATTGATTTACACAATGGTAAGATGACCCAACTATTTTGGCTTGCTGTTGACCCTGTTTTTATAGGTGGCTTGCTGTTGTATGTGGAGCTCCTGTAGCTCAGTGGTTAGAGCACTCGTCTTACAAGCAAGAGACTCTGGATTCGATTCCAGGCAGGACAAAACCTTGGGAAAATTTCCTTACACTGCAAACCTGATAATAATCCCTGAAGAAAAAACCCCGCTATAATTGGTCATTTCAATTCATGGCCATTTGTGGGAAACTGCTGTGTACAATTGGCTGCCACGTTTTGTGCATAAATATAGTCAATTCTCCTACTCTCATTCATTCTGCCCTGACCCCTCCCCCCTGCTCTTGTCCCTACCTAACTGTACAATGCCTTGGGACATCCTGTCAATGTGAAAGGCGCTATATAAATGTAAGTTTTGATTGATTGATTGATTGATTGATCTCAAAGCACTTCACAGAATGTACTGTAAAGTGAATTGACTGTGTATATGTGAACTAAATGCAGCAGCCATTTGCACACACCAGTGTCCCCACAAACAATCGTGGATTGAAAATGACCAATTTATTATAGGGTTTTTTTTGAGGGATTATTATTAGGCATGTGTATGTGGAGTAAGGAAACTTTCCCAAGGTTTCACCCTGATCTGCCTGGATTCGAACACAGGTCTCACATTTGTAAGGCGAGTGCTCTAACCACCGAGCTACATGACTCCAGTGCCCCCTAGCAATGGATCCTTTAATACATCATTTCTAAACACTTCTCCGTCCCCAATACTTTGGTGCATGGCTGGTTGCTTGCTAACGCTAACCACTTCAGCCCTGAGTGAATCTATCATGAATCTACCTTGCAGTTAATGGAAAGGAATTCACTCAAAGCTTGAGCCTGGAAGGAATTATCTTGTCATTTCTTCAACGCGCAAAGTATTCTGTTGTTATATATGTTATATGAGAGAAGAAACAAAATTATTTTCTGACCCGCATCTCCTTCCCACTCTGCACTTTGGGACGTCCTTCAAGATCCTCACCCTTGTTTTCAAATCCCCCCACTCCTTTGCATCCCCCATCTCTCTGATCTCCTCTCCCCCCAACCCAGCACCCGCTGCCTTCGCTCCTCTGGGTCTGGCCTCCTCCATGTCCCCCGAGTCCTCCGCTCCACCCTCGGCGGCCATGCCTTTAGCCACTACGCCCCAAGGCTCTGGAATTCCCTTCCTCACTCGCTTCGCCTCGCCCCCTCTCTTCCCAGCTTCAGGTCACAGTTGAAGACCTTTCTCTCCGACCGAGCTTTTGGTCACATTCCTGCCCCTGCCCCTGGCTCGGTCCCAGGATCCGCTATTGTGAAGCGCTCTGTGACACCATCCGGCATGGAGGGCGCTATATAAATCAAAGTTGTTGTTGTTATTGTTGTCCTCCCGACATGAAAGGTGCTACCCAAATGTAATTTTATTATTGTTGTTGTTGCACTGAATTCCCACTCTCACTGATTTCCTTAACAGAATTCTCACTCTGTTATAATAATAATAATAATAATCCTTGCTTTTGATACAGCGCTTTTCATGTCTTCTAGATGTTTCAAAGTGCTTCACAGAATATACTATAAAATGAATTGACGATATTATGTGGGTGAAACGCAGCAGCCAATTGCGCACAGCAATATCCCACAAACTGACGTGGATTGAAAGTGACCAATTTATTATTGCGTTTTTTTGGAGGGATTATTATTAGGCATGTGGAGTAAGGAAACTTGCCCAAGGTTTCGCCCTGACCTGCCTAGATTCGAACACAGGTCTCACACTTGTAAGGCGAGTGCTCTAACCACTGAGCTACAGGACTCCACAAGACCAGGTTTCATCTAGTTCACTTTCTGGTGAATCCACCAATCCCTCCCTCCACACATTTGACCTTGTCTCCCCCTCTTCACTCACCTGAATCATTCTCCCACATTAAATCCACCACCTGCTCCCTTAACTCCATCCCTACTCCTCCTTGCCCTCCTATTAACAAACCTTCTTAACTGCTCACAGTCCATCGGCACTGTACCCATCCCCTAAAGAGGGCCATCATCACACCCTACCCTCAAAAAACCTTCCATCTGCTCCCTAACTACCATCCCATTTCAAACCTTCCTTTCCTTTCCTTTCCAAGGTATTGGAACAGGTGGTCACTTTCCTCTGCTAGCATTCTCTGCAAGAACTCCTCCAATGTGGGTTTTGTGCTGCTCACAGCATAGAGACAGATCCTGGTCAAGGTGATGAATGACATTTGTCCACCTGTGACAGGGCTCTCTCTGTCTCCTCTTACCTCCACCTCAACAGTTCTGTCCTTACCTGGTTTGAATCCTATCATTCCCACCATCTGCACTTTGTATCCACAGGGCTTCTCCTCTAGCCCCTGTACTTGTCACTTGTGCCATCCCCCAGGGCTCTGTCCTCAGTGCCCTCCTCTTCAATCTATATATTGGTGATATCATCCGTAGGCACGGGGTCAATTTCCACATGAATGCGGATGATACCAAACTCTACCTCACCACCTCCACCCCTCAACTCCAGGACTGCTGCATCCTGACAGAATGTCTTTCAGACATCAGTTCCTGGCTGAGAGCCAACTTTCTCCAGCTGAATGTTGGCAAGACAAAGGCCCTTCTGCTTGGCTCCCGACAGCGCCTTCTCACCTCAGGCGCTGTCGTTTTCACTATCCAAGCCTGCACTCTACACCTCATGGAGCCAATACAGAACCTTGGTGTCCTGTTCGACCCTCAGATTCCTTTAAACCCTTCGTGCATGCTGTGATCCGTTCCGCCTTTCCCCACCTTCACAACATTGCCCACCTCTGCCACTGCCTCTCACCGCAGGCTGCTGAGACCCTGATCCGTGCTATCATGAAGTCCCAGCTTGACTAAGGCAACTGCCTGCTCACTGGACTCCCCAACTATTCCCTCCATAAACTGCAGATTATTTGAAAACTCTGCAACTCATGTTGTCTTCAGCACCAGGCTTTGCAACTAATCCTTGCCCGGCTTCAAAGAATTGAGTTCAAAATCCTTGCTCTTACCCACGAAGCCCTCCATGTCCTTGCTCCCCCCTCTACCTTTATGATGTCCTAACCTCATATCCCTCAACTCAACTAAACTGGCCTCTTCTAAATTCCCCGTACTTCCCACCCGAACATTGGTGGTTGGGCATTCAACATCTCTGACCCCACACACTGGAACGCTATTCCACAAACCCTCCACCGCTCCCCTTTCTCTTGTCTCATTCAATTCCTATCTAAAGACCTTCCTCATTGACCATACCTTCGTCCACCCTATCATCTCCACTGCCGTCCAACCCTCCTGACCCCAAGTCCCAGCTCAGGTCCAAAACCCCTGATTGTCCAATCCCCTGGGACATCTTTCCAACATGAAGGACACTAATAATGTAATTTATTGTTGGTGTTAGTGGTAGTGATTGTATGGTCCAAAAATGGGGATGTTGATTGCAATTAATTCTGTACAGATGAGTCTACCACAGAGTAGAAAGCTTTGGGAACCTTAGATCCAAAGTTGTCTGGTTCATCTAAGCATAT
Source organism: Hydrolagus colliei (assembly GCA_035084275.1). Lineage (NCBI taxonomy): Eukaryota > Metazoa > Chordata > Chondrichthyes > Chimaeriformes > Chimaeridae > Hydrolagus > Hydrolagus colliei. Next base: position 38,627,401 of record CM068743.1, on the reverse strand, counting down.
ATACACATATCATAATCTGTCCCCCAAAAAAATCCTAGAATTGGTCATTTCAATCCACGACTGTTTGTGGGACGCTGCTGTGCGCAATTGGCTGCTGCCCGCAATTGGCTGCCGCGTTTCGTCCACGAATATATATAGTCAATCGACTTTACAGTATATTCTGTTTGAAGCACTTTGAGATGTCTCTAGAAGCTGTGGAAAGCGCTATATCAAATGCAAGGATTACTATATTATATCTCAAATGACTGATTGACTGTATCCCAAAATATTATTTTCTAACTGAAATCCATCTAATTGGCATTTGATTGAAACAGGTTTGTCTGTATTATAAAAATAATAATCCTGACATTTCATATGGTCCCATATTTCACGTTGAAATCCCACGCCCCAGGCACTGCTAAGGCACTCTCTCTGCACTTGTGTCATAAAATAATCGTTGCATTTGATATGGTGCTTTATCACATTGTTGAGACATTTCAAAGCGCTTATTATACTGTAAAGTTAATTAACTGTGTATTTTGTGGGCAAAACAAGGCAGCCAATTGTGCACATCGGTGTCCCATAAACAGTCATTGATCGAATGACAATTTTTTTTATTTTGAAGGAATTATTACCCCTGCAACAGCAATCCGCCAGTCGACTAACAGCCTGGCTCCTGCTAGATAAACAGTGGCTTGTGCAGTAAGGAAACCGGCCTAACATTTTCGCCCAACCTGGGAATCAAACCCAGATCTTGGAGCTCCTGTAGCTCAGTGGTTAGAGCACTCGCCTTACAAGTGTGAGACCTGGGTTCAAATCATGATAGATCCAGGGCGAAACCTTGGGCTAGTTTCCTTACAACACACACCTCATAATAATCCATCCAAAAAAAACCATTAAAATAAATGAAATTGGTCATTTCAATCCATGACTGTTTGTGGAGACGCTGCTGTGCGCAATTGGCTGCTGTGTGTTGCCCACAAATATACAGTCAATTCACTTTACAGTAAATTCTGCAAAGCGCTTTGAGACGTTGATAAAATGTGAAAAGTGCTATATCAAATGCAAGGATTATTATTATTATCTTCTCGCTTGGACGCAAATGCTCTAAACGATAAGATACAGGACTTTTAGATGGCTTGATTCAACGTGACTCGAGCCAAGCCCCCGCACCCCCCCTCCCCCGTTCGTTAATTGCCACCAACAATGGGCAAGATTAACAACCCCTTTCTCGCATGACTTGAAATACTCTTCATATTGTCTGTGAGCCAGGATGCGACCACTCTCTTCATGTGAAAATAGCCCCAGGTCGATCCAGTGAAGAACTTACTTAGCGCACTGTTTCTTTTTGTGCAGTGTGCAGCGTGGCTTACTTTCTGGTTTACTGCATTCCAGAAGCACTTCCCATAGGGATGTGACATAAATGTAGTGTTAGCTTATAGCAATATTTGCACTATAGTCTCAAGGGAGATGAAAGGCTTTTAAATATTGAAACACTTGCTTCATTAACCTTTGCTGTTCAAATAGAATCGCAAAACAAACCGAGTTTGTTACTTAAGGACCCAGGTTCCAGTGGAAGCACAATGATCCCAACGCTTTAAATTTCAGAGTTAAATTTATTTGAATTGTCTTTTTTTTAGACTTGTGAATGTGAAGGTCCCAGCCTCCATCTCTCGCGTGAGCACAACCTTTATAATAAGACTGTTTATTTTAAGTACACGGTTGTGTTATGCTTCAAGTATTGTTTTTTTTAAAAAAAAATACTTGTGACCCAAGTACAGCCCATGTAATAATAATCTGTCCCCCCAAAAAACACATTAATAAAAATTGGTCATTTCAATCCGTGATTGTTTGTGGGGACACTGCTGTGCGTAATTGGCTGCCGCTTTTTGCGTACAAATATACAGTCAATGCATTTTACAATACATGCTGTGAAGCGCTTTGAGACGTTGATAAGATGTGAAAATCGCTTCATCAAATGCAAGGATTATTATTACTATGATTTAAAGTGTGAAAAACCACCCTTAAAAAACATCCTCCTCTTTCAATTTGGCTTTTATAAACTTTATGCTACTTGAGTATTGTTTATAATAATACTGTAATAATAACAACAACAACAACAACTCCGATTTATATAGCGCCCTCCATGCCTTGCATTTGATACAGCGCCTTATCACGTCGTGGAGACATCTCAATGCGCTTTGCTGAACACACTGTAAAATGGAGTATGTATATTCTCGGGAGAGCACTGAGGAGAGCATTGGAAAATTCCAGTCAGAAATCCCGATGTTTCCCTGTGGGGCCAGGCAAGCATTTGGAAGAAAGCGCTGAGTTATTGTTAAACACAACTGTGAAATTCTGTAGCACATTGGCTGCAGCACTCACCTCTCAAGCGAAAGGACCCAGGTTCAATTCCCAGCTGGGGCAAAATCGGGCCAAGTTTCCTTAGTCCACATGCCTCTGTTTACCTAGCAGTAAGTAGGAACCCAGTTGTTGATTAGTGGATTACTTTACTGCGGTAATAATTGCTAAAAAAAACCGCTCAATCCACAACAATTAATAATAATAATAATCCTTGCATTTCATATAGCGCTTTTCACGTCTTCTAGATATATCAAAGCACTTCACAGAACATACTGTAGATTTGTGTGGCGAAACGCGGCAGCCAATTGCGCACAGCAACATCCCACAAAAAGTCGTGGGTTGAAAATGAACAATTTTATCATTGTGGTTTTTTGAGAGGGAATGTTATTAGACGTGTGTGTGTGTGTGTGTGTGGGGGGTAAGGAAACTTGCCCAAGGTTTCATCCTGACCTGCCTGGATTCGAACACAGGTCTCACGCTTGTAAGGCGAGTGCTCTAAACCACTGAGCTACAGGACACTGCTGTGCACAATTGGCTGCTGCATTTTTTCCACAGAATAAGCAGCCGATCCACTTGACAGTATATTCTGCACCAAATGTGAGTATTATTATTATTATTATTATTATTATGAACGCCACCCCCACTACCTCGCTTGTGAAGATAAAAGATTGAATCAATAAGCCACCAAACAAGGCAGTTAACAACTCCCAGGCCCTGACAGAAACCCCAGGTGGTAAACAGAAGCATTTCTCTCTGGGGTTGGTCTCTGCTCTGAAAGCATTGAGAAATAGAAAGGTGACCTAGTCAGATCAGCCTGCTTCCTTCACTAATCTTATTGCTGCTGTAGAACTCTGCTCCTCTGCCTTGCTTCCTCCCTTTCCTCCTTCAAGGCCAGTCTCAAGACCTTCCTCTTCGACCGCGCCTTCGGCTCCAACTCTTCTCCCTCTTCCATTCCCCTTCCCCCTACCCCGACCCTCCCCCACCCCGGTCGGGTTCCGACCTGACTGTTCAGGCTTTGGGAAATCCTCCCAACGTGAAAGGCGCTATATAAGTGCAATTTTGTTGTTGTTGTTGCTGCTGATCTCCTGTAGCTCAGTGGTTAGAGCGCTCGCCTTACAAGCGTGAAGACCTGTGTTCGAATCCAGGTAGGTCAGGGCGAAACCTTGGGCAAGTTTCCTTACTCCACACACACGCCTAATAATAATGCCTCCCCCCAAGAAACCACAATACAGTAAAAATCTTGTCACTGGGATAATGTTGATTTGTAAAATAAAATAACTACTCTGCAGATGTCACTTTCACCCCAGTTCCAGGTAATGAATTAGTGATGAGATACTAAAAACCCAGCAAACAACATTCTGGGAGAAGGCTTGTGCTTTTAGAAAATTGCTCAACTTAAAACAAATAGATAATTTATGACTCTGTAAAAAACAGAGTTAAGCACATATTGCCTTTCCCCGCAGTGCCGCAAGCCTCTCTGAGATGGGCACTTGTTTCTGTTCTCGGAACTGCGGATTTCACTCCCTGTAGGGCACCCACGGAGATGTTAGAACAGTTCAGTGGGAGTTCAGCTGTCAGCTTTCCTCTCCCCTCCTTCCCTTCCCAGCTGAGGTTAAGTACTCCCTTGTACACGTGGAAACGCAATGCACAGTTTAACACGAGGAGACCATTGCCTGCGCCCAACAGATCAGCAAGATTGATCTTGAAATCGGAGGGTGCCAAGGGCTGGGGTAATAATAATAATAATAATAATATCTTGCATTTAACATAGAGCTTTTCAGCTCTTCTAGACATCTTAAAGCACTTCACAGAATATACTGTAAAGTGAATTTACTATATTTTTGGACTAAATACAGCTGCCAATTTCGCACAGCAGCGTCCCCACAAACAGTTGTGGAGTGAAGCAACCAATTTATTATGTTTTTAACCCTTGCATTTGATATAGTTGCCTATCACATCTTCGAGAGTCTCAAAGTGCTTCGCAGAATATAATGTAAAGTGAATTGACTGCATTTTGTGGGCGAAACAATTTTAAAAAAACTTAAAAATTATTTTTAATTTTTCCATTAAAGAAAAAAGTTTTTTAATGACCTTTTTAAAAAGGTATTATTACCCCGGAAAAGCAATCCGCCGATCGACTAACAAGCTGGTTCCTTACTTCCTACTTACTGCGAGTTGAACAGAGAATTGTGTGAAACAAGGAAACTTGCCTAATGTTTTGCCCTGCCTGGGTATTAACTTGCTTACAAGGCAAGTGCTCTAACCGTTAAACTACAAGACACCACTGCTCTTGCCTTTGTTTTATTTTTAAAGGGATTATTACCTCTAGAGATGTGATCAGCCAATTCCTGCTTACTGCTTACTTATTAGCTCAGTGGTTAGAGCACTCAGCTTGCAAGCGTGAGACCTGTGTGTTCGAATCCAGGCAGGTCAGGACGAAACCTTGGGCAAGTTTCCTTACTCCACACACACACACACGCCTAATAATAACCCCTCCAAACAAAAAAACCACAATAATAAAAATTGGTCATTTCAATCCACAACTGTTTGTGGGGGACGTTGCTGTGCCCCATTGGCTGCCACGTTTCGCCCACAAATGTACAGTCAATTCACTTTACAGTGCATTCTGTGAAGCGCTTTGAGACATCGATAAGATGTGAAATGCACTATTTCAAAATGCAAGGATTATTATTATTATTACTGTGCAACCTAGCCTTCAGGTTCGAATCAGAGCTTCCTTCCTTCCCCTCATCCAGTCCCTGACCAGGACCACCTTCCTCTATCTCCACATTATCCGCCTCCGACTGCACCTTACCCCAGACGCAGCCAAAAAACTCATGCATGTATTTTGCCATCTCACGACTAAACTTCTCAAATGACTTCTGTTTGCTGATCTCCCCAGCTCCACCATTCACTGGATCCAGCAGATCCCAAACTCCGCTGCCCGCATAATCACTTGTACAAAACTCTATACCTCCATCACACCAGTTCTAGCCAAACTCCACTGACTCACTGTTGCCGAACTTGTTGATTTTACGATCTTCTTCACACTCGTTTTCAAATGCCTTCATTCCCAGGCACCTCCCCTACCTCTCTCTCCAACTTGCTGACTCCCTGGGAGGGGAGGGGAGGGGAGGGGGTGGGGGGGTAAGCAGCTTCATAGGATGTAATAAAAATCAAATGTTTTAAAAAGTAACAGAGTTGGCCAAGGTCAATACTTGTGGAGCCAGCTAGCAATTCTCTTTCAGCGAAATTTCAAGGAGAGTCGAAAGTGTGCAAACCACTGAATTGTCAAAGGCTGCACGTTCTTACAATTAGAGCCTGAATTTGTGGTTTTCTCGAGTCTGGCCTGTTAATCTGACACAATTCACAAGGTGTCACTGCTGTTATAAAGTGACTTTATTTGCAAAATATTTTTTTAACAACAACTACCTGGATTAATACAGAGCCCCTCCAAGATGGATAATGTCTTGAACAGCTACTCAGACATACTCAGAGCTACTCAGCTCTGAGGTATTCTTTTGGACATTAATGGTTCTCATGGAACGACACGGAAGGAGCTCCTGTAGCTCGGTGGTTAGAGCGCTCACCTTACAAGTGTGAGACCTGTGTTTGAAACCAGACAGGTCAGGGCGAAACCTTGGGTAAGTTTCCTTACTCCACACACACACACACACACACACACATGCCTAATAATAATCCCTCCAAAAAAAAACACAAAATAAAATTGATCATTCCAATCCACGACTGTTTGTGGGGGACGCTGCTGTGCACAATTGACTTCTGTGTTTCGCCCACAAAATATATCCAGTCGATTCACTTTATATTATATTCTGTGAAGATTCACTTTACATTCACTTTATATTCTGTATCAAAATGCAAGGATTATTATTGTTATTATTATAATCATTTAAGAAGTGTTGGTTTGGGTTGATTATCAGTGGGTGGAACGGAAATTGTGCACTCGGCACTCTCACGTTGTGAGGTACGATTACTAAAACCGGATCAGAAACCACCAACTCAGCTAATTATTGTTTGGCAGCTTTCATTCTCATCAGCTGAAGTGGCATTTTGTGACTGACTCGCAAATGCCGACAAGCTAATTCCAGTTACGTTCAATAACCCTCACACACACCACTTTGCAGCTGCAGAAGGTATTTTGCTGAGAAGATTTCTCTCTTGAGCCGAGTGCATAATCCTTAGATTTAATACAGGGCTTTTCCCATCAGCTGGACACCTGAAAGTGCTTCACAGCATATTGCTGTAAAATGTAGAGTACAGTACTTGAGTTGCTGTTGTTGCTGACTGCTGCAGCCAATTTGCACACAGCAATGTCCTAGAAACAGCCATGAAGCGAGATTGAGAACAGATTGAAACAGAAAAATATAAATAGCTAGGACCAATCAGCAGGTCAGGCAGCATCTATGGAGAAAGGAAAAGTAAGTCAACGTTTCAGGTCCTTGACTTTGCATTTGATTTGTCTGCGAGATTGTTGGTTAGGAACCGAGAGAAACTCCTTCTCTTTTCGAAAAATAATCCTTGCGTTCGATGCAGCGCTTTTCCACATCTTATCGACGTCTCAAAGCGCTTCACAGAAGGTACTGTAAAGTGAATTGACTGCATATTTTGGGTGAAACATGGCAGCCATTTGCGCACAGCAGTGTCCCACAAACAGTTTTTATTATTGTGGGTTTTTTGGAGGGATTATTGTTAGGCGTGTGGAGAATAGAGCTATGGGATCTTTGACATCCACTGAAGAGACAGACAGAATCATTCTTGCAATTCATATAGCACTGCATCAGATTGTTGAGACTTTTCAAAGCACTTCACAGAATGTATTGTAAAAGAGTATTGACTGTATTTTGTGCATGAGACGAGGCAGCCAACTGCGCACAGCAATTTCCCACAAACAGTCCGTGGATGGAGTGACCATTGAGTGATTTGTTTTCAGACCCTTAGCTCAAAGTCTCATCTGAAGCATTTTATTTGGTAAGATGAGCATCTGACAAACGCCAAAACACAAAGTTTTATTGATTGGATAAGTCATTCAATCTGGCATCTTACGAAAGGGTCAGTTAAATTTACCCTCAATTGCAATTCAATTTGCAATATAAAAATAATCCTTACATTTGATACATCATGTTGTTGAGACATCTTAGAGTGCTTTGCAAGTATTAATAATAGTAATAATAATCATTGCATTTGATATTAGTGCTTTTCACTTCTTCCAGACGTCTCAAAGCGCTTCACAAAATGTACTGTAAAGTGAATTGATTATATTTGTGGGCTAAATACGGCAGCCAATTGAGCACAGCAGCATCCCACAAACAGTGGTGGATTGAAATGACCAATTTTTTTTGTAGAGATTATTATCAGGAGTGTTATGCATGTGTGTGTGGAGTAAGGAAACTTGCCCAAGGTTTCACCCTGCCTGGAATTGAACCTAGGTCTCTCGCTTGTAAAGCAAGTGCTCTAACCACTGAGCTACAGGACTCCACTGATAAAAATCCTTGCATTTGATATAGCACCTTTCACGTCATCAAAGTATCTCTTAAAGAGCTTCACGGGATATACTGTACTGTGAAGTGGCTTTTCACTGTGTATTTTGTGAGCAAAACATGGCATAAATAGCCAAAGAGTGAGTGACATTTTACTGGGGAATAGTACCGTGGGATCTTTAACATCCATCCATCCATCCAGCCATCCAGCCATCCAGCCATCCAGCAATCAAGCAATGTTATATTTATATTAGGGCCTTTCACATCAGGAGGACATCCTAATATTTATATTAGGGCTTTTCACGTCAGGAGAACCGTCAGGTAGGGACCAGAGCAGGGGGGCAATGGTCGAGGTAGGGGGAAGGGTGAGAAGGAAAATTGACTGTATATTCATGGGCAAAACGCGGCAGCCAAATTGCGCACAACAGTGTCCCACAAACAGTTGTGGAATTGGGCTTAGGGGAGAAAGGGGGAGAAAGGGGGGGAAAGGGGGGAAAAGAGGATATGGCGAGGGGTCGGGGTAGGGAGAAAGAGAGCAGGAAAACATCGACCTGAACAAGCAGATGGGACATCGGTTTAACGTTTCATCCAAAGGACTGCCTAGCATTGTGACAAGTTAACAGACAAATCAATCAATCAATCAATCAATTAATCAAAACTTACAGGGGCAGGATGAAGAAGAGTAGGAAAATTGACTTTATATTTGTGGGCGAAACGCGGCAGCCAAATTGCGCACAACAGTGTCCCACAAACAGTCATAGAAGTGGGATTAAGAGAAAAAGGGGGGAAAGATGGCAAAGGGAGGGGTCAGGGTTGGGGAAGGGGGAAGGAGAGCAGGAAAGCCGACTGTATATTTGTGGGCGAAACGTAGCAGCCAAATTGCGCTCAGCAGTGTTCCACAAACAGTCACGGAAATGGGGCCGGGGGGAGAAAATGATGTGACTGTGCATTCTATGGGTGAGAATATATAGTTAACGATACAGTACAATACATAATACATTCCTACAACGCCCTTTAATGCTGGTTGGATATCTCTAAGTGCTTAACAAAGCTTATTTGGGCACCTGAACTGCTGGGTGGCAGCTGAGGGGGTGCATGGATGACGCAACGAAGAGATATGTTTGAGATATGCATTGAATAAGCACCTGAATGGAACTCCTGTAGCTCACTGGTTAGAGCACGTGGCCTTACAAGTGTGAGACCTATGTTCAAATCCAGGCAGGTCAGGGTGAAATCTTGAGCAAGTTTTCTTACAACAATATCAACAAAATTACATTTATAGAGCGCCTTTCAAGTCGGGAAGATGTCGCAAGGCGCTGACTTCATTACTCCACACGCCTAATAATAATCTGTCAAAAAAAACACAATTATAAAAATTTGTAATTTCAACCCACGACTGTTTGTGGGACACTGTTGTGCACAATTGGCTGCCGCATTTTGCCCACAAATATATAGTCAATTGACTTTACAGTATATTCTGTGAAGCGCTTTAAGACGTCGATAAGATGTGAAAAGCGCTATTTCAAATGCAAGGATTATTATTATTATAATAAGAGGGTGGGGGGTGGAGAGAGAGAGAGGCAGAGGGACTCTGGGATGGAGTTCCACAGAGTTAGGGCAGAATGGCTGAAAGCCCTGCCTGCTGATGATGGGGCGGATAAGCTAGGAGGACATGAAGCAGCAAAGTAAGCAGTAAGTATGCCATGAGGTGGAAAGAGAGTCTTTTGAGTTGATTAAATCTCTCGGCTAGTTCCTTGTGCTTTGATCAGCCTGTCCCCCTATTGCATTGTAAGGCCAACTGAATCATAGAATGCAACTTCATTACATACTCTTGTGAATAATTCATCGCAAGGCTCTCTTTGACCAGCGATTGAAGATTAATTTGAGATTCTACAATGTCTAAGGCTGTAAGTATGTCACAGACAATTTTATCTGGGACCAGCGCCACCTCCGCCCCCCCACCCCTCACATCCCAAACAGCAGAATTTCACCTTCATGTATCTTACAATAACCTCTTGAAAAATATGCACTATTGCAGTGCTTTGGATCAGACGTTAAATCAAAGTTTCTGGTGGACGTTAAAGTTCCCCCATCAACATTTGTCTGGATAAAGTGGCCAACAATCCTGCAGATAAAATTGGTCACCGACGTTTCATGGCTGTTTGTGGGACGCTGACACCAAATATCTTCAGTATGCTTTGCAAAATCCTGCAGGGATAGCTATTGAATGAGGTATTGCAACTGTTTTCTGAACACCAATCATTTTCAGTTACAGTTTTTAAAAAACAGTGATATAATGGCAAGAATCAGTCTTCAGGTTCATGGTATGAAAACACTCTTCTGTTGGCTTACATTTACTGCGATCCAAAATTGTTAACACAACATAATATTGATTAAAAAAAACACAATAATAAACTTAGTCATTTAAATCCACGGCTGTTTGTGTGGACACTGCTGTGCTCAATTGGCTGCCGCATTACGCCCACAAATATATAGTCAATTCACTTTAAGGAATATTCTGTAAATCGCTTTGAGATATTGACAAGATGTGAAAAGTGCTATATCAAATGCAAGGATTATTATTAGTAGTAGTATTGTATTATTATTACTGCTGTATAGAACTGCCTGTCAGTTCACTTCAAAGTACAGTACAGTCAATCCTCTTCACAGTATATTCCATGCAGCGTGTTGCAACATACCAGAGATGTGATAAGGCGCTAAATCAAATGCAAGGATTATTAATATCATTCCCATTATTATTAGCGTATTATTATTCTGAGTGCTCTGTTGTCTGTACACAACCTTTCCTCCTCTATCAATGCCCTTCAAGTTGTGCTTCCTCAGTAAACTCCTGTGGGGTCTCCTTGAAGCTGAACTGGCTCCAAGGTGACATGCTGGGCAGTGGAATGTCAATCCCTCTGTGATGGGAAAATGTAATACTATAATAATAATATTAATAATCCTTGCATTTGATATAGCACTTTTCACATCTTATCAATTTCTCAAAGCGATTTACAGAATATTCCTTAAAGTGAATTGACTGTATATTTATGTGCGTAATGCGGCAGCCAATTGCGCACAGAAGCGTCCCCACAAACAGTCGTGGATTGAAAATCACCAATTTTTATTCCTGTGTTTTTTTTGGAGACGGATTATTATTAGTTGTGTGTGTGTGTGTCTTTGTGTGTGTGTAGTAAGGAAACGTGCTCAAGGTCTGGCCCTGATCTGCCTGGATTCAAACACAGGTCTCACGCTTGTAAGGCGAGTGGTCCAACCGCTGAGCCACAGGAGCTCCACTTACACATGGTGATTTCCTCATTTGGAATAGAATAAGCACTCTCTCTTAGCTTCCTACACACCTCTGTTTACCTAGCAGTAAGCAGGAACCTGTCGTTAGTCAATTGGCAGATTGCTTTGGCATGTTTTGCCCACAAAATATCCAGTCAATTAACTTTATAGTATATCCTAGGAAGCATTTGGGACGTCTCAAAGGAATGATAATGAAGAATCATGGCAATGGGTTTCGGGCACACGGTTAAGTTTTTACAAAACCAACAGGTGAAGAAAGATCAATTGTACCTTGTTTCACACTGAGTGCAAAATCACAGAGCCTTGCCTTGTGGTGATCAAACAGTTAACGGGTGTTGGCAAACTGGCGGAAAGAAACGAAACGAAAATGACACTTCAATAAAAATTTAAAAAAGGAAAACCACACAGGTGGAGCGGGCAAGACCCCAGGGGGTGTTATTTTACAACTTCATCAAAATTTTACATCTCATAAAGCAATAAAACTTAGTGTTAATTGTGGCAAATGTTCCTGAGACCACGTCAGGCTTGTAAGTTTCACTGCAAACCACAGGCTTCTTTGGAGCTCCTGTAGTTCAGTGGTTAGAGCACTCGCCTTACAAGCGTGAGAGCTTTGTTTCGAATCCAGGCAGGTCAGGGCGAAACCTTGGGCAAGTTTACTTACTCCGCACACACAGCCACACACACACACACGCCTAATAATAATCCCTCCAAAAAAGAACAAAATAATGAAATTGGTCATTTCAATCCACAACTGTTTGTGGGACGCTGCTGTGCGCAATTGGCTGCCGCGTTTCTCCCACAAATATCCAGTCAATTCACTTTACAGTACATTCTGTGAAGCGCTTTGTGACGAAAATAAGATGTGAAAAGCGCTATATCAAATGCAAGGATTATTATTATTATTCTTTCCCTTAAATATTTTCTTTGATGAGTGCATAATTTGGTTTCGTTCATAATTTTTTTTTAAAAACCACCAGCAACAACATAGAATTAGCTCTCAGCGGTGCCTATGTTTTATTCACTGGTTCGATAGGAGGAATGATTGAACCCATATGTGCTCTGGGAAAAAATGTGCATCTTGATTGCACCTCAGTAAAGGCTCAGTAAGCTATAAGCAGAAACTAGCACTGTGCAATTGATGGCTTTGCGATCCAGCCCCATCCTAGTCATTTGTCTCGTCGGAAGCCTCTATATCCTCGGACACAATCTCAACTCGTTAACATTCTCTTCTTCCCCCCCCCACCACCATCTCTCTCTCTCTCTCACACACACACACATACATACATACATACACACATACATACATACATAAATAAATACACCCACCCACAGGAATACAACAAAATTACACTTGTATAGCGCCTTTCACGTCAGGAGGACATCCCACGGTGCTGGACTATCGCTGGCTCAGACCTGAGCTGGGGACAGTGAGGTGGAGGGAAAGAGGGGGATTAGGAGTTGCTGATGGGACCATTGAAGATGAGAATCTTGAGGCGGGACTTGAAGGAGGCCAGGGAGGGGCTAGTTGACTGTGCTGGATAATCAGGTGGCAATTTGCCAAAAACCCAACCCCAAAAATTTACTTATTTTAAAACATACCATATTAATAATACATGAATAGTAACAGAATATTTACAACAAAATACTTACCAATAAAGATTCCGGTACACTCGGTAAAATAATTGGTAAAACAGCATTTTTTTCCTGATTGGTAATCCCCCACCCCACCCCCCCAAGTTATAAGTTTAATAAGTGCACATGCACACGAATTGCACGCATGCGCAAAGCAACCACACTCGCAATTGCTGAAATGGGGAATTGCCCCGGGAGGGGGGGCGCACAATCCAGTTGATCGGGTCACGGATAAATGGGCTTTTTCTGGTTTCACTTTTAACCTCATCACCATTTCTTTTCATTCTTTATTTTGGGGGCTGTTTGATCATCTGTTCTTCGTAGACTTTCAATCATTTGTTGTCGCATCACATGACTAAACATACCATAAGCAATTGTATTAAAATTTTAATGCCCCAGTACGTACACAAAAGAGCATAAAAATCAATTTTGCCAAGTAGCTCTGGTTCATAACCTACCAACACAACAAAGTACAGCTGCAGTCACATCTCTGTTCATACCAAGCAACCAGTAACCTTGAGCTTGATATTTTTTGATAAGGGGGGAGAGAGAGAGAGAGAAACAGAGGAGTAGTTGCAAACAACCGTGTCTCACTCTCCCCACTTTGAGCACCTTATTTCTCAAGGGCATTGGTTTCACATTGCGCCCACAAAATAATCTACGCTAAGATTAATTAATCTTTGCATTAGATATAGCGCATTTCACATCTTATCGACATCCCAAAGCGCTTCGCAGAATATACTGTAAAATGGATTGACTGTATATTTGTGGGCGAATTGCGGCAGCCAATTGCACACAGCAGTCGTGGATTGAAATTACCAATTTTATTATTGTGTTTTTTTTGAAGGATTATTAGGGATTAAGGGATTAAGATGCAAGTGATTAGAGCACAAGGTGATTAGAACACGAGGTGGCTAGACCACAAGATGGTTAGAGCACCCGCCTCAGGAGAAGGAGGATGTGAGTTTGATTCCCGGGCAGAGCAAAACATTGAGTAAGTTTCCTTACTCTTATAATAATAATAATCCTTGAATTTGATATAGTGTTTTTCATCTCTTCTAGACGTCTCAAAATGCTTCACAGAATATACTGTAAAGTGAATTGACTGTATATTTGTGGGAGAAACGCGGCAGCTAGTTGCACACAGCAATGTCCCCACAAACAGCCGTGGATTGAAATGACCAAGTTTTATTATTGTGGTATTTTATTGGACGGATTATTATTAGGCATGTGTGTGTGGAGTAAGGAAACTTGCCCAAGGTTTCGCTCTGATCTGCCTGGATTTGAATACAGGTCTGACGCTTGTAAGGCGAGTGCTCTAACCACTGAGCTACAGGAGCTCCACTTGTTCATTTCTGACACCATTAACCTTTCCCTCTCCTCAGGCACCGTCCCTACCTCCCTTAAAACAGCCACCATCACCCCTATCCTGAAGAAATCCTCCCTTGATGCGTCGCAACCATCAAGTTATCGACCCATCTCCAACCTCCCGTTTCTATCCAAGGTCCTTGAAAGAGTGGTTGCCTCCCAGCTCCGCTCTTTCCTTTCAAATCACTCACTTCTTGAACCCCTCCAATCAGGTTTCCGCCCTATCCACAGCACAGAAACTGCCCTGGTCAAGGTCACAAATGACATCCTAACCGCCTGTGACCAGGGCTCCCTCTGCCTCCTCGTCCTCCTTGACCTGTCTGCTGCGTTCGACACAGTCGATCACACCATCCTCCTTCAACGTCTTTCCTCCCACCTCAACCTTCAAGGCACAGTCCTTGACTGGTTCCACTCTTATTTGACCCACCGTTTACATTTTGTTTCTTCAAATGGTTTTTCTTCAAACCCCCGCACAGTTTCCCACGGCGTCCCTCAGGGCTCTGTCCTCGGTCCCCTTCTTTTCACCATTTACACGCTCCCTCTGGGCGACGTCATCCGCAGACATGGGGTAAATTTCCACATGTATGCGGATGACACCCAGTTGTACCTTTCTGCCTCATCCCTGAACCCCCAGACCATCGATGTTCTGACAGCATGTCTGTCCGACATCGAGTCGTGGACGAGGGACAACTTTTTGCAATTGAACGTGAATAAGACCGAGGCTCTCCTGATTGGCTCAAGCCAGCGCCTCCGCACATCGGGCGCTGCCAGCCTCAATATCCAAGGCTGCACTCTCCGCCTCACAAAGCCAATCAGGAACCTCGGCATCATATTCGATCAAAAACTTTCCTTCCTCCCCCACATCCATGCCTTGACCGGCACCGCCTATTTCCATCTGCGCAACATTGCCAGGCTCCGTAATTATCTTACCCCCCGCGCTGCCGAAACACTCGTGCATGCATACATCACCTCACGGCTGGACTACGGAAATTCTCTCCTAGTCAGCCTCCCCAGTTCCTCCATTCATAGGCTGCAGGCCATCCAAAACTCTGCAGCCCGTGTACTATCCCGCACCCGCCTCCGCGACCACATAACCCCCACCCTCGCCCATCTCCACTGGCTCCCCATCCTCCAGAGGATCGAGTTTAAGATCCTCGTCCTCACCTACAAGACCTTACACGGCCTTGCCCCATCCTACTTAACCGATCTACTCTCCCCCTATACGCCCACCCGGACCCTCCGTTCAACAGGACTTGGCCTGCTCCAAGCCCCCCGCCCGAACCGCCCCACCATCGGAGGCCGGGCCTTCAGTTTCTCCGCTCCCACCTTATGGAATGCCATCCCTCAATCCCTCTGTTTCGTCTCTTCCCTTTCCTCTTTCAAGGCCGGTTTGAAGACTTTCCTCTTCGATCGTGCCTTTTGTTCCACCCCAAACTCTTTTACCTCCCCTTCGTGTTTCACCCCTTCCCAAACACTCCCCTCCTAGCTCAGGTCACACGCCTCATGTGCAGCGCCTTGGGACGTCCTCCCGACGTGAAAGGCGCTCTATAAATGTAAATTGTTTTTGTTGTTGTTGTTGTTGTTCGAACCAGTACCCTACAGGACTGAAACGGATTGCAGTTGCTCACCAAAGTAAGCCATTTTAACTGCTAATGAGTGGCATTGGAACAAGCCTATTATCAGCAACTTTTCCATCTGTCAACTCCTCATTAGGGTTTCCTTGGGACATTATCCATCAGTGTTTTGTAAATACAACAGTATGAGACCTCAATTCATTTATTTCCCGCTTTGCTTTGTCTTGCGGAGATACTGCTGCTAAATTAGCAAGAAAAAAACTACAGGTGTTTGGTGAGTCTCCAGAGATTTCTTTCGCTCAGCACCTTGGCAGCATCCTATGTTCTTTTTTCCAGGGAATTGTATATCCAAATGAGTCAACCTTCTGTTGTGGTCGAGGTAATAATAATACTATAATAATAATCCTTGCATTTGATATAGCGCCTCTTCACGTCTTCAAGACGTCTCAAAGCGCTTCACAGAATGTGCTGTAGTGAATTGACTGTATATATTTGTGGGTGAAATGCGGCAGCCAATTATGCACAGCAGCGTCCCCAGCAAAAAGTCGTGGATTGACGATGACCAATTTTTATTGTTGTGTTTTTCTGGGGGAGGGATTATCATTATTAAGCGTTTGCAGCTAGCATCTGCACTGACCGAGAGCGCAGTTTCTTTGCTCCCATTTGGGCTTAGTTTTTCTCTCTGGGAGGAGGGGAGAGGAGAGGAGAGGAATGGAAAGGGAGGGGAGGGAAGGGAAGGGAGTTAACGCTCTACAGCAAATGTGTACTGGCGCTCGGTCCTTTCTTCACAGTCTGCTCTATGACCCCCGACCTCCTCAGCATCTTCGCCCATCCCTGTCGCCAAGACGACAGTGTTTGAGCATCTGTCAGTCTCCATTTTTGTTAATCTCTGCATTAGATTAGATGGAGGCCCTTCACAGGGCTCCTCACATGGATCCTTGGACTTAATCTCATTCGACTGATTCCTTAACGGTTTCAGTGGGGAGGGGGCCAGTAGATTGGCTGTGGTTGTGGTTAGGGGTGGGTCTTGGTGGGGTGTGGGCTGATATGGTGAGTGGGTGTATGAAGCTTCTCTAGTCACTCCAATCCCCTCCCAACCCCAATAACTCCTTCACCGCTGGTTTAGATTGTAATAGTAATAATGATAATAAATTATTGTATTCTGATGCAGCACTTTTCACGTCTTCTACATTTCTCAAAGCGCTTCACAGAATATACTATAAAGTGAACTGTATATATTTGTGGATGAAAAGCGGCAGTCAATTGCACACAGCAGCGTCCCCACAAACAGTCGTGGATTGAAATGACCAATTTTATTATTGCGTTTTTCCTTGGAGGGATTATTATTAGGTGTATGTGTGTGTGTGGAGTAAGGAAACGTGTCGAATATTTCGCCCTGACCTGTCTGGATTCGAACACAGGTCTCATGCTTGTAAGGCGAGTGCTCTAACCACTGAGCTACAGGAGCTCCAAATAGAACAAGCAGGAGTGAGGTGGGGACAAGAAATGGTAGCATTGAGAGGAGCAATGGTGGTGGAGAAAGTAGAAGTGAAAGCAGAGGGAGGGAGGGAGGAAGGGAGGGGGAGGGAGGGAGGGAGGGAGGGAGGGAACAGTCGGACTGAGAAATTGGTGAGGAAAAGAAATGGGAGAAAGGTGAGAAAGCTGCTGTGAAGCAAAGTGGGGCGAATAGTAGGTGATGGTGGAGGGTGGAGTGGGAATAAGATGTCAAGAACCGAGATGGATGTGGAGCCAAGACATGGCAGGAAGCCATGAGGACACAGCGGAAAAAGCCGCTGTACGAAAATGGCAATGGAGAAATCAAGAATCAAGGATATGGGGATAAGGCGGGGCAGTTGGAGTTAGATTAGAAGATCAGCCATGATCTTATTGAATGGCGGGGCAGGCTCGAGGGGCTGAATGGCCTACTCCTGCTTCTGTGTATGTTTTTATGTTCTAAGACAATATAGATCATGACACAGAAAACAGAAGTTGCTGGGAACACTCAGCAGGTTCTCTATGGAGAAAGGAAAAGTGAGTCAACATTTCAAATCCATGACGCTTCATCAGAACTGGGCCATGTCGGGAGGGAGAGGCTTTTAAGGATTAAAAGAGAGGGAGGGGAGAAGGCAGGGCAAGGAAGACAAAGGAGAAAATGGGATAGAGGACAGGAGATAATGGGTTAAAGCGATGTTAATGTTGTAAAACAAAGTGGGAGGGTTGCAACAAAGCTGGAGAGAAGAGGTGTTAATAACATAAAACAAAGCGGTAAAATTGCAAAAGAAAAAATATACAGTCAATTCACTTTACAGTACCTTCTGTGAAGTGCTTTTAGATGTCTAGAAGACATGAAAAGCACCGTAACAAATGCAAGGATTATTATTATTAACAAGCAGAGCAGATGGTCACTGAAGAGGGGGAGGGGAGGGGGTCGGAGTGAAAAGGTGAGCTGTTATGGCCTCAAATGATTGAAATCAATATTGTTGGCAAATCATCAAATAGATCATGACAGCTTGTTTCAACTTGTCCAGAATAGCAGAACCAGAGGACATGGTTTGCGATTGAAGTAGGGTAAATTCAGAACAAATCTACGCAAACACTATTTCAGTGAATTAATAGGAATAGTGAACTAGTGAAACAGGCTTCCAATTTTTCTTATGTTGTTGAGACGTCTCAAAGCATTTCACAGGATTAGCTGTGAAGTGTATTCATTGTCCAGCGGCTTGGGACGTCCTCCTGACGTGAAAGACGCTATACAAGTGTAATTTTGTTGTTGTATATTTGTAAGCCATCATGGCAGCCAGTTTGCCACAAATTGGGAGTCCTTAGCTTAGTGGTTAGAGCACTTGCCTTACAAACATGAGGACTCTATTTCAAATCCAGCCAGGTCAGGGGAAAACTTTGGGCAAGTTTCCTTACTCCACACGCATACACACACACGCGCGCCTAATAAGATGCCCTCAAAAAAAAACACAATATGCTGCAATTGGCTGCTGCATTTCACCCACAAATATACAGTCAATTCACTTTACAGTATATTCTGTGAAGTGCTTTGAGACGTCTAGAAGATGTGAAAAGTGCCATATCAAATGCAAGAATTATTATTAAATCAGCGTTCCAGTGAGTGACCAACTCTATCTGGGAGATTGTTAACCAGGACACTGACACTGGGGGAAATAGTGCCACAAGATCTTTGAAGTCCACACATTAAACCTTGATTTGACATCCTCACCCGGGAAACATCACATCGGACAACACAGCACCCTCCCTGTTCTTGTGTTCTTATATAACATGCTACGGAACTTCGCAAGTTGTGTAACGCAATTAATTCTGATACAAATTCCCACTTGCTTTCTGCCCCACTGTACATCAAAGTGCACAAAGCTGAGCGTAATTGGCTGCAATGTTAATTGAACTTAACTCAACATTCCGCTCTAATAGATACATTGGACTATCTTGGACTCTCACACTCTCTGCCTTAATCCCTCTGCATTGCCCCTGATAGGAAACATAAGATTAGAATCGGGATTCAACCCCTCAAGCCCCACCCCGATTGCATCTGAACGCCTTCCTCTTTGACAGTGTCTACGATCACCTCACCTCTCTCTCTCACCTCGGCCCCGCCACTGTTAAATGCTCCAAGGTGCTTCCCTGAACGAAAGGGGCTGTGTAAATACAAGTTGCTGTGGTTGGAAGATGTGTTTCAGGTAGATATTAAGGTTTCCATGGGACTATTTGAAACTGAATTTTTCCCTGATGCACTCGTCAACAAGGAATCATAAGATCACAAGAATGGTTTGATGAATAATAATCCTTGTATTTGACATATAGCGCTGTTCACATCTTCTAGACGTCTTAAAACACTTCACGGAATATACTGTAAAGTGCCTTGACTGTATACTTGTGGTGAAAATGCGGCAGAATTTTTCACCCAGCAGTGTCCCCACAAACAATCTGGGATTTTTTTGAGAGGCATTATTTTCAGGCATGGGTGTGGAGTAAGGAAACTTGCCTTAGGTTTTGCCCTGAACTGTCTGGAATTGAACCCAGGTCTTTCGCTTGTAAGACGAGTGCTCTAACCACTGAACTACAGGACTC
Organism: Hydrolagus colliei; assembly: GCA_035084275.1. NCBI lineage: Eukaryota > Metazoa > Chordata > Chondrichthyes > Chimaeriformes > Chimaeridae > Hydrolagus > Hydrolagus colliei. The sequence goes on along the minus strand of CM068743.1, from coordinate 38,607,582 downwards.
CACAATGCCCATCGGCATCAAATTTTATTTAGAAAATCATGATGAAAGAACAAAATGTAATCTCATCCTTTCACAGCACAAACATACTCTCCTCCTGAGCCAGAGATTGGTGGTGGTTGAGGGTAGGGGGTGGTGGGGAGATAATTGAAAGAGCGATCAGTGTGGAAACGGTTTAGATGTAATTGACACATCATTGAACTCCCAAACGCACGTACACACTTCACAGATGTGCACTCTTGCACATCCCGGACTGACCAGCAGTGGCACTATGGGTACACAGCCGTGCAAAATCAATCACAAGATTGGTTGGGATGAGGAAAAAGCTTTTTGATCCATCTGATGTTCCCCCCATCACACCAACACGCTGCTTTCTAAACGAGTCCCAGTGTCCTGGCTTCAACCACTTTTCCCGATAACCATGTTTTTTGCCCACAAATATACAGTCAATTCAATTTACAGTATCAAAAACAAAAGTTGCTGGGGAAACTCAGCAGGTCAAGCAGCATCCATGGAGAAAGGAAAAAGAGTCAACGTTTCGGGTCTACAACACTTCGTCAGAATTGGGTTCTCTATGAAGTGCTTTGAGACGTCAATAAGATATGAAAAACGCTATATCAAATGCAAGGATTATTATTATCATAATTATTATTATTATTCCAGTCGTTAGTTAGTTCTCTGGTGTCTGTCCTGGTGTCTGTCCTGAAGTTGCCCTTTGCAACTCCAAATCTACATCCTCTTGTTCTACTGCCTTGATGCATCCTGAAGTATTATTCAGGTTTAATTTACTTTTTGAATCCCATTTGTAAATTTGTGAATTTTTTATGTGGTCCCCTTTGAGATATCCTCTCTCAAGACTGAAGAAAGAGCCCAGTGGAGTCCTGTAGCTCGATGGTTAGAGCACTCGCCTTACAAGCGTGAGACGTATGTTCAAATCCAGGTAGGTCAGGGCGAAATCTTGGGCAAGTTTCCTTACTCCACATGGCTGGTAATACTCCTGCTAAAACAAAAACACAATAATAAAATTGGTCATTTTCAATCCATGACTGTTTGTGGGGCACTGCTGTGCACAATTGCCTGCCGCGTTTTGCCCACAAATATACAGTCAATTCCTTTTTCGCAGTATGTTACGTGAAGCGCTTTGAGATGTCGATAAGATGTGAAAAGCGCTATATCAAATGCAAGCATTATTATTATTAATATTTTTAAACTACAACACAGCTTTTAAACGGAATCAGACAAATGCTTGAAAAAGCAAAATTTATAAACGGGGGAACAACAAAAACCTTTATACGGCACATCTCATGCTCACGGTACAGTACCAGAGCACGTTAAAAAAAAGCCTCAGAGTGGGATTAAAGAGGTAAACACAAGTACAATGCGCCCCAAAAAATTCCACAATTCTATCCAGGCCTCCTCTGAGATAATCCGGTCTCTGGCTGTGTTCAAAAGTAGCACCTGGAATGTTGATATGTCTCAAAGGGCTTCACAGAGATTTACTGCATAGTACAGTGACTGTGTGTACTGTAAGGCAAAACACAGCAGCCAATTTGCCCTCAGCAATGTCCTACAAATGGTTAAGTTGAATAATAATAATACTGTAATAATAATGACGATAATCCTTGAATTTGATATAGCGTTTTTCACATCTCCTAGACGTCTCAAAGTGCTTCACAGAATATATTAAGTGAATTGACTGTATATCTATGGGTGAAACATGGCAGTCAATTGCGTACAGCAGCGTCCCCACAAACAGCCGTGGATTGAAATGACCAATTTCATTATTATGTTTTTTTTAACAGATTATTATTCGGCGTGTGTGTGTGGAGTAAGGAAACTGGCCCATGATTTTGCCCTGATCTAGTTGGATTCAAACACAGGTCTCACGTTTGTAAGGTGTATACTGTCAGGCAAACACAGCAGCAAACTTGCGCTCATCAATGTCCTACAAACAGTTAAGTTGAATGGGCTGCTCGGTGGGTGTTTGGTGGGCGGTTGTGATGGGAATTGTTGGCTATTACACAGGATGAAACTCCCTCCCTCCGAAACTTTCTTCTGTGATGATGTTGCTCAGATGTCCGAGCAACCCTGCCAATGCTCAGTGTCTAGATTCACGCTTGAGGAGAGACACTTGGGCGCAGTGCCAGAGGGCAATCTCTGCCAACCGAGCCACAACTCAGCCTCAGAAGAGACTCTGAGAAAGAGGGAAAAAGCCAACTGCTCGGCAGCGGTGGGAGCAGCTGGTGCTACCTTGTTGTAATGACACCTCGCTAGTGTTTCAAGTTACTGAGTTACCAGAAACCACAGGTTGACAGCAATAGACCTGCCATGTGGAGAGGAACTGAGCCAGGAAACTATTGGGGGGCAATGAAATGGCGAGAAACAGGAAGGAAGGCGAGCGAGGAGTGAAATACCAGGTAAAAAGTCAGAGGTGAAGTAAAGCATCGAAGGAAAATAATTGGGGGAAGGATGTAGTTAGGAAGGACAAAAAGAAAGTAAAAGGGAAAGAGAGGAAAAAAAGACAGACAGAAACAAAGAGACATTTGGAAGCTAGATATAGGCGGTGAGAGAGAAAAAAAATAAGGAGAGATGAAGGAACCGATGGAGGGAGGGTCCGAGGAAAGGAAGGAAGGATGGAGAGAGACTGGTGGGAAAAAGAGTTTGTGGGAGTGGGGGAACGGGGTGGGGAGTGGGGGGTGGGGGGGAGGGACTGGAGAGAAAGTAATTAATTCACTGAAAAAATAGCGAGCTCACCTTTGATCAGTGAGTAACCACATTCCTGAACCAGCTCCATTATTTCCCAGGAATTAGAGCAACTTCTCCAAAAGAAGAAATTATGTAATAATATACAATAAAAATAATCCTTGCATTTGATATAGCGCTTTTCACATCTTCTCGACGTCTTGAAGCGCTTCACAGAATATACTGTAAAGTGAATTGGCTGTATATTTGTGGACGAAATGCAGCAGCCGATTATGCACAGCAGCGTCCCACAAACAGTCATGGATAGTCCGCAATTAAAAACATAAAATGAATCAATCTTATGCAGATTTGTGGTGACGAGTGACAATATCCTGCTTGGAGAGAATTAGATCAGTGGACCGTACATTGTATTTTATATACAATACACACCAACGACAAAAATAAAATAATTTGTATAGTGCCTTTCACATTGCGAGGACATCCAAAGCGTCTGGACTGACAGTGTATTGGACCAGAGCTGGTTTATAGGGTTTGGGGAAAGTGGAGGGCAGGGTGGGAAGAAAGTTGAAAGAAAGCCTTGAGGTGGGTCTTGAAGGAGGCAAAGGATGGGGCGAGATGGTGGAACTGTGGGATGCCATTGCTCCCCTAACCAGAGAGATAAGACAGGATTTGATGGGTAGCCTAGGTGTGCCCTGTAAATCTCTTGTGTTGTGAGCTGGAACGGATTAATGAGCCTGGCAGATGGTGTTGATGGACATCTGTAAACAGCAGCTGGACTTTCTCATTACCTTTCTTCCAGATCACTACCCAGAGCAGGGGGCAGCCTGCACTTTGCAAAGTGTCATGGTATATCCTAGTGTCTCTTTACAATCACTTTAGGGCTTGCAAAGTCCCCATCAACAAGAACCATATCCACCAGTCACTGGGAACATCCACTCAGTCATCCCACTCAGCTCCTGTGAACTTAAGTCAAAAGCCCCAGTGGGTAGACAGGACCTAATAATAATAATCCTTGCATTTCATATAGCATTTTTCACATCTTATCAATGTCTCAAAGTGCTTAACAGAATATACTGTAAAGTGAATTGACTGTATATTTGTTGGTGAAATGCGGCAGCAATTACGCACAGCAGTGTCCCCACAAACAGTCGTGGATTGAAATGACCTACAGTATTTTATTATTGTGTTTTTTTTTTGAAGAATTATTATTAGGCATGTGTGGAGTAAGGAAACTTGTCCAAGGATTCTTTCTGATCAGCCTGGATTCGAACACAGATCTCACGCTTGTAATTCCGGGTGCTCTAACCACTGAGCTACAAGAGTTCCACTAGTTGGACAAGCAGCAGAAAAGCCAGACAGTGATATCAATAGGTTTAGCTGGTTAGACTAAATGATGTGTTTCCGCATGTGTCAGACAGAGCTGTACCCAACCAGATGTATAGCAACAACAACAACAACAACAAAATTACATTTTTGTATCTCCTTTCACATCAGGAGGATATATTTTGGGCCCAAGTTGGGAATAGAGATTGGGGAGTGTGGAAGGCAGGGTGGGGGTGAGGGGTGGAAAGGGGGCTGATCAAAAGCACAGTGATCTGGGAGATGAAACTTGGCAAGTGTTGCATCTCCTTCCGAACAGAAATGTATCCAATTTGTTTTTGAAAGACTTGAAAGGCACTTTCTGCTTCGACTGTTTTTCTGGGAAGCCTGTTCCATATATTTACCACTCACTCACTGAATTAGTGTTTCCACAGATTGGAATTTACCCCCCCTCCCCTCCACCCCACCCCACCCAAACACCCCACAATTGCATATTTGGGAACTTTGCAGCCCTTGTCCTCTCCCGCTCCGTATCCATATCACCCCACCCATTTTCCAGCTCTACTGGCTTCCCATCACACAGAGGATACAGTTCACATCAATCCGTTCACATTGAGGGCCAGGATACAGTGGCCCTCCGCCACTTCAATAATTTCTGGTTCGCTGGTCGTCCTCCCGACGTGAAAGGCGCAATAAAAATGTAATTCGGTTTGTGTTATTGTCTCCTATTTACAACGGATAGTTGAGTTCCTCTGGCCCCTCCATCCCCCCGCACCGACGGCCACCTCGAAAGACTCCATCCACTGCCATCCTCTTCCGTGTTACTGAACTTGCTCTGACATTGAACAACTTCACCTTCAATGTGGAGCTTCTGTGGCTCAGTGGTTAGAGCACTCGTCTTACAAATGTGAGACCTGTGTTTCGAATCCAGGCAGATCAGGGCGAAACCTTGTACAAGTTTCCTTACTCCATATATACATACACACACACAAGCCTAATAATCCATCCAAAAAAAACCCCACAATTATATATATTGTTCATTTTCAATCCACGACTGTTTGTGAGGACGCTGCTGTGCACATTGGCTGTCGCATTTTGCCCACAAATATACAGCACAGTCAATTCACTTTACAGTATATTCTGTGAAGCGCTTTGAGATGTCGATAACATGTGTAAAGCGCTATATCAAATGCAAGGATTATTATTATGATAAGCGCACACTAAAGCGGACAATTAATGGAGCTAGAGCAGGGCTGATAGTAACCTATTAGTGTTACATCATGAATTGTTTTGTTGTTAATTCTCAAGGCTTTGTTATATTTTTTCCCGGGCCTGGATTGGAACCTATGTCCCTCGCTAACTCCCTGCCCTACCCACCACCCCTGTCTCTGTGATCATGAGGGTGAATGTCTTCTGTGCCCCCGAGTGAAGTGACACCAGCACATTGCACTTGTTGAGGGAAGTGCGTCGCAACAGACTGCAAGTTTGGGGCTGAAAAATTGCTATGTTGTTATGTGCTAATTAATACCCACAGTGCTAATTAACATACACATTACATTTTGTGACTTTACCATATTTAACACATCATCTGATCCCCGAGTGTAATAGAGTTAAACCTTCCCTCCCTCCTTCCTTCTCTCTCCAACTCTCTCTTCCCCTCTCTCCCTCCCTCCCTCCCTCCCTCCCTCCCTCCCTCCCTTCCTTATGCACGCACGCACGCACGCACGCACGCACGCACTCACTCACTCACGACTGAGCCAAGCCGGGCACCTGTTTCATATGTTATAAAGGTCTTCTGATATTTCATGGTAATACTCTACTCACTCCAGCTAATGACAATCGCTGAGGCAATCACAGCAATCAGTCTCTGAAGTGCCAAGTCAGCTAAGAGCTTGCACATTAACTGAAGAATCCTGAATTAATATTCACATTGGCTTCATTTGTGGGGAACAAAAGTAAATGATATATCTAGCATTGTGCGCTAATACATTTATTGATAAATAAGGAAGTCTCCCTTTTTTTTCCTGAGAAGCAACTGTTTCTACTTCAAAAGACATCTGGGATTTACGTGTCATTAGCCAAAAATGAAACACTTCAATACATTAATTCTTGCCTTAATTTTCAAGCCATTTTTCTTTTGTTCTAAGAACTACAGCAAAATTGACTTTTTTTTAATATCAGGAGGTTTCAGCAAGGTTTGCGTTTGACACCTACGAAAGCCCATCACCGTAGCATAAGATTATCCAAACCAAACTGAGAATTCCATGCCTCCCATCTCTACGTGGAAATTCTACCTCATGTGTTGGATTGAAAATTGCACTCCCTTCTTGGTGGGACATCCCCTGCCTATTACCTAATTCTGGAGAGCATTAGACACAGCCTTTCAACAAAAACAACAACTTGGATTTATACAGCGCCCTTCCTCCATGCCGGATGGCGTCTCAGAGCGCTTCACGATAACTTCCTGGGCCCCAGGGGGAGAGGGGAAAAAGGTGACCGAGGACACGGTCGAAAAGAAAAGTCTTTAGCCGAGATCTGAAACTAGGAAGAGAGGGGGCGAGGCGAAGGGAATGAGGAAGGGTTGTTCCAGAGCTTTGGAGCATAGTGGCTGAAGGCACTGATGGTGGAGCGGAGGATTCAGGGATACAAGCAGGAGACCAGAAACTAGAGGAATGAAGGCAACGGTTGCTGTTTTGAGGAGAGAGGAGATCAGAGAGCTTGCCAGCACTTGTTGAAGCTAGAACCAATTTACCTGTTGGTGGCGTTGGCCTGCATTAACATGAGCCAAGAGAGAAGTCCCAGGTTCCACTGGTCCGCTTTTCTAATGTCCTGCCAACTAGCCAGACTGGCTGTTCTGCCATCGGGCTCTACCTTTCAGTGGTTTTGGCTCAGTTGGTTAACAGGAGTTGAGTGAGAAGAATTCCCAATAATTTATTTGCCCTCACAAGTCCTGCCAAGGCTGCCATCCGTGTTGTTTTGGAGTACTGCAAACGTGTGTGACTCAGGTAATGCCAATGGAGCCAATGGAGCCGGGCGAGAGTGGGAGTGATGTGGTCGCGGAGCTTGATGCGGGAGAGGACACAAGTGGCAGAGTTCTGGATGATCTGCCGCTTGTGAAGGGAAGAGCCGAGAAGGCCGATGAGGAAGGAGTTTCCAAAAGCTGAGCCTTGATGAGACAAATGCGTGGACGAGGGTTTCGGCAGCCTGAGGGGTGAGGCAGTGGCGGAATCTGGCGATGTTGCTGAGGTGGTGGAAGGCAGTACCGGTCATGGCACGGATGTGGGAGGGAGGAAAGACAGTTCAGGGTCAGTAAGTTATGAAGTATTTGTAAGCAAATATGTGCGTGTGTACAAAACGTTGCAACAATGGTAATTTGTAAAACTAAATTTAACACGCACTAGAAGTGGCAACCGGCATTCGCATTGCAGAATAAATCCACCATCTCCATTTAAAAAAAAGTCTCAGAGAGCCCCTGCCTCTGATTGAATTCATTTTACTTTTCAACCTCTTTAAAACCATGGCGATGCGGATGCAGGGCCAGGACTACACAGAGTCGATAGCTGTTTGCAAAGGTAAGGTACAAGGTACGTTTCAATCTAGGATGGAGGTAAATTTGGGAAAATTTACAGCGCGCGTATAGGAAGACTCTGAGAAATTACCTTTATCCGCGTAAAACAAGCCATTAGGGGCCATACATCAAGGAACTTGCACGCTGCGGAATGTAACCCGAGGCTGCTGTGCTCTCTCTCTCTCTCTTTCTCTCTCTCTCTCTCACTCTATTCCGCAAGTCACAAGGCAAAGTCATCTTTTATGGGCTGACTCCAATAAACGACACAGTAAAATGGTTCTGCAGTTAAGCTGCTACGCACAATGCAGGAATCGAGATTGTTTTGATTGTTTTCAAACGCATGTTTTATGATGGTTATTAACAATATTTATAGTCTACTTGTGTTTGATATGCTGCCCCCTTGTCATGTCGTTTCAGACACCGCCAAAGTCCTTCATGGCACTGACATCGTGGACCGTATGGCCTTCATTCCGTGCTGTTCTTTAAATTAAAAGTACTGACTATGATTTTACTGCGACGTGGAGTGGCTGCGTGTTCTGCAGGCAAACGAGGCAGCCGATTTACATTCAGAAAGTCCCGCAAACATCCTTGAAGTGAACGACTTGGGGGGAAATCTCCCTTTTCATTTCAAATAGCGTCATACGATCTTTTAATGTTGACCTGAACAGGCAGACAGACAGGGCCTCAGTTTAGCATCTCATTTGAAGGATGGTACCTTTAAAACTGCAACTCTCCCCTCAGCACTGCTATTCGAGCATCAGCGTAGATTCTTAGCTCAAACACCTAATAATAATCAGAATAATACTAATAATCCTTGCATTTTGATAGAGTGCTTTTCACATCTTCTAGGTGTCTCAATGCGCTTCACAGTACATACTGTAAAGTGAATTGACTGTATACTTGTGGGCGAAACGCAGCAGCCAATTGTGCACAGCAGCCTCCCCCACAAACAATCGTGGATTGAAATGACCAATTTTATTATTGTGGTTTTTTGGGGACGGATTATTATTAGACATGTGTGTGTTTATGTGTGGAATAAGCAAACTCGCCCAAGGTTTCGCCCTGACCTGCCTGGATTCAAACACACGTCTCGCGCTTGTAAGGCGAACCCACAGTCCTCTGATTCAGAGGTGAGAGTGCTACAAACAGAACCAGGCTGATACTGTAATATTTGGTGTAAATATTGTGGTATTTCTAGACTGAAGTCCATTCTTTATTTAAGTAACAAGGTTAAAACGTGGTTTGCTCTACCACCTTCCAGTATGTCTGAATATTAGGTTCCAAAGACTGGGTGACACCATTTTGGACTTTGAAGAGTGAGAAAACTGGCTTTCCAAATTCATTCAAAGGCATTATAATAATGTTTCCATTTGATGTAATAATAATAATCCTGATAGAGCTTCTTGTCATGTCTTTGAGACATCTCGAAGTGTTACACAGAATTTTCTGAAAGTAAATTCACCATACATTTTATGGGCAAAAAGCAACAGCCAATTGCACACAATAGTGTCCCACGAACAGTCATGGGTTGAGTGACCACATTTTTTTGAAGGGATTATTATTAACCCTGGAAAAGTGATCCGCCAATCGACCGACAACTGGGTTCCTCCTTACTGCTAGGCAGACTGAGGCATGTGGAGAAAAAAAAATTGCCCAATGTTTTGCCTTGTCCGGGAATCAAAACTAGGTCTTCTCGCTCCAGTGCTCTAGCCATTACGCCAAAGGAGTCCAAATAGATCACCTTATCACCTGGTTGAGGCATCTTGAAGCGCTTCACAGAATATACTGTAAAGTGAATTGACTGTATATTTTGCAAACAGTCATGGTTTGAATCACTAAATTATATATATTTAAAAAAATTTAAGGGATTATTACCCTGGAAAGTGATCTGCCAATTGACTAACAACTGGGTTCCCACTTACTGCTCATTGATCTTGGGATGTTAAGCTCTAACCACTGAGCTACAGGACTCTGCTACAAGCATTGGCCTAACTCAGTGGATTAATTTTGATCAGTTTACACGGTCAGAGTTCAGAACCAAATCCATGGTTGGCAATCTCTTGTCACAAACATTTTCACTGATGGCTGATGATACTTGATCAGAGTTGGCAGAGCTGGCTCAATGAGGCAGGCAGGGCAGGGCAGGGCAGGGCATGACACACAGAGTCACTCGGAAAAGTCAATGCAGAGGTTCATTTTTAGGCTCGGCAGGCAGGCAGGCAGCGCTGGAAATGGGAGCAGTCAATAGATGTGTTCAGTGGAGCCTAGTGTACACATGGCAAATCAGTCAGGCTGGCCACACCAGAGCCACTGAGAAATGTCAATAGTTGAGCTCAGTTGGCCCCTGAACACACACACACACACACACAGGAAGGTCAATATAGAAGCTCAATCCAGCTGAGCGGACAGCGTTAGAGGAATGAGTTATGAGCAATGATTAGACAAAAGGGAGCTCTTCAGTCTTGAGAGAAGACCAACCTGAGAGGGTCTCCTCGAGCTTTGCAAAATTTTAAATGGGATTGAAAAAAGTAAAAATAATAGTACAATATAATAATCCTTGCATTTTGAAATAGCGCTTTGAGACATCTTATCGATGTCTCAAAGCGCTTCACAGAATATACTGTAAAGTGAATTGACTGTTTATTTGTAGGCAAAATGCGGCAGCCAATTGTGCACAGCAGTGTCCCCACAAACAGTCGTTGATTGAAACGACCAATTTTTATTATTGCGTTTTTTTTTAGGGATTATTATTAGGTGTGTGTGTGTGTGGAGTAAGGAAACTTGCCCACGTTGATCGGCTGGATCTGCCTGGATTCAAACACAGGTCTCACGTTTGTAATAATAATTTCACAGTCTTGCCCCCGCCTATCTCTCTGATCTGCTGTCTCCTTATCAGCCTGCCCATCCCCTCCATTCGGCAGGCTCTGGCCTGCTCTGCATCCACCGCCCTAACCGCCCAACCACGGCTGGTCGGGCTTTCAGCCTCTCTGCTCCCACACTATGGAACTCCATCCCTTCAAAAAAACCACAATAATAAAATTGGTCATTTCAATCCATGACAGTTTGTGGGACACTTCTGTGCGCAATTGGCTGCCGCGATTCGCCCACAAATATATACAATCAATTCACTTTACAGTATATTCTGTGAAGCGCTTTGAGACGTTGATAAGATGTGGAAAGCGCTATATTAAATGCAAGGATTATTATTATTATCCCGCAATCCCTTCACCTCACCTCCTCCCTTTCCTCCTTCAAGGCTGGTCTCAAGACCTTCCTCTCCGACCATGCCTTCTGCTCCCCTGCTAACTCTTCCCCCTCTCCTACTCTCCTTCCCCTTCCCGTCCGACCCCCCCACCTCCCCACTCGCGTCCCAACCTAATTGTTCAGCGCCTTGGGATGTCCTCCCGACGTGAAAGGAGCTCTATAAATGTGATTTTGTTGTTGTTGTAAGACAAGTGCTCTAAATACTGAGCTACATGAGCTCCACTCAACAGCAGATCAACACTTTAGGATGACTCAACACAGTAGAACAAGAGGAGTGAGGTTGATAGTTATAAAGAGCGATTTGATGACAGACAACAGGAAGCTTTTCTTTTTACAGAAGGTATAATTTTAAGCATACAGAGACCCTGCCACATGGGAAGGGCATTATGTAAATGCAAGTTGTTGTTGTTGCAATCAGGTTGTCAGGAAAAATGGGTGAGACCAGGACACTCGCACTCATTCAAAAAAATTCTTGGCTTGACAGTACGATGGGGGAACGGTGAAGTGAATGTACTGGACGGAAGAGATCAGATGGCCCAATGTGTATTCTTCACTCAAAGTGATCTTATGAAGGGTGCAAGACAAATGTGCGCTAGACTCGGGTCAGTTTATTCAATCTCCCCGCAATGTTCAAAGCTTTACTACGCTGGAAGAAAGAACGAGGGAGGCAGGGAGGGAGGAAGGGAAGGAAGGAGGGAGGGAGGGAGGGAGGGGGCATTATCTGTCCAGTTTTAATCTTTGCTTGTAGCTGACTATATCTACTGCTGTTCTAGTTAAAATGACAATATGTGATTTTTTTATAGCAAATAAATTTAGTGATCCATGTTGTACCCACTGAGATAATAGAAGCGTCACTAACTCAAGGTCCTGTCTGTGGATGTTAAAAATCCCAGGCTGTTATTGGAAAAGAGAACTTCCCAACTATCCTGACCAACAATAACCCCAAATAAAATTGTTCGCTCATTTCATGGCTGACGAGGGGTACTCCATTAAATACACCTGTCAACATCCCTCCCACTCCACGTTTTAAGCCTGCCTCAGGATTTACATCTTTACATCTTGTATGCTGTAACCACTACCTTAAACAATAATAATTTGGTCACTCAATCACGACTATTTGCGGGGATGCTGATATGCGCAATTGGTTGCCACGTTTGGCCCACAAATATACAGTCAGTTCACTTTACAGTATATTTTGTGAAGCTCTTTGAGACGTCTAGAAGATGTGATAAAGCGCTATATCAAATGTGAGGATTATTATTATTATTATCTTGAACATCTTGGTGGAATAGGGTGGTGGTTGCCCCCAAATGCAAGAACATGCACTTGCACAGTTTAAGGGAAAATATTGAGGGTATTGACTAGACCAGTGGTTCTCAACCTTTTTCAGTAATGTACCCCTTGTTAATTTTCAACAATATCATGTACCCCCACCCAACCACATACACACACACACTCATGTTATGACCAAGCTTTTCTTATATAACAAAATACAGTAATTAGCACATACAAAACAAGGGGAATAACAGTTAAATATACAATTTGGAAGGCTATAAAATGCTAAATAAGAGAGCTAAATAAATCAATGTACCACCACCTGTATGCCTTGGAAGTCATTTTGTACCACCTGGGGTACATGTACCCCTGGTTGAGAACCGCTGGACTAGAGGATACAAGAGGCAGCAGTCCTAATTGTTGATTCATATTGGTATCTTGGGGTTGTGGTGGACACTGTGCCTGAAGGACTGCCCTGAGAAGGGGTGAAGGGCACAATAGTTATGCTGGAGTCCTATAGCTCAGTGGTTAGAGCACTGGCTTTACAAACGTGAAACATGTGTTTCGAATCCAGGCAGTTAGGGTGAAACCTTAGGCAAGTTTCTTTACACCACACACGTGGCTAATAATAATCCATCCCAAAATAACCTATAAGAAAAAAATTGGTCATTTCAATCCACGACAGTTTATGGGGACTGTGTGCAATTGGTTGCCGTGTTTTGCCCACAAATATACAGTCAATTTACTTTACAGTATATTCTGTGAACCACTACCCCAAAGTAGTTCGCTTCCCCCCGCATGAATGACGTAATTGCGAATGTTTTGACGTTAAATGAAATATATGTTCCCCTATATAACAACAATGTAATAATGATTATTGACTGAAGCAACGTTAAGCGAGGTCTAGCTGTATTTCAAATGCAAGGTTTGTTGTTATTATTCCGGGACTAGTGTGGGTGCACTGTGCAGCTCTACATAGACTAGCAGGATATTGAAGAGCAGTATAACAAGGGTTTGACTGTAACTAACAGAAGGGAAAGCAAACTAGCTCCAGTTGTTAAGTCCAACAAAGCACTGGATGGATTAATCTACCAGCAGTGATTAATCACCATGGGCGAACACGGAAAATGCCATTCAGCCATCGCTCTCAAAAGCAATAGCTGTGAAGTTATAGGCACTAAATCAAAGGCAAGGATTCAGATTTTTTTTTCCTTTTCCTGTCTCAGGCTTTCCACTGCATTTTATTTTGGTCCAAGACTTTAGGGTTGCACCAAGAGAGTAGCTATAATAATAATAATAATCCTTGCATTTGATATAGAGCATTTCACGTCTTTACTTACTCCACAGACCTCTGTTCACCTACGGGTAAATAGGAACCTGGATGCTAGTTGATAGGAGTATCACTTGTGGTGGGTAATAATCCCTTCAAAATAATGATAATTATAATTTGGTCACTTACTCCAAGATTGTTTGTGGGACACTGCTGTGCTCAATTGGTAGCCACATTTTGCACACAAAATACACAGTTGATTTAGCTTTACACTATATTCAATCTTCTAACGCAGAGGCCAGAGAGGGCCTTACTGACTGAGCCAGGCTGTCATGAAGTAGAGAACACCAGAAAGTTGGGCAGGGAGGCTGAAAGAGCGTGTGATAGTTTTTGCATCATTGGTGGTGGAGGTGGGGGGAGGAACGAGGTATGTGAAGCAGCCTGAAAGGCAAGCCTGGTAAAGAAAATCTTCATTCGAAGATTTTCCAGCCCCTCATTAAAAGCTTAACATTTAAGACAATTGGTTGGCAAACCCAAAATCATTACACTCCTTCAAGAAGAAAGTTTAATTAAGCATAGAAACCAAATATAATTACTCTCCAGCTCAAAACCTTAAGGGAGACACATGTGGCCAGTGCTCAAAATCTGCTTCCTAATGAAACAAACTCACTTTGAGACAATATTCTATGTCTGAACTCTATCATTACTGTCCAATTCCATCCACAAGGAATCGTAGATGTAATAATCCTTGCATTTGATGTAGCTGTGTCTTCAAGATGTTTCAAACTGCTTCATGGAATACACCTTAAAGAGAATTCATTGTCTATTTTGTGGGCAAAATGTGGCAGCCAATTGTGCACAGCAGCATCCCACAAACAGTCATGATTGAGTGATCTAATTATTATTATTTATTTGAAGGGATTATTACCCACAGAAAGCCATCCACCAAATGACTAATAACCAGGTTCCTACTTAGTGTTAGGTAAACAGAGGAGTAAACAGTAAGGCAATTTGTGTACGGTTTTGCTCTGCCTGGGAATCAATCCCTGGACCCGTCCTTGCGAGGCGAGTTCTCCAACCATTATGCTACGGAACCACATGATAATAATAATACTACTGTAATAATAATACTTGCATTTGATATAGTGCCTTATCACGTCTTCTGGATGTCTCAAAGCGCTTCACAGAATATACTGTAAAGTGAATTGACTTTATATTTATGGGCGTAACACGGCAGCCAATTGTGCACAGCAGCGTCCCCACAAAACAGTCGTAGGTTGAAATGACCAATTTTATTACAGGTTGAGTGTCCAAAATCAGGAGTTCCGGAATCCATAAAATTCTGGAATCTGGACACGCTGGGAGGAACTACAAGTTGACATCCAAAAATTGGAAATATCGCAACCTGGGCGCAGGCATTTCCAGACTTCGGACATCAGAAATACATTCCGAAGTCTGGAAAAACATGAAAACCGGCTTGGCCTCAGTCCCAAGGTTGCCAGATTCAGAATGCTCAACCTGTATTGTAGTTTTTTTTGAGGGATTATTATTAAGTGTGTGTGTGTGCGTGGAGTAAGGATCTTGCCCAAGGTTTTGCCCTGACCTGACCTGCCTGGATTCGAACACAGGTCTCATGCTTGTAAGGCGAGTGCTCTCACCACTGAGCTACACAGGACTCCACAATGGCAAGTGGAGGTAGTTATGGGCAAACACAGTGGTCATTGACCTTCGGACAAGACATCTAAACTGAGGTTCCCATCTGTCGCAGTTCATGTGGATGTTCAAGATCATGCAGCGCTAATCCAAAAGTGAAGGGAGTTTCTCCCAGTCTCGCCTCAGATAAAATTGGTCATGGTTATTTGTTTTGCGTTTGCTGTGTGCAAATTGGTCACTGTGTTTGCATGCAAAAATATACGCTTGACAGAAAATCCAATGAGGAGCTTTGAGACCTCATTCTGATGTGAACTGTGCTGTACCAAACAAGAGTTGTTATTGCGTCTATAAAACAGACACCCTCTGATTTCAAGTTACATTCTTGTTTTCTTAGCGGTAAGTTGGAACCCAGTTGCTAGTAATTATAATCATCCTTCCCCCCAAAAATGTGGTCACTAAATCCTTAATTGGCAGCTGTGTTTCACCCACAAAAATCAATCCACTTTACAATATATTCTGCGAAGTGCTTTAAAACATCTCAATGACACGATTCAGTGCTATATCAAATGCAGATGAGAGAACCCTTAAGTCATTAAATACTCAATCTTCCCTTGATAAGTGAGGATAAGCCAAGTTTCTACCCTTTGCGGTTAGGGATGTGACATTGATGATCTCTGTTCATTGGGAGCATGCAATCCTTTCCGCTCCCTTCCCTAAATAATAAGAATAATAGTATTAATAATAACTCTTGCATTTGGTATAGAATCTCAAAGGTCTTCGCAGAATATACTGTAAAGTGAATTGACTATATTTTGTGGGTGAATTGCACACAGCATCCCACAAGTAGTCATGGATACAGTGACCAACATTTTTTTTATTTAAAGGGATTATTAAACCTTGGAAAAGCAATCCGCCAATTGGTCAACAACCACTTTCCTACTTACTGTTAGGTAAACAGAGGTGTGTGGAGTAAGGAAACTTGGCTAAGGTTTTGCCTGCCCAGGAATCGAACCCAGGCCCTCGCACTTCCAAGGCGACTGCTCCAACCTACATGCGACAGGACTCCACGGATTCCAAAGATACAAAACTCATTAATTTCTAAATCTAGTCCACCAAAAAATCTGCCACTATCATCTACAATTACTTAGCAGAAATTATTAATAGCATAGCGTTGGTGTGACCTTTCATTGGAAGAGAAACTAGAATTTTTGAGTGATGGGGGACAAAAAAAACTATTTTACGTTGAATCTAAATCACACATGTAAATTCGCACTGATTAGCACAATTATAGGTTACGCCTAATACTATAATGATTTAATCTTCACGTTTTATAAAGAATGGAATTATGTTCTTGAGCTATTGGAGGATGTCTATTGCTTAATTATCTTAATTCCCGCATGTAAATGAGCTCTAATTAGCATAATTATTTTCCTTCCCTAATAGCATGTTCATTACATATTCAGAAAGGTGGAAAATAACTGGCCGGAGGATTCAGACTCCAGCTGTGATCTTCCT
Source organism: Hydrolagus colliei (assembly GCA_035084275.1). Lineage (NCBI taxonomy): Eukaryota > Metazoa > Chordata > Chondrichthyes > Chimaeriformes > Chimaeridae > Hydrolagus > Hydrolagus colliei. Next base: position 38,591,017 of record CM068743.1, on the reverse strand, counting down.
ACACAACCATGTTGATAACGATAATAATAATAATAACAATCATCCGCACATTTGATATCGGGGCTTAACACGTTGATATCCAATACTGTTTGTGGGACATTGTTGTGCGCAATTTGGCTGCCACATTTCACCTACAAATATACAATCAATTTTCCTACTCTCTTTCCCTTTCCCTGACCCCTCCCCCCCTGCTCTTGTCCCTACCTGACTGTACAGCGCCTTGGGACGTCCTCCCGACATGAAAGGCACTGTATAAATGTAACTTTTGATTGATTGATTGATTGATTGATATGCTGTACAGCCCTTCACAGGATATAATGTAAAGTGAATTGACTGTATGTTTTGTGGGTGAGATGTGGCAGCCAATTGCGCACAAAACAGGGTCCCACAAACAGTTGTGGATTGATGACTAAATTATAATTATTTAAATAAAACAGGGTTTTGAAGGAATTATTACTCCTGGAAAAGTGATCCATCAATCCACTGACAATCGGGTTCCTACTTACTATGACGTAAACAGAAGGTTGGAAATTTGTTGAAGGTTACCCCCTGCCTGGGAATCGAACCCGGGTCCTCTCGCTTGCGAGATGAGCGCTTTAACCAACACAGTAGAGGACTCTACAATAGGTAAGTGTCAGCAACAACAGCATCTAACCTTCTTGTAGCCTTAAACCATAATGTCTCTAAACTATTTCCTCTCTCACTGTCTTCAAAACCATCCTTATCTCTTTCACCATGCCTCAGGTTAACAAGAGTAGGCTATTCAGCACCTCAAACCCCTTCATTATTTCCCACACAAAAACCTCAAACAGATCAGCTCTCAACCTTCTGACCTCAAGGGAATACAGACAAAGTCTATCCAACTTGTCCTCATAACTGATAATATAATAACATAATCCACGACTGTTTGTGGGGATGCTGCTGTGCGCAATTGGCTGCCACGTTTCACTCACAAACGTACAGTCAATTCACTTTATAGTATATTCTGTGAAGCGCTTTGAGACATCTAGAAAATGTGAAAATAGCAATAGCTTGCAGTGGAATCTGCCTTTGAAGGATTTACCATGTGTTCTATAGACAAATATACCAGCCAAAGTCACACAAATATCCACAATAACAATAATAATAATCCTTGCATTTGAGATAGTGCTTTTCACATCTTCTAGATGCCTCAAAGCGCTTCACAGAATATACTGTAAAGTGAATTGACTGTATGTTTGTGGGCGAAACGCAGCAGCCAATTGCGCACAGCTGTGATCCACAAATAGCCATGAAGTGAAGTGGCCAAATTATTACTGTTTTTTGAAAGTTGATTATTTGGCGTGTGGAGTAAGGAAATTTGCCCAAGGTTTCACTCTGCCTGGAACTGAACCGAAGGCTCTTTCGCTTGTAAGTCGAGTACTCTAACCACTAAGCTACAGGACTCCATAAAGTGAAAGACCAATTTTACTTGAGGGATTGTTGGCCAGGAGAAATTCCCTTCTCTTTTTGAATCGTGTCAATGGATCTTTAAAGTCCATCTGAACAGTTAGACGGGAGCTTGTTTTAACGTCTTATCCAGAGGCCGTTACCTCTGCCAATCCAATGCTGTTCCTAGCACTATACTGGAGCGTCATCCTAGACTGTGAGTTAAACGTCCACTGATGTCAGACATCAACCCACAGCCTTCTGATTCAGGAGGGAGAGATAGTGCTACACACAGAGTGTCTCCTGTAGCTCAGATGGTTAGAGCACTCGCCTTACAAGCGTGAGACCTGTGTTCGAATCCAGGCAGATCTGGGGAAAACCTTGGGCAAGTTTCCTTACTCCACACACACGACTAATAAAAATCCATGCAAAAAAATCCATCATAATAAAAATTGGTCGTTTCAATCCACGACTGTTTGTGGGGACGCTGCTGTGCGCAATTGGGTACCGTGTTTTGCCCACAAATATACAGTCAATTCAGTTCTGTGAAGCGCTTTGAGACGTCGATAAGATGTGAAAAATGCTATATCAAATGCAAGGATTATTATTATGAATAACTATGAATAAATCCCTCATTTATATTTGGTTATTGATATTGAAATATCCCATTATCATAACATTGGTGTCTTTACATAGCCAACTCTTAGCTCATCATATAACATTCTGTCGTAATCCTTATCCTGTCTGTGAGGTATGCTTTGTATCAGTCTTCTATTGTTAATCTTCTCCTGCTCCTGCTTGTTGAATGAATCGAGACAGACTATTTCATTTGGTATCTTACCCCCACGATATCTAGTCACTTTCTCCAGCTTCCAAATTGTCCTGGAATGTGCTTTACCCACTCCCGTCCTCTCCTGTTTTTTCTATACTTGCTAAACACCTTGGAGTGTCAACCTGGTCAAGGTGCTGTGTGCCTAAAAAGTGCCTTTGACATTGCCCCGTTTACATAATAATAATCTTTGCACTTGATAAAGTGCTTTTCACGTCTTCTAGACATCTCAAAGCGCTTCACAGAATATACTGTAACGTGAATTGACTGTACATTTGTGGGCGAAACGCGGCATCCAATTGTGCACAGCAGCATCCCACAAACAGTCGTGGATTGAAATGACCAATTTATTATAGTTTTCTTTTTTGGAGGGATTATTATTAGGCGTGTGTGTGGAGTAAGGAAACTTGCCCAAGGTTTTGCCCTGACCTGACTGGATTACGAAACACAGGTCTCATGTTTGTAAGGCGAGTGCTCTAACCGCTGAGCTACAGAGATATAAGGTTATAGTTCCTTATCACATCGGAAGGACGTCTCAAAGCACTCCATGGGATTTACTGTGAAATAACTCGGAATGTTGCTGGGGATGTCCGTGCCCTACAATCTGCCGTGGGTTTTGTAGTAAATGCGATGAGACTCTGTGGGGATTACAGCAGGGAAACTGCAGGGTGCTGCTGTCTTCCTGCAATGACAATGTATCGCCAGCACTAATCTCTCCTCACCCGCTGGCCCTCACAATGGAACAGAAACACCAAGCGAGGAACCCAGCCATGGCACGCAGTGTATCCACGGCACAGTGATAGCTACAATGGAGCCACAGGTTACTGCCAGTGAGCTGTCAAATGTCAGGTTCATTTCCGTCAGCCAGGAAAAGTAGTAATGATATTAATTAATGGCACCTTTCGCCCACAAGATATACAGTCAAATTCACTTTACAATATATTGTGTGAAGCGCTTTGAGACACATCTCAAAGAGCTTCACAGAATATACTGTAAATATACTGTAAATGTAAGATATACTCCAAGTCTCGCCTCAAGACTCCTCTTCGATGGACCCATCGGCAACTACTAATCCTCCCCTTCCCTCGTCCCCCGCACCACCCCCCTGTCCTCAGCTCGGGTCTGAAGCACCTTGGGACGTCCTCCTGACATGAAAGGCGCTTTATAAGTGTCATTTTATTGTTGTTATTGTTGTATTCACATGGGCATCAGGTAGGGTTGTTATTGCACCTTTGCCACCAGGGGTCTGGGTACAAACTGAATGTGGAAAGTTCACGGCATCTCACAGCATTAAATAATAACAGGGTTGGTTGGAATGTGTTTCAAGGACACACAATAACACACTGCAGGGTGGACATGCCGTTGAGACACCCATTCTGTGGGTGGACAGCTTTAGTTCCATAGTGGATTGGTGAGAGCACTCGCCTCGCAAGTGAGAGAACCTGGGTTGGATTCCCAGCAGGGTGAAACCTTCCTTGCTCCATATGCCTCTGGTTACCTCACAGTAAGTAGGAATCCAGTTGTTAGTGGTGTATCACTCTCTGCAGCTAATAATCCTTTTCTAACTAATAATTTGGCCACTTGGCTGTGTGTTTCACTCACAAAATGCAAACTTCAAGGTTTTGCAAAATACTGCAGATGTTGAAAATTTGAAACAAAAACAGAAATGGCTGGGAACACTCAGCAGGTCAGGCAACATCTATGGAGAGAGGAAAGTGAGTCAACATTTTGGGCCCACGACCCTTCATCAGAACTGTTCTGGTCTGTTCTGACCCAGGATTATGCACCTGAAATGTTGAGTCACTTTTCCTTCCTCCATAGATGCTGCCTGACCTGCTGAGTGTTCCCAGCCATTTCTTTTTTTGTTTCAACTTTAGGTATATTCTGTGAAGTGTTTTCAGACTCAATTACGTGCTAAGGATGCACGGATTATTATTATTTTCATGCAAAGCTTTCAGTTAGCTGTATTCTGTGTGACGTACACCATTTTATGTGTGACATCTTGATATACAGGCAGGTCAGGGCAAAACCTTGGGCAAGTTTCCTTACTCCACACACACATATGCCTAATAATGATCTCTCCGAAACAACAATCAATAATAAAATTGGTCATTTCAATCCACGACTGATTGTAGGGACGCTGCTGTGCTTCGCCCACAAACATATACAGTCAATTCACTTTCAAGTATATTCCATGAAGCGCTTTGAGATGTCGATAAGACTACATCAAATGCAATGCTTATTATTATTATTATCTCTAAAACTGCTATTACTAGTTTTGCAATAACAAAGGTTCCCAATTTATACTGCAGCTCAGTGGCTCTCCGCTGGTTAAAAAGAAATCAGAGCAACAGCACGAGAGGTTAAGGACACACAATGTGGCTTCACAGGACTACGCTGAGATGCCACTGGCAGGAGAGTTTACTGTAACAGAAGCCCTGTAGGGCGCTACAGGACCTTGCAGAGCAAGAACAGAGAGCAGACACTCAGCCCCACTGTGTCCTACAATGCAGCACACAGCCACACCATGTTTTGGAAGTTCTATCATTCACTGGGATGTCAAAGAGTTCTCAGAGGGACTCAAAACTCAGTCCTTTGGGTTAGACATACTGCACATCCTGATGCTGCTTTCAATCTTATGTTGTTGTTGAAATGTTGGAGGAACATTTTAAAGCACCTAAATGATAATAATAATAATAAAATTGGTCATTTCAATCCACAGCTGTTTGTGGGGACGCTGCTGTGCGCAATTGGCTGCTGCATTTCGCCCACAAATATACGTCAATTCACTTTACTGTATATTCTGTGAAGCGCTTTGAGACGTCGATAAGATGTGAAAAGCGCTATATCAAATACAAGGATTATTTATTATTATTATCCTGCTTACCACACCCCACACCTCCCGTTCACAATCCTCTACTATCTCCTTCTATCGAATCGTCTTCCACCGCTCTTTCAGGCATTGCTTTCCAGATCCGAACAATTCCTTGTGTGAAATCTTCACCTTTGATTGTTCCTTGTCCCTTTCCATAAATTATCTAAACCTAATGATGTAGTGATCTAAACGCTCTCCAACTGAAACCTGCTCTACTTGCCCCACTTCATTCCCAGGAACTAGACCCAGCAGTGCTTCCTTCCTCCCTCGTTCGACTGGAAATACACTGATCCAGAAAGTCATCCTGCACACATTTTGGGAAACCTTCCCCTTCCATTTATAGAGCACCCTTCACATCGGGAGGACGTCCGAAGGTGATGAAAGGTGATGGAACCCGAGGTATAATGTCTCATCTGAACAACCTCACCTCCAGTGATACAGCACCCCCCACTACAACACTGCACTGTCAGCTTAGACTAGGTGGGACCTCACAACCTTCTAACTTTATATATTTGGAGCTCCTGTAGTTCAGTGGTTAGTGCACTCACCTTACAAGCGTGTGACTTGTGTTCGAATCCAGGCAAATCAGGGTGAAACATTGGGCAAGTTTCCTTAATCCACAAACACATGCCTAATAATAATCCATCCCGAAAATACCACAATAATACAAATTGGTCATTTCAATCCACGACTGTTTGTGGGGACACTGCTGTGTGCAATTGGCTGCTGCGTTTTGTCCACAAATATACAGCCAATTCACTTTACAGTTCATTCTGTGAAGCGCTTTGAGACGTCAATTAAGACGTGAAAAGCGCTGTATCAAACGCAAGGATTATTATTTGATATAAAATGCTCTTTGGGACAGTGTTGGTTGTCAAATGAGGGGGAAGGGTGGGTGGCGAAATTACCATAAGCCAAGCTGAAAGAAGTAGGTGTTCAAAGAAAGGCTTTAAAGAGCAAGGCGGAGAGGTAGAGGGAGAGAGTTGCAGAGGTTAAGGGGCATAGTTGCTGAAGTCACGGCCTTTAACAGAGGAGCGGAAGGCAAACCCACATGTGCTTTCCATCTAGTAGTAGGGAGGGAGGGGGGGGGGGAGTCTGGGTGGGGGTTGGGGTGGTGTGAGGGCATGGATTCACAGGAAATCTCCGTGGGTCGAGTCAAAGTCCATAACCAATAGCCAGGAGTCAGATAAGGTTCAGATTCAATTAACCTGAGAATCCACACACCCCCACACCCCTCCACTCCCTTAAATTCCCTATTATCAACAGAGCACACAAGTGCTGGGGGTTAAGCATGTTATAGAACCTGTCTTTGACTACATCTGTAATAATAAAAATAATAATCCTTGCAATTGATATAGCGCTTTCCACGTCTTCTAGACGTCTCAAAGTGCTTCACAGAATGTACTGTAAAGTGAATTGACATATCAGGCCCGTACGCAGGAGGGGTGCGACGGGTGCGTAGGCATCCCCCCAAATTATAAAAGGTCCACATTTTCTGGGGTAGAGAATTATATTTTTATCAAATTTAAATACCAAGTAAATTTATTGAACATTTGTGTAATAATTAATTCTTCAAAACTATGTATTACTTATAAATACACATCTTTGAATGATTTAGTATTAATATAAAATTACTCGCTCACCAGAATCGGCGTCTACCCAAAACATACTGCGTCGATAGACGCGCTAGTCAATGACGCGGCGAGTCTGTGACTCACTGCGTAAAACATAGGCGCGCGCCAAGACTCAAATCCATCCTCGTTTGGAAATCATCCCGTATACAGCCACAAAGGTAGCACCACTTCTGGAAGTTAAAATCATCTTTTCATCTGATCACCGTAAGTAAAAATTACTCAAGTTTTGAGAGGTGTGACTGTAATGCTAGCAAACAATGACAACATATTTACAAGCTTCTGAGAAATTAAAGCTTTTGAGAACCCAACAAAAAAGTTATATGTGTCTGGACGGAAATGCCTATCTTTAAAAAAGATACTCATGGACGTAGGCTTTATTGCCTATGTCTACGTGGTGTGTCAATTGGAAATCATCCCGTATACAGTCACTACATAAAAAGGTAGCACCACTTTGTGGAAGCTGAAATCATATTTTAATCTGATAAATGTAAGTAAAAATGACTTAAGTTTTGATAGGCGTGTTTCTGAAATATCATGTTTCTTGTTTTGTCTTGATTATCACATTTGATTTATATTATTAAAAATGTATTCGTGTAATTAAAAATTGCTTTTAGAGACGTCCACTGGCATGCAAAAAAAAATTACCGCCTAAATGTGTAAAATATGACCTCAAACTGTGTAAAACGTAGAGGGGGCTTCGCCCCCTTCGCCCCCGCCAGGGGCCCTCGTGGGCAGCCCCCAAGCTGCCGGCCATTGTTGGTCCCATCACTAGCAATTCGTACCCCCCCATTAAAAATCCTGCGTACAGGCCTGCATATGTACATATGTGGCCGAAATGCAGCAGCCAAATGCGCACAGCAGCGTACCCACAAACAGTCGTGGATTGAAATGACCGATTTTATTATTGTGGAGGAATTATTAATTAGGCATGTGTGTGTTGAGTAAGGAAACTTGTCCAATTCCACCTGCTTGGAATTGAACCCAGGCCTCTCGCTTGTAAGGCGAGTGCTCTAACCACTGAGCTGCAGGACTTCACAAGCTAACAGTGACAGTGACTCGGCTATGTAGATAGCCGAGTGGGGATGGATGGGTGGGTGGGCGGGTGGGTTTGGGGTTGGGGGGGATTTGCTATCCTGAAGCCACAACGCTGTTATTGTAAACAGGAACAAAGTCTGCCTTGAGGGTCTGTTTGTCCAATAATGGGCACTTGTAGCCAGTCGCTAGGACGGATGATCAAACAGGTTTAAGTGTAATAGAAACAAAACAAAATGTTGAAAAGAGATAAACTGGTTAATTGTTACAGTATGTTACCGGAATTGATGGACCCAAAAGTGCTCCCAGAATAGAAAACTGGTTAACTCGCATCGCATGGCTCTCGCATTTTGGTCAGAAGTTGTGGGTTCAAGTCTCCGCAGTGAGCTTTAGTCGGTCTAGGTTGAGACTCACCTCCAACAATGCAGCACATTTCCAGCACTGCACTCGAATGTCAATGTCATCAACAACATTACACTTGTATAAAGCCTTTCACGTCAGGAAGTCGTCCCAAGGCGCTGGACAGTCAATGCTTCAGACTTGAGCTGAGGACAAGTGGGGGAGGGAAGGAGAGGGATTAGGGGTTGCCGATGGGACCATCGAAGAGAGTCTTGAGGCGAGACTTGAAGGAGGCCAGGGAGGGAGTGAGATGGAGGGATTGCGGGATGGAGTTCCAGAGGTTGGGGGCAGAGTAGCTGAAGGCTCGCCCGCCAGTGGGGGACGTGGAGTAGGCTGGAGCCTGCTGAGCAGACGAGGCAGACAGGTTGGTAAGAGTATAGGAGGTCACGGATATAGGGTGGGGCGAGGTTGTCGAGGGTGTTAAATGTGAGGACTAGGATGGTACGGCGCATAGCATTCTGTCACGTCACAGCCATAGAGTTGGTGGGTGCACTTCATTGCAGGGATCTCTAGAGGAACAACAGGAGGCTATTCGACCTGTTGAACCTGTTCCACCAACTTTATTATACGAGACCAAAAGAAAACTAGAATTTCAAAGGGCAATTAGAGGACAGACACCAGGAAGAGGAGGGGAGGGGTGGTGGTGGTGGGTGAGACATGTGTTCGAATACAAACAGATCAGGGTGAAATCTTGAGCAAGTTTCCTTACTCCACACACACTCCTAATAGTAATCCCTCCAAAAAAGAACATAATAATAAAATTGGTTATTTTCAATCCACGGCTGTTTGTGGGGACACTGCTGTGAGCAATTGGCTGCTGTGTTTCACCCACAAATATCCAGTCAATTCACTTTACAGTACATTCTGTGAAGTGCTTTGAGACGTCGCTAAGATGTGAAAAGCGCTATATCAAATGCAAGGTTTATTATTATGATAAAGTGTTTTCTGTGTGCATTAAAGATCCTGTATTACCCATTCAAGTCTGTAAATTTTCATCTAAAATGGCGGAACTCTAGGTGACCAGGTTGCGGTCAATCACACTCCCTGTTTACAGTGATCTAACGATAAGGAAGTCCGGCGTTTGTATTTTGGAGCGGGAACGCCGGTTCGCGCACAGGAAGTGAGCACCATCACTACACACATACACATTGATGGTGGCTAAATATAATAATTGTTACAAACGCTATAATGCTTTATGCACCCCCCCCATCCCCCAGCTGACAGTATGTGCCCCCCACAGTTTGGATTAGCCCTCAGCCCATTGCCGTAGATTAACCCAATAGCCACTTTTGCACACACCAAGATCATACAAACAGCCATAGCCTGAATGCCCAATTTTAATTTGGTGTTGTTGGCCAGGACACAAAGTGAAACTCCCTTCTCTTTTTAACTACTACTAATAATAATAATCCTTTTGATATAGCGCTTTTCATGTCTTCTAGACATCTCAAAGCGCTTCACAGGATATACTGTAAAGTGAATTGACTGTATATTTTATGGGCGAAACCCGGCAGCCAATGGCACACAGCAGCATCCCCACAAATAGTCGTGGATTGAACTGACCAATTTATAATAGTTTTTATTTTTGAGGGATTATTATTAGACATGTGTGTGTGTGGAATAAGGAAACTTGCCCATGGTTTCACCCTGACCTGCCTGGATTCGAACCCAGGTCTCGCGCTTATAAGGCAAGTATTCTAACCACTAAGCTACAGGACTCCACCATAGAATCTTTAATACCCATCTTCAACAAGCGGAGGAGGTGGGTTTGAATGGTTTGAACCCTCTCGTCTGAAGGACGGCACCTCCGAAAAAGCAACTGCTGTGTGCTTGACTGGTGTCACTCATTTAAGGTAGAGTGAAACCTGCTTTGTTTCTTCCAATGCAGCATAACCTTCAATAATGAATCGTAGCCTCGAACAAGGTCGTAGGAAAGGTACTTCTGTATTATTTAGGAGGTTATAAATATTGAGCGTCTCATCAAAGTTTACAGTGAGTTGAGAGTATTTTACGTGGTATTTGACTGCGACCTGAGGGTTTAACTAGGACACACTATTTTGCTACATTTTTATTCATGTTTTTGGTTTTGTAGGATGATTTTCAGGCAGGACGATACATTAGGCCGGTTTCCTTACTCCACATGACTCTCCTCACCATGCAGTGACTAGGAACCCTCCCCTCCTTCACGCTAAAGGCTGAAGGCTCGCCCGTCAATGGTGGGGTGGGTGAGTTTGCGTGGGACATGGAGCAGCCCTCAGCCCATTGACTGGAGAGAGTGGATGTGTGGAGCCCCTGTAGCTCAGTGGTTAGAGCATTCGCCTTACAAGCATGAGACCTGTGTTTCGAATCCAGGCAGGTTAGGGCAAAATCTTGGGCAAGTTTCTTTACTCCACACACACACACACACCTAATAATAATCCCTCCAAAAAACACAAAATAATAAAATTGGTCATTTCAATCCAAATTGTTTGTGGGGACACTGCTGTGTCCCCATCGGCTGCCACGTTTCACCCATAAATATACAGACAATTCACATTACAGTATATTCTGTGAAGTGCTTTGAGACGTCTAGAAGACATGAAAACAGCTATATCAAATGCAAGGATTATTATTATTATTATTACAGGCCAGTCAGTCAAACTTCAGACTATAATCCAGGACAAATCATATCTAACAAAGCCTGAGTATTTTGATGAGGTAACAGAGAGAGTAGATGATTGCAGTGCAATTGATATAGTTGATATAGATTTTCAAAACACGTTTGATAAAGTGCCACATAATAGACTGCGAAAAGCAAAATAGAAGCCCACGGTTTTACAGGCACAATGACACCATGGATACAAAACTGGCTGGGACACGTAAAGCAGAGAGTGAGTGTGCATTTTGTGGGTGGAAATGTATAGGGATTGCATTTGTACTAGAAGAGAATGTGCCTGAATTATATCATGTTAGATACTGTGTGGTCAAACTTTACGTCTTGTCTCATCTCTTCTTTAGTTTTAAACGTATTTCCCTTTAACAATAGTGACATGGGATCTTTAAGCTGTGAATCTGTGGAGCTCCTGTAGCTCAGTGGTTAGAGCACTCGACCTTAGAAGCGTGAGACCCGTGTTTGAATTCAGCAGGGTCAGGGCGAAACCTTGGGTAAGTTTCTTTACTCCACACACACACACGCCTAATAATAATCCCTCACAAAAAAGCAATAATAAATTGGTCATTTCATTCCACGACTGTTTGTGGGGACACTGCTGTGCGCAATTGGCTGCCGCGTTTTGCCCATAAATATATACAGTCAATTCACTTGACAGTATATTATGTGAAACACTTTGAGATGTTGATAAGATGTGAAAAGCGCTATATCAAATGCAAGCATTATTATATTGTAAATTGACTGTATATATTATGGCTGAACCTCTATCACCCTCAAAAAGCGATCCGCCGATCGACTAATAACTGGGTTCCCACTTACTTCTAGGTAAACAGAGGCCTGCGCTGTGAGGAAACTGGCCTCACATTTTGTGTTACCTGGTAAATTGAACCCAAGTCCTTGCTTGTGAGGCGAGCGCTCTAAGTTCCGCACTCAATAAGTTCCAGCAGTCCAAATAGACATGAAAATTATTTGATGTGAGGGATTCTTGGCCTTGGGTGTCAAGAGAAACTCATCCGTTTCTGAGTAGTGCCACGAGATTGTTGATAACGCTTTGTTTTGTCTTGAAGCGTTTTGGCTTAATTGCAATTAAATGAGCTAAGCAGCTCCATCCAGTGTGTTGTGATCTTGAGCTGTGATAATTGGCACTATTGTTTCGTACCTCTTCATTCTATTCTGAAACGCATCCCTTGGTTGGGGTGGATGGTTTGTGATGAATTATGAGATGTTGGCTTTATTTCCAAAATGATTTTAAAAAAACGCTCCCAAAATTAACTTCACCTTCTGATCGCGCAATAACAATACCTGTGTGTTCGAATTGAGGTGGATCAGGATGAAACGCTGGGCAAGATTCCTTACTCCACACACACGCCTAATAATAATCTGTCCAAAAAATCTATAACTTGGGTCATTTCAATCCGTGATTGTTTGTGGAGCATTGCTGTGCACATTTGGCTGCTGCATTTCACCCACAAATATACAGTCAATTCACTTTACAGTGAATATTCTGTGAAGCGCTTTGAGATGTCTAGAAGACTTGAAAAAGCCCTATGATAAAAATAATCCTTGCATTTGATATAGTGCTTTTCATTTCTTATCAACATGTCAAAGCGCTTCACAGAATATTCTGTAAAGTGAATTGAGTAAAGCGAAATGCGGCAGCCAATTTGCGCATAGCAGTGTCCCCACAAACAGTTATGGATTGAAATGACCAATTTTATTATTGTGTTTTTTTTTATGGATTATTATTAGGCGTGTGTGTGGAGTAAGGAAATTTGCCCAAGGTTTCACGCTGATCTGCCTGGATTTGAACACAGGTCTCATGCTTGTAAGGCAAGAGCTCTAATCACTGAGCTACAGGAGCTCCTATTTGTAGACAAACACAGCAGCCACCAAAACTCTCCAAATTCAAGACTCTCTGACATGGTACAATAATAATCATAATAATAAGCCTAATGATATAAAGTAGTGACTTTTGGGTCAGAAGGACAGTTCAGAGATGCTTCACACAATTGACTCTAAAATGTACTGTATTGACTCTATTGCAGTTGAAGGTGTGGGGGGAATCTAGACTCTAGAGGTAGAATTTATCCCTGTGATCCCTTGTGGCTCAGTTGGCCTTAAATTGGCGCATGTCAGATCTCTAGTAAACAGAGATGTTTTGAGCAATTCCTCAAGAAGCCTTTGAGGCACGTGTTCCATGGGACCTAGAGAGAAGCCGAGCTTTCACCAGCTCAGCAGTTTCAGTGGTTTGGACTTCTCCATTGCACTTAATAAGCTGAGGTTAGTTCAGGTCAAGCCAAAGTCAAGCTGGTTGCGCTCGGCTATAAATTAAGTTGATAAAATGTCTTGCCTCGATGCATAATCACTTTCAAAACTTTTTCCTGGCCTTACCCCACTCCCTGTGTCTCTCAAAGAGCTTCGCTGCAAAGGAATTTCACTGCTAATGTATGCATCGACTTGCGTTTTAATCCAAAGTAATCTTGGAAGCAAACAACAATCCAAAGTCGCTGTTTTCCACTATCGATCACCTCCTCAGTGGCCCCTCTTAAGACCCCCTCAGTCATCACAAGTGCAAGTGCAAAGAGGTCCTGCACTTCTTTATCTCATAAAATGGAAAATATCTTCTTGGCTGCATTCCCCCCTCCCCCCCCTCCCATCCCTTTACATCCCACCCACACCACCTTCTCCCTCCGCCACAGCTCCTGCCATTCCCCCCACTCTCTCTGTTAGTCCTTAAAAGTCTTTCCCTCCCAACATGCCCCAGTTCTGACGAAGGGTCGTGGAGACCCAAAACGTTGACTCACTTTTCCTTTCTCTATAGATGCTGCCTGACCTGCTGAGTGTTCCCTACCCACATCTCACCAGTTCTGGCCAGGCTCCACTGGCTCCTCATCGTCGAACAGATTGACTTTGAGATCCTTAGATTCGTGTTCAAATCCAGCATTGACTCCCAAGTTGCTGTCCTGCTCGGAGGGTGCTATATAAATGCAAATTACTTTTTGTTGTTGTTGTATTTGATTGATACGTTCTACAAAATGCACTGCTACTTTGCAGTAAATCCCTTGAGATATTGTGATGGTTTAATAAGTAGCTATATTAAGGGCAAGGATTATTGTGATTATTATTATGACCAAACGAGTTTGAAGAATAAATTAAGAAATGCCATTGTTATTTTCATGACTGTAGATAATTCCTCCAACATCTGATCCAGGGAGGTCAGGGCGAAACTTTGGGCAAGTTTCCTTGCTCCACACACACGCGCGCCTAATAATAATCCCTCCCAAAATAAAACCTCACAATAATAAAAATTTGTCATTTTCAATCCACGATTATTTGTGGGGACGCTGCTGTGCGCAAATGGCTGTTGCGTTTCGCCCACAAATATATAGTCAATTTAGTTTACAGTATATTCTGTGAAGCGCTTTGAGACGTCGATAAAATGTGAGAAGCGCTATATCAAATGCAAGGATTCTTCTTCTTATTATTAACTGATCAAAGTTGGGTTTGTTAAGGCCAAAGCTTGATTTGCTCTCCTTTCACCCAACTGAAGGCTGTTACTGAAAATAACTACATTATGGCCTCTGTTTTCCAGGTGTGATGACAGGGCCAGATTAACTATTAATTATTTACAACTAACTGTTAACTATTTCTGGTTCATTATTTTAGATTCAATCATCTATTACCTGCTCCCCTTGTTATTTTTAAGATGACAACTTTTAGCAACTCAACTTGAATGCGTTCAATAAATCTGTTTCCATTTCCAATAGATAATCCTTGTACATGTATTTGATATAGGACTTTATCACGTCATTGAGTGTCTCAAAGCACTTCACGGAATATGCTCTAAGGAATATACATGAAAAAGATTGACTGTGTATTTTGTGGTGAACTCTGCAGCCCATTGCTCATAGCAGTGCCCACAGATTGAGTGACTAAATTATTACTTTTCAAAAAAAATTCAAGGAATTAGAATAAAGTAACCCTTACATTTGATATAGCGCCTTATCATTGTCTTCAGAGACGTCTCAAAGCGCTTCACAGAATGTACTATAATGTGAATTGACTGTGTTTGTGGGTGAAACACAGCAGCCAATTGTGCACAGTAGTGTGCTCACAAAGTTGTCAATTGAAATGACCAATTTTATTAGTGTGTTTTTTTTTTGACGTATTATTATTAGGCATGTGTGAGTGGAGTAAGGAGACTTGTCCAAGGTTTTTCCCTGACGTGCCTGGATTCGAAACACAGGTCTCATGCTTGTAACGCGAGTGCTCTAGCCATTCAATAAATCTGTTTCCATTTCCAATAAATGCGCTATATCTAATGCAAGGATTATTATTATTATCTTAAGAGTGCTGAGAAACAAAACAGTTATGTAAAGCATAAGGATTATTGCGCTTCAGATGGATGCAAGTAGTTCTTGCTGTGTTCCCGAAACGTAACAAACTGTTGCCTGGTACAGTATCTTGCTATTTCTTCTGAGCAATTTTTTTTTCTTGTCAAATCTTTGCAAAACTCAGCTATTGAGGGATTGAAAGGACTACAAAAGACAGCTGTCAACGGAAGCGAAGTTGAGGTCAAATGGGCTAAACTATTGGAAAGAAAAAAAACATTGGGGGGGAGGGGTGGAAACAGGGCAGTGAATAAAACTAAGGTGGGAGACAGAATGTTGCAGTTACAACAAAATGGAGATACTTTCTGTTACACTGTCTGCTTAAGAAATTTTCCCTTGAGCAGACAGGTCAAGGAAATTTCATAACAACAAAATTACAACTGTGCTATACAGTTGTATAGCACCTTTCATGTCAGGAGGACGTCCCAAGGCGCTGGACAGTTATTGATTCAGACCCAAGTGGAGGACAGGGGGGATGGGGGGAAGGAGTTGCCGATGGGGCCATCGAAGAGAGTCTTGAGGGTCATTGAAGGAGGCCAGGGAGGGGGCGAGGTGGAGAGACTTCGGGATGGAGTTCCAGAGGTTGGGGGCAGAGTGGATGAAGGCTCGCCCGCCAAAGGTGGGGTGGGTGGGTCAGGGAATGTGGAGCAGGCCAGAGTCTGCTGAGCGGAGGGGGCGGGCAGGTTGGTAGGTCACGGATGTAGGGTGGGGCAAGGCTGTGGAGGTCTTCAATGTGAGGACCAGGATCTTGAATTGGATCCTCTGGATGATGGGGAGCCAATGAAGTCAGGCGAGGATGGGGGAGATGGGATCACAGAGTTTGGAACGGTAACCTCCCCATCAGAGGACTTGCTTGAGTCTCGCTGACTATAACAATATTAGTAATAATAATCCTTGCATTTGATCCAGGGCTTTTCACGTCTGCTAGATGTCTCAAAACGCTTCACAGAATATACTGTAAAGTGAATTACTATATATTTGTGGGCGAAACACGGCAGTCAATTGCGCACAGCAGCGTCCCTACAAACAGTTGTGGATTGAAATGACCAATTTTATTATTGTTTTTTTTAGGACGGATTATTATTCGGTGTTTGTATGGAGAAAAGAAACTTGCCCAAGGTTTTGCCCTGATTTGTCTGGATTCGAACACAGGTTGCGTGCTTGTAAGATGAGTGCTCCAACCACTGAAGATGGGTAAGGAGGGGGTGAGGTGAAGGGGTTGTGGGAGGGAATTCCAACGTTTGGGGACTTGGTAGCTGAAAGCACACCCACCAACAGTGGAGCAGAGGACTCGGGGGACAAGGAGGAGGCCGGAGCCAGTATAGCGGAGGCAGAGGGTACTGCTGTGAGGAGAGAGGTGGGTAGAGGGGAGGGTGCAGAGAAGTGGAGGAAATTAAACGCTAGAGTGAGGATCTTGAAGTCAATCCGCTCTGTGACACAGATCCAATGCAGTTTGGCAAGTTTGGTATGGGTGAGAATGCAGGCGATGGATTGAGTGACCATACAGTATTGTTATTATTTTTAAAGGGATTATTACCCCCAGAAAAATAATTGGCAATCTACTAACAATCAGATTCTCGCTCACTTTCTTTCTCCCCTCCCTCCCCACCTTGCAACCTTCCCACTTACCCCCTCCCTCTCTCCCCCTCCCCCCATTCCCTCCCTCTCCCATTACCTGCCTCTCCCCCCATTAGCGCTACCTCCCTCCTCACTTCTCTCCCTTTCCACCCTCCCTCCCTATCTTTCCTTCCCCCTCCCTCTCCCCCCATTCTGTCCCCCTTCGTTCCTCTCCCCATATTCCCTCCCTCTATCTCCCCATTCCTTGTCCCTCCCCCACCTCCTCTCCTCCCTCCCTCTGCCCCCCTCTATCCTCCTCTTCTCTTCCCTTCCACCCCTCTCTCCTCCTTCCATCCAGTCTCCCCCACCCCTCCCTCAGCCACTCAGCTCCCCTCGCTCCCTAACCACCCCTCCCTCCCTCAGTCAGATCCCCTCCCTCACTCTTACACTCAGTCAGCTCTCCGCTCCCTCAACTCCCCACCCTCCCTCACTCACTCAGCTCCCCTCCCTCCCTCCCTCAGTCATCCCTCCCCTACCCCCCTCCCTCTCTCTCACAGTCAGTCAATCAGCCCCCTCCCTCAGCCAGCTCCCCTCCCTCCCCCATCCACACTCAGTCAGCTCTCCCATCCCCTCAGTTACTCTCACAGTTCAGTCAATCAGTCAGCTCTCACCCTCCCTTCCCTCACTCTCAGTCAGTTACTCAGCTCTCTCCTCCCCTCCCTCACTCTCACAGTCAGTCCTACCTCACAAACCGCCAGCAGTACATCTGCACAAACGGTTTTTCCTCCCGCACTCACCCAGTTACCAGTGGGGTACCCCAGGGATCCATCCTTGGCCCCCTCCTTTTCCTCATCTACACGCTTCCTCTTGGGGATGTGATCCGCAGACATGGGGCACACTTCCACATGTATGCGAATGACACCCAACTCTATCTCTCCACTTCACTTTGTGACCCCCAGTCCCCCGATGTTCTGTCAGCCTGCCTTTTGGACATCAGGGGCTGGATGAGCACAAATTTCTTTCAGCTGAATGTTGACAAGACGGAGGCCATACTCCTTGGCTCTCGTCAACGTCTCTATTCGCACGGCTCTCACCTCCTCCACCTTCCCGGCCTGCCCCTAAAGCTCACCAAACCTGTGCGCAACCTTGGCATCAGGTTCGACCCTCAACTGTCCTTCCTCCCCCACATCCAGTCTGTCACCAGCACCGCCTTCTACCACCTCCGACGGATCGCCCGTCTCCGGCAATACCTCACCTTAAAAGCCACTGAAACCTTGGTCCACGCCTTTGTCACCTCTCGGCTGGACTATTACAACGCCCTCCTCACTGGTCTCCCCTCCACCACAATCTACAAAATCCAGCTTATCCAAAACTCTGCCGCCCACATACTCACCCGCTCTAAGCTTCGCTCCCCCATTACCCCAGTCCTTGCCAGACTTCACTGGCTCCCTATCCCAGAGAGGATCGACTTCAAGATCCTCACCCTTGTTTTCAAATCCCTCCACTCCTCTGCACCCCCCTATCTCTCTGATCTCCTCTCCCCACAACCCAGCACCCGCTGCCTTCGTTCCTCTGGGTCTGGCCTCCTCCATGTCCCCCGAGTACTCTGCTCCACCCTCGGCGGCCGTGCCTTCAGCCACTACGCCCCGAGGCTCTGGAATTCCCTTCCTCACTCGCTTCATCTCGCCCCCTCTCTTCCCAGTTTCAGGTCACAGTTGAAGACCTTTCTCTTCGACCGAGCTTTTGGTCACATTTCTGCCCCTGCCCCTGGCTCGGTCCTGGGATCCGCTATTGTGAAGCGCTCTGAGACGCCGTCCGGCGCGGAGGGCGCTATATAAATCAAAGTTGTTGTTGTTGTCAGTCAGATAGTCAGTCAGCTCTCACCCTCCCCTCCCTCACTCTCAGTCAGTCAGTTCTCACCCTCCCCTCCCTCCCTCTCACAGTTAGTCAGTCAGCTCTCCCCTCCCCTCCCTGACTCTCACAGTCAGTCAGTCAGCTCCCCCCACCCCCTGGTCAGCTCTCTCCTACCTACCTACCTACCTACCTTCCTCCCTCTCTCTCTCTCTCTCTCTCAGTCAGCTCCCCTCTCCCTCCCTCTCAGTCATTCAGTCAGCCAGCTCCCCACTCACTCTTCCCCACTCAATCAGCTCTCCCCTCCCCCCTGCCTCTCTCAGTCAGTCAGCTCTCCCCTCCCTCCCTCACAGTCAGTCAGCTCTCCCCTACCTCCCCCTCCCCTCTTCAGTCAATCAGCCAGCTCCCCACTCCCTCCCTCCCTCCCTCCCTCAGTCAGTCAGCTGCCCCCTCCCTCCCTCTCTCACAGTCAGTCAGCTGCCCCCTCCCTCCCTCCCTCCCTCCCTCCCTCCCTCCCTCCCTCCCAGTCAGTCAGCTGCCCCCTCCCTCCCTCCCTCCCTCCCTCACATTCAGTCAGCTGCCCCCTCCCTCCCTCCCTCCCTCCCTCACAGTCAGTCAGCTGCCCCCTCCCTCCCTCCCTCTCACAGTCAGTCAGCTGCCCCCTCCCTCCCTCCCTCCCTCCCTCACAGTCAGTCAGCTGCCCCCTCCCTCCCTCCCTCACAGTCAGTCAGCTGCCCCCTCCCTCCCTCCCTCTCACAGTCAGTCAGCTGCCCCCTCCCTCCCTCCCTCCCTCCCTCACAGTCAGTCAGCTGCCCCCTCCCTCCCTCCCTCCCTCCCTCTCACAGTCAGTCAGCTGCCCCCTCCCTCCCTCCCTCCCTCCCTCCCTCACAGTCAGTCAGCTGCCCCCTCCCTCCCTCCCTCCCTCTCACAGTCAGTCAGCTGCCCCCTCCCTCCCTCCCTCCCTCACAGTCAGTCAGCTGCCCCCTCCCTCCCTCCCTCTCACAGTCAGTCAGCTGCCCCCTCCCTCCCTCCCTCCCTCACAGTCAGTCAGCTGCCCCCTCCCTCCCTCCCTCCCTCTCACAGTCAGTCAGCTGCCCCCTCCCTCCCTCCCTCCCTCCCTCACAGTCAGTCAGCTGCCCACTCCCTCCCTCCCTCTCACAGTCAGTCAGCTGCCCCCTCCCTCCCTCTCACAGTCAGTCAGCTTCCCCCTCCCTCTCTCCTCTTCCCCCTCCCTCTCACAGTCAGTCAGCTCCCCCCTCCCTCTCTCACAGTCAGTTAGCTGCCCCCTCCCTCCCTCCCTCTCTCACAGCAGCTGCTGGACTCGAAACAAACCCTGTTGTTCAAACAGAAGCCATCTTGAAGCTCAGTCCAGTCCCAGTCCAATTGCCTTGGCTTTATATTTTCTGTGTGTGTGTCTCTCTACCTTCATTCAACTCAGCCTCTAACCAACCAACCAACCAACCATCCATCCACCAGCAGCAGTTCCACCACCACCATGTCTGATCCCTGGCGAGGACTGAGCCACTGCTCCCAGCCTGAGGAACCAGCCCAGGACACCACCATCTTCATCATCATCAACAACAACACCATCCTCACCATCACCCTGACCCCACCACCTCTCACAGGCAGCCAGTGAAGTGTCCTCATCTTCCTTCCTTCATCATCATCTTTATTATCCTCATTATTATAATTGTTGTTGTGATTACTGTTGTTCTTCTGCTTGTGTTTTTTTTAACATTTGAATTTTTTTTGGCAAAAAAAGAAACCAGAGAAAACATTCAGAGAGAGAGAGAGACACACACACAAACACAGAGTCACACATACACACACACAAAGAGAAACACAGACACAGAGAGAGAGAGAGAGAGAGACAAATACACATAGACACACGCATAGATACAGAGAGAAGGCACACAAAACACACAATTTTTTTGGAGAAAAAAACAATTCTACCGAACATTTTTGCAAATAAATATTTCGCAGAAAAGGAGGGAAGGCGAGAAAAAAAAACACCAGAAGATTTTTTTTGCGGCAAAAAAATAATAATATAGGGAAGAAAAAAAACACCCATCAATTTGGCTGAACAAAATATATTAAGAAAAGGAGGAGAGAAAAAAATCACCATCTACAGCCACCGATTTCTGTTTGGAAAGACTGAGGAGAAAAACAAGAACATTATTTGTTGCAAGGAGAGAAGAAGAAAAAAAGAGGATTTCCACTAAAAAAAAACAAGGAAAAAAAGAAATCTGGGATCCTCACTCACCCAGCATTTATTATTTGTTCCCCCTATCTCTCTCTCTGCTGAAAATAAGGAAGTAAATAAGGAAGAGAATACTGTAGAAGAACTTGTAAAGGAAACAAAAATATTTTTTTGTGTGTGTGTTTGCAAATGAAGGAGTGGATCCCATCACGAAAAACAAGCAACTTGCAAAGACAAATTCTGAATTGTTTGATGTGAAAAAAAGAGGCCAAGGTACACTACAAAAAAAGGTCACAAAAGAGATCTATTTCTATTTAACAGCCAGAGCTCCACATACACACACTCTCTCTAAAAAAAGAAGAAATTTCTACTCTCAACAAAACAACAGCATCCCAGGATAAAGGGAGGAGGGAAAAAAAAGGAGTGAGAGAGAGAGAGAGAGAGAGGGACAGATAGTGTGTGTGTGGAGAAAGATAGAGAAAAAAAGAGGAAAAGCATCTCACACACATACCCACACACAGGAGGAGGAGGAGGTGAAAGGAAGGTTTCATGTTGTAAGAAGGGACAATTTCAAGAGAATTTGCTGGTTGCTTATGCATTTCAATGGCTCGTGTGAACATACATTACAGATAGAGATATATCTGTATGTGTTGGGGGAGCAACAGGCCTGGGATCACTTGTCATTCCTCTTGCAGCTTTCATCATCTCTATATTTTTTTGGTGGGGGGGAGAGAGAGGGGGAGAAGAGAAAGGAAGATTGCTGTGTGTTTTGTTGCCCCCCCTCCCCCCCCCAACTTCTCTACTCTCCCCACTCATCTTGTTTTTTTTAGGGGGTGGGGGGAGGGGAGGGGGTGCTGGTTGGATATTGAACTGATTGATTGATTAAAAGGATTCCCTTTGTCGAACCTACTGGTCGGTTGGTGGTTTTGGGGGGAGGTAAAGGGGGAATTAAAAGACTCCCCCTCTCCCCCTCCTCCACCCCTCCCCCCCCCCCCCCCCCCATCGCCGTTGACTACAACTTTAAATATGATTACTTCTTGGCTGGCTTTTGCATTTCTTTCAACAACTTTCTGTGCAGGTAAGATTGCAATTTGTGTTTTTTTAAATTACCCCCCCCCCCCCCCAAAAAATACTGTTTTTTTAAAAAAAATTATGTCTGGTGTGTGTGTATGTATCTAATCTGTCTATATATATATCTATGCTATTCTCTTGTATTTTTCCCTATCCATTTAGCAATTGGAATTAACATAATGATTATAGTGTGTGTGTGTGTATGTGTGGAGGAGGGTATGTGTGTGGGGGGGAGGGTGTGTGTGGGGGGGAGGGTATAGTTATGTGATGGTGGTGTGTATTGGGAGAGATTATGGTGTGTGTGTGTGTGTGGGGGGGGTGATGTGGGAGAATATAGTATGGGGGAGATAAGTTAGATGGTGTAATGTGGGGGGAGGGGGGGAGACAATGGTGGGTAGTATAGTATGAAGGTTATAATGTGTGTGGAGGAGGGAGGGAGGGAGGGAATGGTGTTTTTGTGTGTCTAGGTGGGGGTGGGGGAGGAGGAGGTAGAGGGAAGAAGTGGTTTGTGGTGTGGTGGGAAGAAGTTATGGTGGATAGTGGAGAGGAAGAGGGAATGTGTGTGTATGCAGGGCTGGGGAGAGTCTGGTCTCATGTGCAGATTATGGTCTAATGTGGAGGTGGTGGGGTGCTATAAGTGGGAGAGAGAGAGAGGGGTGGGGGGGGGGGGGGGTTGTGTGTGGTTGTTGGTCTTAAAATTGATCTTTTTAAAATTATTATAATTTGCAATCTCTTAATTTTAAGATCACAATAGGTTGGTGGTTAGTGAGTGGCAGAAGCCAACTTTGCACTGGGTGTAGCTTTTGGGGAGTGCATTTGTGGCTTTGTTAAATATTATACCGTACTCTTTTTGACCTTACATTCCTTATTTGTTTTTTATACACACACAGACAGACATATATATATATATATATGAACGTGTGGTGGATTCATGTGCTGTAACATTTTTTATAAAATAGGCGATGAGATCCATGTGTGTGTTTGCTGCTTTCCAAAACAAAAGGCTTGTTAGTATATACAGTATCTCCTCTACATGTGTCTTAAGAGAGGAAACACACACACAACAGACACACACGTGCTTTGGTATTTTACACAATAAATTTTGATCCATTGCTTTTAAAAAAAATGTTGATGAGAAAAATAAATCTGATTCTCTTTTTATTTGTATTTGTTAGAAGTTGGCTTAAGTGTATGTGGGTGTATAGCGTGAGAGAGAGGACTTTGCAATCTATTTAGTCCTTTTGCAATTATAGTACAACTGCATTTAAATAAATCGTCTTAAAGAGATTATTTGAAGGGTGGGTGGAAAGTGGGGGGAGGAGATGAAATAATACTATATTATATTTCTTCTACTCCCCACCCCCCCCATCTCCCACCACCTTCTAAACATCCACACTTATACACACAGTGGGTAGTTGCTGTTGTGTACTTAAAACATTTCACAAAACATTTCAACATTATATACAGTACTTAAAACATTACTTGTTTTGATATGAAGAGAATTTGGATTGGGAGGGAAAAATGAAATCCTTTATTTATTGTTATTATAATAATCCTTGCATTTGATATAAACACTTTTCACATCTTCTAGACGGGACACTGCTGTACGCAATTGACTGCCGCATTTCGCCTACAAATATACAGTCAATTCACTTTACAGTATATTCCGTGAAGCGCTTTGAGGCATTGATAAGATGTGAAAAGCGCTGTATCAAATGCAAGGATTATATATTATTATAGACTTCTCAAAGCACTTCACAGAATATACTGTAAAGTGAATTGACTGTATATATGTGAATTACTACTATCATAAACCCTTTCATTCGAAGCATTTTGATGCATTGGACTTTATGAAAAAGGGACACATATTAATTCATCTCTTATTTGCAAATTGCTCCTTTTTTAATATATCTCAATATAATATATACGGTGTAAATATATATATTATATATATATATATAATGTAGGGAAAGATTTCAGATCCTTTAACTGGATACAGTGGGAGTCCTACTATTTTTAACCTGAGTTTGGAAGGAACAAAATATACAGTCGCAAAACACAAAATACTGCAGAAAGTGAAGACAAATTCTTCAAAATATAGTCGATTCACTTTTACCGTATATTCTGTGAAATGTTTTGAGACGTCTCTTTCTAAGACGTGACCTGGCTCTGTATCAATTGCAACAATTATTAGAAGTAAGGAAGGAATGGAAGTGTAGAAATTTACTGAATGGGAAGAAGTATCCAATGAGTCGATTTTAAAACAATGTTTTTCTGCTCTGATGGGTTGATTTGAGCTGTGGCTACCATTCTGATTGCCTGATCAAAATCTTTCAGAAATAAGATACAGTATATCCAGAGTCTGCTTGTTATCTGTATCAACTAAATGTTTCATTAAATCTGCACCAAAGACACTGGAACCATTTATTGTGGCAACTTTTGTCCTGTTTTTGTTTGAAATGAGCACTATAATAATAATCCTTGCATTTTATATAGCGCTTTTCACGTGATAGTGAGTTGATTTTATATTTGTGGGCGAAAGGCAGCAGAAATTGCCTTTTTTGGCACAGCAGCGTCCTCACAAACAGTTGTGGACTGAAATGACGAATATTTTTGGGGGATTATTAGGCATGTGAAGTAAGGAAACTTGCCCAAGGTATGCCTGTTAGGGGCATACAACAACAAAATTACATTTGTATAGCGCCTTTCACGTCAGGAGGATGTCCCAAGGCGCTGATAATAATAATCCTTGCATTTGATATAATGGATTATCAAGTCTTCTGGACATCTCAAAGCGCCTCACAGAATATACCGTAAAAGTGAATTGACTGTATATTTTGTTCCTTCCAAACCCAGGTTAAAAATAGTAGGATTCCCAATTTATCGAATTATAAAGTGAACTGAATGTATACTTGTGGGTGAATACAATACATGGATAAATACCCACATCCTAAATGACTGAGCTGATCAGCGCATATTTATCGATATAAGTAGTTTCCCAGCTTGCATGTCTCTGAAAATAATTGTAGTCAATTTAAAATAAGGATTTTTAAAATTAATGCTGGACATACAAATTCTGCATAGATTTGAGGACCCCCCATCACTACCCCAAGTAGATTTTTTTTAGAACTATGAATCAAAAGCCAAAAACAGTGTGGGTGAATCTTCAGGAATGAGAATGAGAGGGACTGTAGAGAAAGTACGCGAGAGAGAGAGAGAGAGACTAAAGTGGCTGGAGTGAGAAGATGTGATTCATGTCTTAGCTCTGTGGAAGTTTGTGGTCCCATCTGTTGTCATTTCTTGAATTGTGGGTTTGGGTGCATGTTTGAAAACACTGCGGCGAGGCCATGTGGGTGAGGGTGGGAGGGAGGGAGGTGGCAAGAGAAAGAGGCGAATTCCTTTCCGAAATTGGTTTATAATAAAGAAATAATCCTTGCATTTTGATATAGCGCTTTCCACATCTGATCAACGTCTCAAAGCGCTTCACAGAATATACTGTCAACTGAATTGACTATATATTTGTGGGCGAAACGTGGCAGCCAATTGCGAACAGCGGTGTCCCCACAAACAGTCGTGGATTGAAATGACCAATTTTATTATTGTGGTTTTTTTTGACGGATTATTATTAGGCGTTTGTGTGTGGAGTAAGGAAACTTGCCCAAGGTTTTGCCCTGATCTGCCTGGATTCGAACACAGGTCTCACACTTGTAAGGCAAGTGCTCTAACCACTGAGCTACAGGAGCTCGGGGGTGTGGGGGGGAATGGTGGTTTGAAACGTTTTAATCAAATGCTAATTTTTAAAAAAAAATAGCAGTCCTCCTTTCTGCACGCAGTAATAACCCTGGCATTTGATGTAATGCCTTATTACTATGTCGTTGAGACATTCTCAAAAGTGCTTCACAGAATACAGTACAGTACACTGAAAAGTGAATTAACATAAGAAATGCTGGATGAGAGAAGACCGAGGCCCAACTAGTTCACCTTCCGCCTTCCTGACGGTTGCATGCGCATATATTCTTACATTAATTGGCTGTATATTAGGTGAAAAGCAGGAGCCAATTGTGCACAGCAGTGACTTGGATTGAGTGACTTGACTTATTATTTTTTATGAGGGATTCCCCGGATCTGCGAGTGGACTAATAACCATGTTCCTACTTGCTGCTAGGTAAACAGAGCCGTATGGAGAGAGGAAAGTTGCCCAACGTTTGGTTCTACTGGGAATCAAACTTGGGTCCTGTAACAGAACTCTGTCGCAAATGGCTTGATTTTTAAAAATTTCATCCAGCCCAGTGTTTCTATCAGGTGTTTATTTCACAAACATCCATCTCAAATTGTTAACAGTGCAGTTCTGTTTAAGGGAAGGCTGTTGATTTATTCGTGGCACCTTCTGA
The DNA here is from genome assembly GCA_035084275.1 of Hydrolagus colliei. Taxonomy (NCBI): domain Eukaryota; kingdom Metazoa; phylum Chordata; class Chondrichthyes; order Chimaeriformes; family Chimaeridae; genus Hydrolagus; species Hydrolagus colliei. The sequence goes on along the minus strand of CM068743.1, from coordinate 38,564,730 downwards.
AAGACACTAACTCCTGTGTGAAGCCTGACATATCAATCAATGCAAGTTATTTTCACCGTAAAAATAATAATTTGTGTTATTAAGCTACATTGGCTGTATGTGGGAAATTGCTGCACAGAAATTAGTTGCTGCGTATAAAAAATAATAATTCTTCCTTTGATGAATAATTAATGATAACAACAACATGCTATATATATATATTTGGAGCTCTGTAGCTCAGTCTTCAGAGCAATTGCCTTACAAGTGTGAGACTTGTGTTTCAAATCCAGGCAGATCAAGTCGAACCCGTGGGCAAGTTTCCTTACTCCACACACATACACACACACACCTAATAATCCGTTAAAAAAACACAATAATAAAAATTGATCATTTTCAAACCACGACTGTTTGTTGGGACGCTGCTGTGCGTAATTGGCTGCTGCAATTCACCCACGAGTATACAATCAATTCACTTTACAGTATATTCTGTGAAGCGCTTTGAGACTCTGCTAAAATGTGAAAACCACCATATCAAATGCAAGGATTATTATTATTTTACTGTAGACTGCAGTGACTATACAGTAGAACCTATTCAAGCAAATTACCTCCATTTCACAACCACCCCTGGCTAACAAATCCCCGAAATAAAATCGGAGGGTAATCTTGAGACAACTTTCAGCAGCTGAATGTCAGGAAGACTAAGACAGTTATGATTGACTCGAGCCTCGCACCTCAGGCATTGGCAGCAGCCATGCATGCACACCTCACCAAGCCAGGGCACCTCAACTGTCTTATCTCCCCCATAGTTGTGCCATGAACAGCTCTGCCTTCGACCACCTCTGCAACATTGTTCGACCCTACCTCCCCAACTCTTCCCTCCACAAGCTGGAGATCATCAAGAACTTGTGTCCTCTCCTGCACCAGGCTCCGTAACTCCCATCACCCCACCCTCGCCGGGCTCCACTGGCTCCCCATCCCTCAGAGAATAGAATTCAAAATCCTTATCCTCACTTTCAAGGCCCTCCACGGCCTTGTCCCCTCTTACCTCTCTGACCTGCTGACTCCCTAATAACCTGTTGACTCTCTCTGTTCAGCATGCTTTGGCCTGCTCCATGTTTCCCGCCCTACCATTGGTGGTCGGGCTTTCAGCCTCTTTGCCCCCACAATCCCTTCACCTCGCTTCCTCCCTTGCCTGTCTCAAGACCTTCCTTTTCGATCGTGCCTTCTTCAGCTGTCCCATCTCCCCCTCAGTTGGGTCCTTAACCCTGACTGTTCAGGGTGTTGGACTTCCTCCCAACGTGAAAGGTGCTCTTCAAATGCGATCGTGTTGTTGTTGAACACTTTTATCAGTGGATAATTTTGCTTCATGGGTCACTGAGGTCTTGAGTTGGGCCTTGTCTGTTCTGCTCTTGCCTAGCCCCACCCCCCACATCGACCTCTGTTCCATAGGACGCTTAAAACTTTGGCGGGCAACAAAACAATACGAATCTGAATTCTGAAAATTCCAAATTTCCGCTTGGTTTTATAAATCTGGTCTGTGTCACCTGCCCTGCCCGATCCTCCATTGGTGCTCTGGCCTTTAGCCCTTCTAAGGACAGCCATTGGAATTCCATTCTGGAGCCCCTCTGCCTCACCCCTTCCCTTGCCTCCTTCGAGACCTTCCCCTTCAATCGTGCCTTCAGACATCTTTGCATCAGAACTACCCATCCCCTCAATAATAATACATATTATTGCCTTTGATATAGCACTTTTCACGTCTTTTAGACGTCTCAAGGCTCCTCATAGAATATCCTGTAAAGTGAATTGACTGTTTATATTTGTGGGCAAAACGCGGCAGCCAATTGCACAGGGCTGTGTCCCCACGAACAGGCGTGGATTTAATTTTTTTTATGATTGTGTTTTTTTTTGACTGATTAATACTGTATTAGGCGCGTGTATGTGTGTGTGGAGTAAGGAAACTTGCCCAAGGTTTCACCCTTACATGCCTGGATTCGAAACACAGCTCTCGTGCTTATAAGGTGAGTGCTCTAACCTCTGAGGTATAGGACTCTTGCCTCCATCCCGCAGCTCCGGTGCAAACCCTTCATCTGCCAGTGTCTCAGGATGTCCTCCCGACATGAAAAGGGCTGTTTGAATACAATTTGCTGTTATTGTTAGAAAAGGAGGGAGAACGGGGTGTGGAAGGAGGGAGAAAGGAGATTGATGGGGTTCTTGGGTTCTGCGACGCACTCTCTTTGCGTTTGCTGTAGAGTCATGCACGTGTGTTATGCTCCCTTTGGCTGTGATTGCCAGTCAGCCGGCTGACTGGCAATCACAGCCAAAGGGAGCATAACACCAGTGTAAGCGAACGCTAATAACCTTTTATTTTTGTTGGGTTACAAAATATTTTGGCTCCCAATGAAAATCAAGAATTCTTTTCTTTTTGTTTTTTTCTCTCTCACTCTCTATTTTCTCTCGCTCCGCTATTTGTGTGTATTGAAAGTTCCTGCTAAATGCTGGATTGGATCCCAGTACTAGGCTAAACCAGCTGTGTTTGCATGTAGTAAGATTGAATTTCTCAATGAGTTGAAACCTGTAATTTAGATTCGGGCCTTTTTTTTCGAAGCACAAAAACACAACTAAAACTAGTGCTTTCGTATTCAAGTTACAACAATACAATACAAACTTACATTTATCCCTTTCACATCAGGAGGATGTTCCTGTACTTGATACTGACTTGGCACTGACTTGATTTGAACGCAAAGGCAAAAATTCGAGAGTGGAATTATGACGGCACCATTTATCCTGTTTGCAGATCATAGAATCGTAGAATTATAATACAGCACAGAAGGAGGCCATTCGGCCCATCACATCTGTGTTGGTTCTTTGAAAAGAGCTGTACAAATCAATCCTACTCCGCCGCGCGCTCTCCCATAGCCCTGCAAACTTTCCTCCCCAAATAACTATCTACTTCTCTCTTAAAAAGTGTGTTTCATCCACAAATACAGTCAACTCACTTTACAGTACAGTATATTCTGTGAAGCGCTTTGAGACATCTAGAAGACGTGAAAAGCATTATATCAAATTCAAGGATTATTATTATTATCGAATTGGCTTCCTCCACTCTTGCAGGCAATTAATTCCAGATCTGAACAACTCGCTGAGTGAAAGAGTTTCTCCTTACCGCTCTGTTTTTTTTTAACAACTATTTTGAAGTCCTGTATCTCGGTGGTTAGAGCACTTGCCTTACAAACGTGAGACCTGTGTTCGAATCCGGGCAGGTCAGGGCGAAACCGTGGGCAAGTTTCCTTACTCTACACATACGCGCCTACTAATAATCTGTCCAAGAAAAAACCCAATGATAAAAATTGGTCACTTCAATCCACTAGTGTTTGTGGGAACACTGCTGTGCGCAATTGGCTGCTGTGTTTCACCCACAAACACTGTATACAGTCAATTCACTTGACAGTATATTCTGTGAAGAGCTTTAGACATCTAGAAGACGTGTAAAGCGCTATATCGAATGCAAGGCAATGCAGCCGATTGCGCACAGCAGTGTCCCCACAAACAATCATGGATTGAAATGACCAATTTTATAATTGTGGTTTTCTTTGGAGGGATTATTATTAGGCATGTAGACTAAGGAAACTTGCCCAAGGTTCCGCTCTGACCTGCCTGGATTTGAACACAGGTCTCATGCGTGTAAGGCGAATGCTCGAACTACAGGAGCTTCTATTTTGCTTACAAGTTTCTTAAGTACCATGTTATCAAACGCCTTTTGAAAATCCATATAAACTACATCACTAGCGCTACCTTCATCCACCCTCTCCGTTACTTCATCAAAAAATTCTATCAGGTTTGTCATATGTGATCTGCCTTTAACAAATCCCTGTTGGCTGTCCTTTATTAACCCATATTTTTCCATGTGAAAATTTATTATGTCCTGAATTACAGCTCTAGAAGCTTTTCATCTACTGATGTTAGGCTGACCTGGCTGTAGTTTCCGGGTTTACCTTTTGCCTCCCACATCCTGACCCACCCGTCCCACCATTGGTGGGCAAGCCTTTAGCCACTCTGTCCCCAACCTGTGGAACTCCATCCCGCAGTCCCTCCCGCCTCGCCCCCTCCTTGGCCTCCTTCATGTCCCACCTCAAGACATCTCCTCTTCGACGATCCCATCGGTCATTCAAAATGCCCCCACTTTCCCTCCACCCTCTCTGTCTCTAACCCCAGCTCAGGTCTGAAACAATGACTGTCCAGCACCTTGGGACGTACTCCTGACATGAAAGGCGCTATACAAGTGTCATTTTGTTGTTGTTGTCCCTTTCCATTAGTACGCTAAACCTAATGATGTTGTGATCACTGTTGTCCACAGGCTGTCCCACTGAAATCTGCTCCACTTGCCCCACTTCATTCCTCATGAACTAGACCCAGCACTGCTTCCTTCCTCCCTCGTTGGGCTGGAAACATACTAATCCAGAAAGTTATCTTGCACATCCAGAATCCTTCCTCCTCCTTGGCTTTTACACTATTATTTTGCCAGTCTAAATTAGGATAATTGAAGTTCGCCGTTATCACTACTCTCTTGGTTTTCAATCTTTCTGAAATGTAGTTGCATGACTTATTAATGGTAAAATTGTAATACTGTAATAGGATACTATTATCTTGCGTTAGATAGAGCACCTTATGATGTTGTTGAGACGTCTCAAAGCGCTTCACAGAATATACTGTAAAGTGAATTGACTATATATATATATATATATACTGTATATGTATGTGGTTGAAATGCAGCTGCCAATTGTGCACAGCAGTGTCCCACAAACAGTCGTGGACAATTTTATTACAGTATTTTTTTTTGTAGGGATTATTATTAGGCATGTGTGCGTAAGGAAACTTGCCCAAGGTGTCGCCCTGACTTACCTGGATTTGAACACAGGTCACACTTGTAATGCCAGTGTTCTAGCCACTGAGCTACAGGACTCCACAATTTTTTTTTGTGGGAGTTCTTCCTGTTATGGTTTATTCCAGGGGACAAAAAAGCCATTATATTCTCGTCAATTACATGAAGGTATTCGTTGAAGCAATTTGATGTCCGATGAGAGCTAAAGCCTCCTTTACTGCTAATGCAACGAAGGGCAACAACACACAGCCAACAGACCTTTGCAATTCTTTATTTGCTAAAACTGCTGAGATGCAGACACCTGAAAATTGTATTTTTTAAAAATCACAGCTACTTAATACTTAATAGTGGTTAGAGCACTGGGGTTAGGGTTACAAGCGTGAGACCTGTGATTCGAATCCAGGCAGATCAGGGCAAAACCTTGGGCAAATTTCCTTACTCCACACACTCTTACACATACACACAAACGCCTAATAATAGTCCGTCCAAAAAAACCCCACAACAATAAAAATTGTTCATTTTCAATCCACGACTGTTTGTGGGACACTATTGTGTGCAATTGGCTGCCACGTTTTGCCCACAAATATATACAGTCAATTCACTTTACAGTATATTCTGTGAAGCGCTTTGAAACGTTAATAAGATGTGAAAAGCCGCTATATCAAATGCAAGGATTCTTATTATTATACTTTAGGTTTGCTAGCCTTTTCACATCATTGAGACATCTTGATGTGCCTCACAGATTTCCTTTCAAATATATTTTAATAAGTGTACTCAATTCACGACTGTTTGTGAGACACTGCTGTGCGCGAATTGGCTTGTGTTTACCCACAAATACACAGTCAATACACTTTACAGTGTATTCTATATCCAACTCATCTAAAACTCTGCCGCCTGCATACTCACCCGCACCAAACTTCGCTCCCCCATTACCCCAGTTCTTGCCAGACTTCACTTGCTCCCTATCCCCGAGAGGATCGACTTCAAGATCCTCACCCTTGTTTTCAAATCCCTCCACTCCTCTGCACCCCCTACCTCTCTGACCTCCTCTCTCCTCAAACCAGCTCATGTTGCCTTTGCTCCACTGGGTCTGGCCTCTTCAATGTCCCCCGAATTCTCCTCTCCACCATCAGCAACCGTGCTTTCAGCCACCCTGAAGCTCTTGAATTCCCTTCCTCACTACTTTGTCTTGCCCCCTCTTTTCTCAGTTTCAGGTCCCAGCTGAAGACCTTTCTCTTCAACGGAGCCTTTGGTCACCTTTCTGCCCCTGCCCCTGACTTGGTCCCGGGATCCGCTATTGTGAAGCGCTCTGAGACGCCGTCCAGCGTGGAGGGCGCTATATATATCAAAGTTGTTGTTGTTGTTCTATGAAGTGCGTTGAGACATCTCAGTGACGTGATAAGGCACATATCAAATGCAAGAATTATTATTGTTACTGATAACACAGCAGTCAGAGTACAGAACATCCAACAAACAGCTGTGAAGTGAGTGCTCACTCCACCTCACCAAGCCAGTCAGGAACCTCAGTGTCTTGTTTGATCCTCAACTGTCTTTCCTCCCCCACATGCAAGCCATGACCCGCTCTGCCTTCCCTTACCTCTGCAACGTTGCCTGACTCTGCCACTACCTCCCCCTCCCTCAGGCTGTTGAAACTCATTCATGCCTTCATCACGTCCAGCCTTGACTATGCCAACTCCCTGCTTGTCGGCCTTCCCAACTCCTCCCTTCATAGGCTACAGATCATCTAGAACTCTGCTGCCCGTGTCCTGTACGACATGAGGCTCTGCGACCCTATCACCCCCATTCTTGCCCGACTCCACTGGCTCCCCATCACTCAGAGGATTCAATTCAAGATTCTGGTCCTCGCTTTCAAAACCCTCCATGGCCTTGCCCCACCCTACCTCCTAACCTCCTACCAACCTGTCTTCTCCCTCTGCTCTGTGGGCTTCAGCCTGCTCCATGTCCCCTCACCCACCCATCCTACTATCGATGGGCGAGCCTTCAGCCACTCTGCCCCCAACCTTTGGAATTCCATCCTGCAATCCCTCTGCCTTGCCTCCTCCCTGGCCTCCATCAACACCCGCATTGTGACCTTCCTCTTCAACTGTGCCATTGGTCACTTCCCTTCCCTCCGCCCTCCCCAATCCTGACCCCAGCTCGGGTCTGAAACAATTACTTGGGTCCAGCCTCTCGTCAGTAGGACACCAGATGTCCTACTGACGTGAAGGGAGCTATACAAATGTAATATTGTTGTTACTCAAATTATATACATATACACACACACCGCTCAAAGTCACTAACTAGTAGACACACATTACTCACCCTCAATGACTAGTACACACTCACACACTGCTCAGCCACACTGTGACTGATACACACACACTGTTCAAACTCACTGACTAGTACACACAATGGTCAAACTCACTGACTAGTACACACACACACACACAGTGCAACTCGTGCACAGAACTGCTTTGCTCAAACTTACTATGACTCGCGCACACACACACAAACTCACTGCAACTAGTATATATACACACACACACATATATATATATATACTGCTCAAGCTCACTGACTAGTACACAAACATAAAAACTGTGCCACAAGTGTGCCAGGGACTGGGGTATAAAATGAGCAGAGGGCAAAATGGGTGGGGGTGCGGGAAAAAACTTGAGCTCTCTCTCCCTTCCTCCCTCCCAACCTCCTTCAAAGTCTCTTTGTTTCTCTCTGCGTCCCTTTCTCTGAATAACTGTCCCTATCTTCTTTATTTGTGTGTATGGGTGGGTGGTGGGGGGCGCGCTCGTGCTTGTAGAATAGAATCATAGAATTGTGTAGGCCATTTTGCCCAAAGTATTTTTGAAAAAGCTGTCCCAACAAATCAATCACACGCTACCCATGTCCTCCCCTTTGCCTGTGTGTGTGTGAGGGGAGCTGTTGTTACAAGGGATCAAAATGCAAGGATTATTATTATATGATGTAACGTGCAGGGGTTTATGTGGTGGGTTCCATACGTGTGTGTGTGTGGGAGGGAGGGGAGCTGTTTCTACGAGGGAAGTTGCATGCGGGGGTGGGTTGCGTGCGTGTGGGGTAGGTTTGCGGGTATAAAGCAGAGTTGTGTATGTGTGCGCGCGCTGTGTTCCGTGGGTGTGGTATTTGGCAGGAGAGTGCAAGTGTTTGGAATGTGTTGAGAAATGCGGGAGGACGGGGATCAAGGCGAAACGAGCGGTTCACCATCAAGGCTGTAGGGAAAAGGCAGATAAGACGAGGGGCAGAGGTTCGGTGACGCCAAGCGCAGGCTCGCAAGTCTGCAGGTTACAGGAAGGAGGGAAGACGGAGCGAGCCTCACAGTCTTAAGGTCCTGCGCAGGAAAGAGATAGAGTGGGAGCCAGATTTTTAACACTTGAAAATACAGTACAAGGGGAGGAGAGGGAGTTAGTTACAACAACACCACCAACAAAATGACATTTGTACAGCGCCTTTCCCATCAGGAGGATGTCCCAAGGCGCTAGACAGTCACTGCTTCAGACCCGAGCTGGGAACAGGGGTGGGTGGGGGATGGAAGTGGGGGATTAGGAGTTGCCGATGGGTCCATCGAAGAGGAGAGTCTTGAGGCAAGACTTGAAAGAGGCCATGAAGGGGGCAGGGGACTGCGGGATGGAGTTCCAGAGATTGGGGGCAGAGTGCTTGAAGGCTCGCCCGCCAATGGTGGGGTGGGTGGGTCGGGGGACATGGAGTTATTACAGAGTGGCTCGCACTCGCGAGCCAGAGGACCCGGGTTCGATTCCCAAGCAGGGCAGGGCAAAATCTTAGGCAAGTTTCCCTATTCCACAAGCCTCTGTTAATCGAGCAGTCAGTAGGACACGCTGATGTTAGTTGATTGGCGGATGGCTTTCTGTGGTCACACAATCCACAACCATTTGTGAGACACTGCTGTGCGCAATTAGCTGACATGTTTTACCCACAAAATATACAGTCAATCTACTGTTACAAAAGCATACAGGATACTAGGCTTTATAAGTAGGGACATAGAATAGAAAAGACAGGAAGTTATAATGAACCTTTATAAACACTGGTTATTCCTCAGCTGAAGTATTGTGTTCAGTTCTGGGCACCACACTTTAGGAAGGATGTCAAGTCATTGGAGAGGGTGCAAAGGAGATTTAACAGGACGGTGCCAGGAATGAGGGACTTCAGTTATCAGGAGAGGGTAGAGAAGCTAGGATTATTCTCCTTGGAGCAGAGAAGGTTAAGAGGAGACGTTATAGAAATTTTAAAAATTATCAGGGGTTTCGATAGGGTGAACAAGGAGAAACTATTTCCACTGGTGGGTGGGTCGGTAACCCGAGGACACCGATTTCAAATAGTTGTTAAAAGAAGTAGAGAGGAGGTGAGGAGAAATAATAACAATCATAATAATCCTTGCATTTGATATAGCGCTTTTTACATCTTATCGACGTCTCAAAGTGCTTCACAGAATATACTGTAAGGTGAATTGACTGTATATTTGTGGGTGAAACGCGGCAGCTAATTGCGCACAGCAGCGCCCCACAAACAGTCAATTGGCTGCCGTGTTTCGTCCACAAATATACAGTCAATTCACTTTACAGTATATTCTGCAAAGCGCTTTGAGACGTCTAGAAGACGTGCAAAGCGCTATAACAAATGCAAGGATTATTATATTATAATTATATTAAAGATATTCTACAAAGCGCTTTGAGACATTGTCCCGACATGAAAGGCGCTGTATAGATGTAAATGTTGTATTCTTTTGTGAAAGGCATTGCGGAGAATGCTAAAGATTATTGTTACGTGTAGCTGGATGTGTATTTGGATTTGTAGGTTTAAGAACATCCACAAATCTGCCTTCCATTACCATGCATCTGGCAGGCGTGACTGTTCTGAGCCCAGGGAGAGGCTGTCTTTATCTCCCTCCGCCCGTCCGAAAGGATATTTTGTCGTAACACAACGCTCTCTCTTTTAAATTATTCGAGAGAGAGAGAGGGTGAAATGTTAAGCAGATCCAATTGGATTCGAACTCAGGTCTTCCTAATCCCAAATTTGGCTTTGAGCTACATGGGAGTAATGTGTCTCTCTTAACACAATGATAACGCTTTATCATTACCAGTGAGGGGTAAATGATTACAATAATCCCATTTATTTGGTGTGGAGCATTTTATGTCATAAGCACATCTCAAAGCACTTCACACAATATACTGTGAGTGAAACATAGTGACTTTTCATTTTCACTCGGCAAGCAATTTGCAAACCGCACCGGGCCCACACACAGCTATGAAGTCAAAAACTAATTTTAATAATAATAATATTAGCTCCTGTAGCTCAGTGGTTAGAGCACTTGCCTTACAAGCGTGAGTGGAGCAAGTTTCCTTACTCCACATGCCTAATAATAATCCCTTAAAAAACAACACAATAATAAAAATTGCTCATTTCATTCCACGACTGTTTGTGGGGACGCTGCTGTGCGCAATTGGCTGCCGAATTTCGTGTCAATTCATTTTACAGTATATTCTGTGAAGCGCTTTGAGACGTTAATAAGATATGACAAGTGCTATTTCAAATGCAAGGATTATTATTAATAATCCTCGCATTTGCTACAAGGCCTTTCTTCAAGAAGTCTCAAAAGTGCTTCGTAGAATATACCATCGAGTGAATCTACCCACATATATTTATATGGGTGAAATGCGACAATAGTGTCCCGGAGTTGTGGATTGAGTTACCAAATTATCACTTTGTCATTTTGGTTTTGAAGGGCTTATTACCCCCAGATGGCGATCGACCCTTTGGAATACAAAAACAAGCGCTTCCTCCTTACAGTTAGATAAACACACGTATCATAAGGAATAAAGAAACTTGCTTAAGTTTTCGTCCTCCCCTCCCAGGAACTTTCGCTCGCTTGTGAGTTGAGTGCTCTAACCAATAACGCTACAGGACTCCAGAACCTTTGTGGAACCTCCACAACCTTATCACTGCTAAACAGTGCAGTGCTCAGTGGAAATAATGATAATAATAATCCTTTGCATTTGATACAGCGCTTTTCACATTTTATCGACGTATCAAAGCGTTTCACAGAATATATCGGAAAGTGAATTGACTATATTTGTCGGCGAAACGCGGCAGCCAATTGCGCACACCAGTGTCCCCACACATAGTCATGGATTGAAATGACCAATTTTATTATTGTGTTTTTTGGGGGGGATGGATTATTATTAGTCATGTGTGTGGAGTAAGGAAACTTGCTCAAGGTTTCGCCCTGACCTGTGTGGATTCGAACCACAGGTCTCGCGCTTGTAAGGCGAGTGCTCCTACCACTGAGCTACAGGAAGTTCCACAAATATAGATAAAAAACGTCTATCTGAAGCTCTCTCTGAGCCGGGAAATGGATTCCCTCCCCTCCCCTCCACCCCGGAAGAGACACCCGATCCTTCCAGACTATCCTGGGATTCCTGGAGCTTCATAAAGGATTAAAACCAGCGAGAGCTGAAGCCTGTCTTAATTATGGTGCGGTATCACACCCACACGCACCACACTCACTACCAGCCATGTGAGGATGGGATGGCTGCTCCTATCAGAGCTTTGGCCCTGGTGGCTTCTGCAGTTGTGCTGTGTGTTAGGCTATCAGCCACAGTAAGGCAGACACAAACAGCCAGCCTCCCATCCTGCGAGCCTCCCTCCCTCCCTCCACTTCTCATTGGAACATGCATTATTAAAATAGCCAATAGCCCATGAAGCTCCTGTATCTTTACCGTACAGTTTTGCTCTGTAAAATGACTACCTACAGGACTGTTATTTTCCCCGGATCCGCCAATTGACTTGTAACTGGGTACCTACTTACTGCTAGATAAACAGAGGTTTGTGGAGTAAGAAAACTCGCTTAAAGTTTTGCCCCTCTCGGAAATCAAATCAGGGTCCTTTAACTTGCGAGGTGAGTGCTGTATGCTACAGGAATAACACTCATTTGATTCACTGCCTTATCATTTTGTCCAAATATCTCAAAACACTTCCCAGGATTTTACTGTAGTGACAGTGATTCTCAGGCTATACAAATCTCAAATAATCTTTGCGATTACTGCTGCGTTTCGCCCACAAAATATATTCACAGTGGGATTCACATTCGCACTATGTAGCGATGTTGAAACGTTTCAAACCATATCAGGCGATTTACTGTGCGTGGCAGAATGGCTTCCTTTTTGTAGATAAAGCAACAGACACAGCAGTGTCCCACCAACATGGGGCATTGTTGACCAGGACACTGTGACGGGAACATGTGGGATTGTTGACCGGGACACTGGGATAAACTCCTGTTTGATGGGCTGAATGACCTACTTCCATTCTGCAACACGCCTAACCTGGTTGCGATCAATATAATGCGCTATTTTGGTCGCAGTCACAAACATTAACCGTGTCGGGGTAATCGCTGGAGAAGTGGAGGTGGAGGGTGTAGGCAGCTGGGCTCTATATATTAATCATAATATTACAACAACAAATTACATTTGTACAGCATTTCTCACATCAGGAGGACAAGGCAAGGCACTGGAGTAATAATAAATAATAGTATTTCTTGCAGTTGATACAGTCCTCACCTTCAAGGCCATTCACAGCCTTAACCTCGTTTCTGTCTCTCCGACCTGCTGTCCTGCTATGAACCTCCCCGCTCCCTCCATTCAGTGGGCTCCGGCCTATTCCATGTCCCCCGACCTACCATCGGGGATGGGCTTTCAGCCTCTCTGCCCTCACACTCTATAACTCCATCCTTCGCTTCGCTCCGTTCCCTCGCCTCCTTCAAGGCCTTCAAGACCCTCCTCTTCGACCGCATCTTTTGCTGGCCTCCCAACTATCTCCCTCCCCTCCTAACTCTCCCGCCTCTCCCCCCTAACATGCTCCTCTTCTTTGCTAGGGTCCCACCTGACTGTTCAGCGCCTTGGGATACCCTACCAACGTGAAAGGCGCTGTATAAATGTAATTTTGTTGCTATGTTGTTGCAACAATGGGCAGTCAGTAGAAGAGTTTTTTTTAAATTATTATTTATAAATATTACAGTAAAATCTTTTTTCCTAAGGAAGGTGCGTTGCTGCCTAGTTTGTAGAAGATAGTCTTGTTTGTGAATAAAATATAAAATCAGTGTGGCCATCAATAATAATAATAACCCTTGCATTTATCACATCGTTGAGACAAGAACAACAAAATTGCATTTATAAAGCGCCTTTCATGTCGGAAGGACGTCCCAAAGCGCTGAACAGTCAGGTCGGGACCTGAGTGGGGCGGGGGAGGGTCGGGGTAGGGGGAAGGGGAAGGAGAGTAGAAGAGGGGGAAGAATTAGTGGGGAAGCCGAAGGCGTGGTCGAAGAGGAAGGTCTTGATACCGGCCTTGAAGGAGGAAAGGAAAAGGGAGGAAGCAAGGCGGAGTTCCACAGTGTGGGAACAGAGAGATGTCTTAAAGTACTTCACAGGAGATCCTGTAGCTCAGTGCTCAGAGCACTCGCCTTACAAGTGTGAGACCTGTGTTCGAATCCAGGCAGATCAGGGTGAAACCTTGGGCAAGTTTCCACACACACACGCGCCTAATAATAATCCGTCCGCAAAAACATCCCACAATAATAAAAATTAGTCATTTCAATCCACGACTGTTTGTGGGACGCAACTGTGCGCAATTGGCTGCTGCGTTTCGCCCACAAGCATACATTCAATTCACTTACAGTATATTCTGTGAAGCGCTTTGAGACGTCGATAAGATGTGAAAAGCGCTGTATCAAATGCAAGGATTATTATTAATATTACTGTAAAGTGAATGGACTATATATTGTGGGCGCAATGTGGCAGCCAATTGAGCACAGCAGTATCCCACAAATAGGCAAGGATTGCTCGAATTATGGCTCAAAGCGATTGAAGGTCAGTGGCGCGAGAAGCCTTTCATTAATAAACGCAATCTTTGAAAACTGTTTATTTCTATTTTGGCTGAGGAATGTTTACTACAGCTCCCAGAGGACTCCACTGAGAGCAGGCTGAATACTTCTGTGTTTCCGCTAGCAATTTACAGCTTGCCAGCCAGAAATTCCAGTTCGTCAAGTAGTAATAATAATAATAATTATTATAATAATCCTTGATCCATTTGATATAGTGCTTTTTCACACCTTCCAGGCATCTCAAAGCACTTCAGATTATACTGTAAAGGGAATTGACTATATATTTGTGGGCGAAATGCGGCAGCCAATTGCGCACAGCAGCGTCCCCACAAACAGTCGTGGATACAGTGCAGTAAGTACAGTACGATGCTGTTGGTGTGTATCCAGGCAGCTGACTGGTTTGGAGAGGATGGTGTACGAGACTCGGCTTTTGCTGAGTCTCTTCATTTTATAGAAATAAACAGTCTTCTACTTCTGCTCATCCTTGCATTTCATACAGCGCTTCATTACGTTATCGAGGAGTGCTCAATAAGCACTTCACAGGCTGTACTGTATTTTGTGGGCGAGACACAGCAGCCAATTGTGTATAATGTAATAAAAAATCCTTGCATTTGATACAGTGTCTTATAATAATAATCGTTGCATTTGATATAGTGCTCTTCATATCTTATCAACGTCTCAGAGCGCTTCACAAAATATACTGTAAAGTGATTTGACTGTATATTTGGGGTGAAACGCAGCAGCCAATTGCGCACAGCACTGTCCCCACAAACAGTCGTGGATTAAAATCACCAATGTTATTATTATTTTTTGGGGATGGATAATTATTAGGCTTGTGTGTGTGTGGAGTAAGGAAACTTACCCAAGGTTTCGCCCTGATCTGCCTGGATTTGAACACGTTTGTAAGGTGAGTGCTCTTACCACTGAACTACAGGAGCTCCAAACTTTGTATGTGATGTAGCATTTTTCACGTTGGAAGGATGTCCCAAAGCGCGGGACAGTGAAAGGTTTCACCCGAGCTGCAGAGCCTCACGTCGGGAGGACATCCCAAGGCGCTGAACAGTCAGGACAGGACCCGAGCAAGGTAGAGGGGCAGGGTAGGGAGGAGGTGGGGAGAGAGTTAGGAGGGAAGGGAGAGAGTTGGGAGGGCAGCAGAAGGCACGGTCAAAGAGGAGGCCTTGAATGAGGCGAGGGAGGGAGTGAGCCAGGTGAAGGGCCTGTGGGATGGAGTTCCAGAGTGTAGGGGCAGAGAGTGGATGAAGCGGAGAAACATTCCCAGGTTGGACAGAGGGAAGTTGTGGGACAGTCGGGAGAGGAGATAAGGAGGTGAGGACAGGACACTCCGTGCAGGAGTAATGGAGTATAGAGGACAGGGGTGGTTTAGAGTCAAAAACGTGTGTCTCAAAGTGCTTTACAGGATTTACTGTAAAGTGTAGTGACTGTGTTTATTACAAAAATAATAATACATAGTATTATTAATCCTTGCATTTCATAGACCTCCTAACATGTCGTTGAGCCGTCTCAAGGAGCTTCACAGAATATTTCACCCACAAATATACATTTTGCCTGCAAATATTACAGTATATTCTGTGACGTGCTTTGTGATGTCTAGAAGACGTGAATGGCGCTATAGTAGCGTTATATCCCGCACCAAGCTCCATGACCACTTCACTCCCACCCTCGCCTGGCTCCATTGGCTCCCCATGCCCCAGAGGATTGAATTCAAGATCCTCATTCTCACCTTCAAGGCCATTCAACGCCTTGCCCTCCCATACCTCTCTGACCTGCTGTCCCCCTATGAACCTCCCTGCCCCCTCCGTTCAGCGGCCTGCTCTATATTCCCCGCCCGACCCGCCCTAACATCGGCGGACGGGCTTTCAGCCTCTCTGCTCCCACACTCTGGAACTCCATCCCACAGTCCCTTTGCCTCGCTCCCTACCTCGCCTACATCAAGAACGGTCTCAAGACCCTCCTTTTCGACCATGCCTTCTGCTGCCCTCCCAACTCTCTCCCTCCCCTACTATCCCTCCCCTCTCCCTTGCTCTCTATAAATGTAATTTTGTGGTTCTTGTACATCAAATGCAAGTATTATTATTAGAATATACTGTGAAGCGAATTGACTGCATTTTGTAGGCAGCTATGTCCTACAGTCATGTTTACGAAGCTCCGAGAGATGTTATAGAGGCTGCATTCAAGGGCACAGACCATCACAATAAAAACCTAAATCCTTTATTCTTTCACCACCGTGTGTTTTGCATGGACAGAGAGAGAGAACGAGAGAGAGAGAGAGAAAGAGTGAACAAGACAGCATTTCAGGAAGGCAAGCGAGTACCTCCGAATGCAACCGTTTGCCCTTTTCTCTTCCCCCAACCCACCCCCTAACCCCTCTTGTGCCTACACCCTTCCCAGCCAAACAAAAGCACAAGTCACACAGTATAAAGCCAGAGTCAAAGAGTCATTCCCTTCCCAGGCTTGTCCTTTCTCCCCTCTGGCAGTCAGTACATTCAGAGGCTCCTCTGGGCCTCAGCTAATCAGCACTTACATCAGCCCCACACTGGTGCCCTCCAGCGCATATCTTTTGTCACTTTACTACCGCTCCAAGGTCACATTTCCCACGTGGTGTTTGTGTTCTTCTGTGTTTTTTTCTCTCTCTCTCTCGCTCCCTCCTCCTCTTCCTCCTCCTCACCGCACACCTCCCTCCCCATTCCCCCCAACCACCACCCCCTCCCGCCTTATTCCAAACAATCCTGATTTCCAACAGGGAACAACAACTAGATGCAATACTGTAGTTCAGTGGTTAGAGCACTCACTCACCTTACAAACGTGAGACTTGTGTTTTCGAAACCAGGCAGGTCAGGGAGAAACTTTAGGCAAGTTTCCTTACACTGCACGCTTAATAATAACCCGTCCAAATAAAAACCTCCAATAAATTGGTCATTTTCAATCCACGACTGTTTGTGGGGACGTTGCTATGCGCAATTGGCTGCTTTGTTTTGCCCACAAATACACAGTCAATTCACTTTACAGTATATTCTGTGAATCTCTTTGAGACGGTTAGAAGATGTGAAAAGCGCTGTATCAAAATGTAAGCATTATTATGATTACAATATGCAATGTTTACCTGTTAATACAGTCACTACACTTTACAGTAAACCCTGTTCGTCCATATACAGTGTAGTGTATTTGGTTCATGCGTTCAAGCGAGAGACCTGGGGTTCAATTCGAACAACAATAAAATTACATTTGTATACTGGACAAGTCAAAACCTTACTCTATTCCTTATTCCTTGGTTTCCCTATCAGTAAGCAGGGACATGTGGAGTCCTGTAGCTCAGTGGTTAGAGCACTCGCCTTACAAGCAAGAGACCTGGGTTCAATTCCAAGCAGGTCAGGGCGCAACTTTCGGCAAGTTTCCTTACTCCACACGAACATATGTCTAACAATAATAATAACAATAATAATCCCTCAAAAAAAAGTGGTCACTTCAATCCACATCTGTTTGTGGGAACGTTGCTGTATGCAATTGGCTGCCATGTTTCGCCCATATATATACAGTCAAATTCACTTTACAGAATATTCTGCAAAGCGCTTTTGAGACGTCTAGAAGACATGTAAAGTGCTATATCAAATGCAAGGATTATTATTATAATCCAGTTGTTGGTCGATTGATGGCTCGCTTTGTTGAAGGGCAATAAACCATTCAACAGCAATAAAATAATAATTTAATAATAACGTCACTCAATATACGACTGTTTGTCCAGCCCCTTCGGACGTCCTAACGTGAAAGGCGCTATATAAGCGTCATTTTGTTGTTTGTGGGACACTGATGTTCGTAATTGGCTGCCACGTTACGCCCTCAAAATATAGTCAGTTTACTTCACAGTATTCTTTGTGAAACGCTTTGAGACGTCACAAAGATGTGACAAGACAGACACTATATCAAATGCAAGGGTAATTACTAGGTCACTGCTGTCAAAATGTAGTGACTGTATTTTGTAGGTGAAAGCAACAACAGCAAACAACAAAAATTACACTTGTAGAACGCCTTTCACATCAGGAGGATGGACCAAGGCGCTGGACAGTCAATGTTTCAGAACCAATGATTTATTTTGGAGGATAGTCGGCCAGGCAAGATAAGCAACATTTCACAGTGTTGTGATATGGAGCTTCCACACTTTGTTAACCCATCACAGTCTGTGTTGAGTGACACAGTGTTAACCCATTGCAACCTGTGCACTTTTTTTTAACTGTAAAGAACATTAGTCTGTGCCGTTTGTTTTTAACTGTATTAACCCAATATATTCTGTGTTGTACCATAGGTGATAATAATAATAATCATAATCCTTGAATTTGATATAGCGTTTTTCACATCTTCTAAACATCTCAAACCGCTTCACAGAATATACTGTAAAATGAATTGACTGTTTTATTTGTGGGCGAAACACGGCAGTCAATTGCGCACAGCAGCGTCCCCACAATTTCTCTCCGTAGTTACGTCCATTCCTCCCTCCGGGGAGAGAGTGCTATCCCTTCAAGATAAATATCTTGTGAATTTCATGTACAGGTGGGATGCATGGAACGCTGTTCGGTTTTGGAACTCTCAAGCATATTTGCAAACAGCGCACAGATTGTTTTTAGGCTGCTCCAATACTTTGTCTAATTGATCTATTCTCTCCATCTTGG
The DNA here is from genome assembly GCA_035084275.1 of Hydrolagus colliei. Taxonomy (NCBI): domain Eukaryota; kingdom Metazoa; phylum Chordata; class Chondrichthyes; order Chimaeriformes; family Chimaeridae; genus Hydrolagus; species Hydrolagus colliei. The sequence goes on along the minus strand of CM068743.1, from coordinate 38,546,270 downwards.
GAGCTCTTATTTAAACAGATTTTTATTCCCCCCTCCCACCCACTCAGCCGCCCGCCAGCCTGCTTGCTCCCCCTTTCTCGTTCTGGCGAGGAAAACAAATTGATTTCTACTCTGTCCTTTGAACTGCTTTAAACCAGCAGCTGATGTTCCTTTTCTGGTTCTGTTCCAGATTTTATTTCATACACACACACACATGATTACATAGGAAAGTAGGCACAGGCTTTGCCTCATCACATACAGTCACCACTATATTTTACAGTATACTGTATATATAATACATCCTGTAACTTTCTCCTATTGTGAAAGGTGCTGTAGCAAACAAGGGTTTAATCAACAATAACAACTTGCACACAGAGCTGTTCCGTCTTGGAACAATTATTATTAGTATATTAACATGATTAATAATCAAAATAAAGTACATACAGTTAGTCCTCGCTTGACGTCGCAGTTGTGTTCGCGAAAAGTGCGACTGGAACAAAACGATATTAAGTGAAACTCCGCAAGAATACCGGATGTCCAGCATTTACATACGCCTATGCTACCCAAACTAGTTTGTTTCCACTCTCTGGCGAACGACATAATAGCGAACGTCGCGACGTTAATGAATATATGTTCCCCTATGGATCAGTAATGTAATAACGAAACAACGTTGAATGAATCGACGTTAAGTGAGGTCTACCTGTATTAATATTTATTGTTAACTTATTATCTAACATTTATTGTTAGAAGAAGGCCGTTTGTCCTACCAACCTTCTCCTCCTTGACCCCCGTCGCCACTCCACCACCCCAGGAGTTATGCACTGCTATATCCATTGATATATATAAATAATAATAATCCTTGCATTTGAATAGTGCTTTTCACGTCTTATTGACATCTCAAAGCACTTCACAGAACATACTGTAAAGTGAATTGACTATATTTTGTGGGCGAAACGCAACAGCCGATTTACGCACAGCAGCATCCCCACAAACAGTCGTGAATGAAAATGACCAATTTTTATTATCGTGGGTTTTTGGATGGATTATTATTAGGCATGTGTGTGTGTGTGGAGTAAGGAAACTTGCCCAAGGTTTCGTCCTGATTTGTCTGGATTTGAACACAGGTCTCATGCTTGTAAGGCGAGTGTTCTAACCACTGAGCTAAAGGAGCTCCATATATATATATATAAAAAATATATAGACAGCAGGACAATGTCTCAAAGTACTTCACACATTTGCCTGGGAGAATTTTATATAAACTGGACAGTTGCATGGAAGATAAATGAATAAATAACCAATGTATTTGCTAATATTAACCCCTTTAATGTATTGCCATATCACATCGTTGAGACGTCTCAAAGTGCTTGACTGCATATACTGTAAATTGGATTGCTTTGTTTATTTTTGTGGGTGATTTACAGTGACTTTGGTCTTGGGTTGGTTACAGAATAAACATGCCATATCGATTGCTAATTTCAACGTATGTATTTTGCTCTCTGGGCTGGTTGGCTGCCAGTGCCTGTATTGAGGGAATGCCATCCCTCAATCCCTCCGTCTCGTTTCTTCCCTTTCCTCTTTCAAGGCCGGTTTGAAGACTTTCCTCTTCGATCGTGCCTTTTGTTCCACCCCGAACTCTTCTACCTCCCCTTCGTGTTTCACCCCTTCCCAAACACTTCCCTCCCAGCTCGGGTCACACGCCTCCTGTGCAGCGCCTTGGGACGTCCTCCCGACGTGAAAGGCGCTCTATAAATGTAATTTGTTGTTGTTGTTGTTGTAAGTAGTGCAAGTAGGTAGGTAAGTAAGTAAGAATGTGAGTGTGTGTGTGTGTGGGGGGGGGGGGAGGGGTGGGGGGGGAGAGGAGGAGGGTTTAAATCAGAAGAAATGTGAGGGAAGGAAAGGAGCTGTTTTTGGCAGCCAAAATGGTTGCCTGCCAAAGTGATGGAAGTAATAATAATAATGATAATAATAAGTATTTTGGCAATTATAGTTATGGGGATATGGAAGGTTTAACAGTAAGTAGTGTAGTGTTGAGAGTGGGTGGGTGAGCGCTGGTGGTGGTGAAAGTTTAGAAAGTTGGGAAGCATAGGGAAAAGTTGAGAGATATACATTTTTTCTTAGTTATCACTTCAAAAGGTAGATGGACGAATTAAACAAGCTGCAAAGCTTTACTGTTTTGTCAGAACTCTTTTAGCCTGCAGCTAGGATTGGGATGTGGGATTATTATAATAATTGATTTGATATATCACCTTATCACATCTTCGGGACATCTCAAAGCGCTTCACACAATATACTGTAAAATGAATTGACTGTATATTTGTGGACCAAACGCGACAGCCAATTGCGCATAGTAGCATCCCCACAAACAGTCTTGGAATGAAATTACCAATTTATTATTGTTAAACAGTGGGTTTCGAGAAATTTTCCTAAAATCTTACACTTTGAAGACCAAATTGTCTTGTGCGTACAAAGGTGAAGCCTAAAGCGCCGTACAAATTCTAGCGGATTTTGATGGATTTGATACAACAACAACAAAATTGCATTTGTATAGCGTGTATAGCGTCAATAATAATAATAATAATCCTTGCATTTGATAGAGCGCTTTTTACATCTTTTAGACGTCTCAAAGCGCTTCACAGAATATACTGTAAAGTGAATTGATTGTATATTTATGGGCCAAACGCAGCAGTCAATTGCTCACAGCAATGCCCCCACAAACAGTCGTGAATTGAAATGATCAATTTTATTACAGTGTTTTTTGGGGAGGGATTATTATCAGGCGTGTAGACTAAGGAGTGTTGGAGGGTGTGTGTGTGTGTGTGTGCGGGTGGGGCGCGGGGAGTGGGTATTGTAGGGTGTATGTGTGGGGGTTAGGGGTTGTGTGTGTATACAGGGAGGATGTGTTGGTGGTGTGTGTGTGGGAGGGGTTGTTGGAAGAGGTTTGTGTGGGGAGGATGTGCATGTGAGAGAGAGAGAGAGAGTTTGAGTTCCAGACATTCCTTTGCCTTTCAGACGCCCGTCCATATTAATTAAGTTTGGTGTGCCCTTCCGCATTCATGTTTTGCCCTGACTCTCCAATGCTGTGAGCAGGGTTTAGTTAGGAACAAAAGAACAGGAGTAGGCCATTCAGCCCCTCGAGCCTGCTCCGCTATTGTATCAGATCGTGCCTGGTATGTACCTCAAGTCCATTTACTGTTCAACAAAATGTTATCGGTCGAGTAAAATGTCATCACAACGATCATCATCAATAATAATAATAATCAGCATCACGATAATAATAATCCTTGCATTTGATACAGCGTTTTTCACATCTTATTGATGTCTCAAAGCGCTTCACAGAATACACCGTTAAGTGAATTGACTGTATATATTTGTGGGCAAAACGCGGCAGCCAATTGCGCACAGCAGCGTCCCCACAAACAATCGTGGATTGAAATGACCAATTTTTATTATTGTGTTTTTTTTTGGACGTATTATGATTATGTGTGTGTGTGGAATAAGGAAACTTAACCAAGGGAGTGGAACAGAGCCCGAGGAGAGAGACGGGGTGACAGTGTTGGCCAGCAGGGGGAGAGAAAGAAGGGGGAGTTGAGTGACCAGCATTTGGGTGGGGAGGGGGATCTTGAGGCAGCAGGCAATAGACATGAGGACTTTGTTTGTGACTTTGACAACGCTGTCTCCGTGCTGCGGGCAGAGAGAAAACTCGACTGCAAGGGCTTGAGGAGGGAGTGGAGGAAAGGCTTCAGGGCGAAACCTTGGGCAAGTTTCCTTAATCCACATGCCTAATAATAATCCGCCCCCAGAAAATCCTATAATAAATTGGTCATTTCAATCCACAATTGTTTGTTGGGACACTGCTGTGCGCAATTCGCTGCCGCATTTTGTCCACAAACATACAGTCAATTCATTTCACAGTATTCAAATGTAAGAATTACTGTATTATTAACGGACAGAATCTGAGCTTTATTCTCCCTTCTTCCTTTCCTTCCCCCACCCCACCCCACCCCACCCCACCCCGACCAAATCCTTGGTTAAAACGAAAGGGCATTTCGCATAACTTCCTTTAAACACATAACTAACTGCCATTAACATGTTGAGCTCCTGTAGCTCAGTGGTTAGCGCACTCGCCTTACAAGCACGAGACCTGTGTTCGAATCCAGGGTGAAACCTTGAGCAAGTTTCCTTACTCCATACATACATAAGCGCGCATAATAATAATCCCTAAAAAAAACATAATAGTAAAAATGGTCATTTCAATCCACGACTGTTTGTGGGGACGCTGCTGTTCGCAATTGGCTGCCGCGCTTTGCCCACAAATATACAGTCAATTCACTTTACAGTATATTCTGTGAAGCGCTTTGAGACGTTGATAAGATGTGAAAAGCACAGTATCAAATGCATGGATTATTGTTATAATTAGAGTCATTGCATTTCATGTATAGCACCTTACAACAACAATAACAAAAATTACATTGATAAGAGCGCCTTTTACGTCGGGAGGACGTCCCAAGGCTTATCTCAGTGTTGAAACATCTCAAAGTGCTTCAAAGACACATACTGTGAAGTGAATTGCTGTGTATGTTGTGGACGAATTGCAGCAGCCAATTGCGCATAGCAGCGTCCCCACAAACAGTCTTGGTTTGAGTAACCAAATTATTATTTTCAAAAATTTGACCAAGCACCTAAAACATTAGAGCATTACCAAACCATCTCTGCAAACCTGTGGAAGTCAAATTATCGGCCAATGATTGATTATTGGCGGCTAGAACCAATCTGAGTGGTTTACTCTTGTTGACTTTGTCCAAGAATGAGTCTCTGTTGTTTCTGTTCAGTATATGTTGAATTATTAGTAAAAGCTTGGCTCAATTGAGTGCCAATGAGAGAGTGGTGGTGGAGGGAGAGGGGGGGAACAAGGGAGAGACAGATGTAGAATGGTGGAAGAGTTGGGGTGGGTGGGGGGGTAGGTGTGCGACGAGGGAGAGAGGGGGGAAAATGAGGGAGAGGGAGGAAATGAGAGAGTGGAGGAGAATACGAGAGAGAGGAAGGGAGGGAGGGAAGGGTAATAAGGGAGAGAGAGATAGGGGGAGGTGAGGGAAAGGGAGGAAATGAGAGTGAGGAGGAAGAATATGAGAGGGAGGGAGGGAGGGAGGGATAATAAGGGAGAGAGACAAGGGGAGATGAGGTGGGGTAGAGAGAGATGGAGGGGAAATGAGAGATGGAAGAAGAGAGGGAGGGAAAGATGGGAGGAAGGGAACAAGGGGTGGAGCTATGGAATGAAAGGGGGAGAAAGGGTTCTGGAGAGAGAGCATTAAATCATTGAACCATGGCTAAATACTAAGCCGAGAGAGAAAGGCAACATTAAACGTTGGCTAAACGCTTAGAGAAAGAGCAATAAAAACCTTTTTTTTTAAATCACGTAAAGTCACCAAATCTTCACTTTTCCCTATATATAAAATAGCTTGTGCTGTCAATGTAACGATGCAATGTGTGACATGATTGGCACAAGGGAGCTGTTTTGAACTGAGCAGCGATGGATGTGGGTGGGGGATGGTGAGGTGGAGGCGATGCTGGATTGATGAACAGGGAATCCTGAGTGTGAGCTCCATGGTGGAGGAAATCTTTTGTCCTGGTCAGAAAAGGCCGATTTCAAATGGCGAGTTCTCTCCCGCTCTCATTTTTTTTGGTGGGGGTGGGGAGAAGGGGGGGATGGTGGGTGGGCAAAGCAGAGAAAATATCTCCTTAAAGAAACAAACACAGTATATGACTGCAAAGAGTTTTTTTTAACCCATTTTTTTTTCTGTTGTGTATGTGGCTGTGGATGTGATCGGTGAGTGTGATCCGTGTACATGTATGCATGCTTGCTGACTCTGTGTGTGTGTGTGTGTGTGTGCATGGGTGCACTGTTCGTGTGTGTGTGTGTGTAACAAATGGCTCCCTCTGCTTCCTCGTTCGACTCTTATGTTGGCTATGCTATCCGTCTCCGCTCTCTCATCTATCTCAGTGGGACTGCACTTGCATGGTTCGAGTCCTAGTTAAAGAATCGCCAGCCATTCATCATGGCAAATAGATCTTCCTCTAGCCCCCGCTTGGTCACCATCTTTGCCCCCACCCCCACCTCCCACCCACTTCTTTTCCTCATCTATATTCTCCCTCTCGGCAATGTCATCTAGCAGATATGGGTTCAACTTCCATTTGAGTGTGGATGATACCCAAATCTGCTTCACCTCCTTCAACTGAGATTCCCAATCCTCTGGTGACCTGTAATTTGGGAGTCCTGTAGCTCAGTGGTTAGAGTATTCGCCTCGCAAATGTTCGAATTCTGTTTTCGCCTGTGTTCGAATCCCGGCAGGTCAGGGCAAGTTTCCCTACTCCACACTCCTCTGATAATATTCCCTCAAAAAAAAATGATCATTTTAATCCATGACTGTTTGTGCTGTGCGTAATTAGCAATAATAATAATAATAATAATCCTTGCATTTGATATCGCGCTTTTCACATCTTATCGACATCTCAAAGCGATTCACAGAATATACTATAAAGTGAATTGACTGCATATTTGTGGGTGAAATATGGCAGCCAATTGCACACAGCAGTGTCCCACAAACAGTCGTGGATTGAAAATGACCAACTTTTATTATTGTGTTTTTTTTTAATGGATTATTACGTGTGTCTGTGGAGCAAAGAAACTTGCCCAAGGTTTCGCCCTGATCTGCCTGGATTTGATCACTTGTAAGGCGAGTGCTCCAACCACTGAGCTACAGGACCCAAGTACAGTAGTAACCCGGGTTTTCAGTCAATTGGCAGATCATTTTTTCAGGGCTAATAGTATTAATAATCCCTTTAAAAATAAAAATAAATTTAAAAAAGAATTAATGGTTTGGTTGCTCAATCTACCACTGTTTGTGGGACACCACTGTGCGATATTAGCTGATGTCTTTTGTCCACAAAATATAGTCGATTCACTCCACAGTATATTCAGTGAAACACTTTGAGACGTCTCGAAGAAATTAGAAGCACTATATCAAATGCAAGGATTATTATTATATCATTGCAGTCAAGTCTTACCCCTTCAAACGCTCTCCCCCCAGATAAAACCTTTCATTGCTTCATCGATGTGTGTAAATCGTCTGCCTACCTCGTTCGCCTACAAAATACAAGGTCACTGCACTTCAGGGTAAAATCTTGGTGAAGTTTTGAGGCGAGGTGAAAAGGCAACAAATTTCATTGGCACAGTTCCATTCACGTCAGGGGGAATGTCCCAACGTGTTAGACATCAGAGATCTGTGCCCAAGCTGGGGGTTGGGATTGGGAAGGGTGGAGGTCAGGGAGGGTAGGGGATGTAGGAGAGCGACCAAAAGCATGGTCGAAGAGGAGTGTCTTTAGACAGGTCTTGAAGGAGCTAAGGGACGGGGCGAGGCAGAGAGACTGTGGTGGAGTTCCAGAGGGTGAGGGCACAGAGGCTGAATGCCTGCCAGCCAATGTTGAGCAACAACAACAACAACAAAATGACACCTGTATAGCGCCTTTTATATCAGTAGGACATCCCAAGGTGCTGGACAGTCATTGTTTCAGACCCGAGCTGGGTTCAGGGAGGGTGGAGGGAAAGTGAGGGATTTGGAGTGGCCGATGGGACCGTCGAAGAGGCGGGACTTGAAGGAGGCCAGAGAGGGGGCGAGCGAGGCGGAGGGACTGCGGGAGTTCCAGAGGTTGGGGGCAGCGTGCCTGAAGGATCGCCTGCCAGTGGTTGGGTGGGTGGGTTGGGGGAAGTGAAGCAGGCCAGAGCCTACTGAGCAGAGAGAGCGGTCAGGTAGGTAGGGGCTTCGGAGGTCACCAAGGTGGGGTGAAGTGAGGTCATGGAGGGGCTTTGAAGGTGAGGACCAGGATCTCGAACTGTATCCTCTCGAACTATCCTCCTCGCCAGGAGAGTCAGGTGAAGGACGGAGTGATGGGGGTTGCGGAGCCTGGTGCGGGAGAGGAAAAAGGCTGCAGAGTTCTTGATGATCTGTGATGCGAGGATTTAGGTAGGCCAACAAGCAGGGAGTTTCATAGAATCATAGAATTATACAGCACAGAAGGAGGCCATTCGGCCCATCGTGTCTGTGCTGGTTCTTTGAAAAGAACTGTTCAAATCAATCCCACTCCTCCACTCTCTCCACAGCCCTGCAAACCTGTCCTCTCCAAATAACTATCTACTTCTCTCTCTTAAAAGTTGTTATCAAATCGGCTTCCACCATCCTTTCAGGAAATGGATTCTAGATCTGAACAACTTGCTGGGTGAAAACATTTCTCCTCACCTCCCCTCTGTTTCTTTTAACAAATATTTTAAATTAGGAGTCCTCGGGTTACCAACTCACTCGCCAGTGAAAAAAGTTTCTGCTTGTTCACCCTATCGAATCCCCCACACATAATTTTGAGAAACTATTACTAAGTCTCCTCTGTGGGACACTGGTGTGACCAATTGAGTGTGGCGTCTTTGCCCGCAAAATACACACATTCCCCCACCTCCTCCCCCCACCACACAATCCGAGTTACGATATATTCTGTGAAGCGCTTTGTGATGTCTCAACGATGCGATAAGGCACAACATCAAATGTATGGTTCGTTATTATATTATTTAGTTATAATAATAATCCTTGCATTTGATAGAGCACTTTTCACATCTTATCAACGTCTCAAAGCGCTTCACGGAATATACTATAAAGTGAATTGACTGTATATTTGTGGGTGAAACGCGGCAGCCAATTGTGCACAGCATCGTCCCTGCAAACAGCCGTGGATTGAAATGACCAATTTATTATTGTTTTGTTTGAGGGATTATTATTAGCCGCGCGTGTGTGTGTGTGTATGTGTGTGTGTGTGTGTTTGTAGTAAGGAAACCTGCCCAGGGTTTCGCCCTGACTTGCCTGGATTGAAACAAAAGGGTTGAGAGAGACTGGACTGCGCTGGACACAGGACAGTAAAGGGGGGAAAGAAAAGTCACATACAGACACACACACACACTCGCAGTGTAGTGTGTGTGTGTGTGCATGTTAATCTCTTCAAGTCGAAAAATTCCAAGACTCCCTATTTAGCTGCTCTTCCAGTTTGTCTTGCAGAATACCGTCAGGCCTCCATTAACTAGGTTGCCCCCTGAGACAGCTTTGGGAGGTCAGTTATGCGAATCCCCTTGACATTTGTGTTTGGCTTGACCATCTGTGCAAATGCTAGCTCGCCCGTCCGCAAGCAGCCTAGACCCAGGCCTATTCACTCCCTTTTATGCTAAAGAAATCGATTTGCATTCTGCGATGTATGTGTGTTTCTTTTGCTCTCTCTGTATTTATTTCCCCGCCCCCCACTCATTGGTTTTAACTCTTACAAAACTCTTACTATAGAATATAGTGGAGTACTGTAGCTCAGTGGTTAGAGCACTCACATTACAAAATGCGAATCCAGGCTGGACAGGGCGAAACCTTGGACAAGTTTCCTTACTCCACACACACACACACACCAGATAATAATCCCTCAAAAAAAATTGGTCATTTCAATCAACGATTGTTTATGGGGTCACTGCTGTGCGCAATTGGCTGCCGCGTTTTACCCACAAATATACAGTCAATTCACTTTACAGTATATTCTGTGAAGCGCTTTGAGATGTCTAGAAGACATGGAAAAACGCTATATCAAATGCAAGGATTATTATTTTCTATTTATTATAGAACTCAACTCTTGCCCACTTTGGGCAGTTTCCTTACTCCACTCCCTGGTTTACCTAGTACTGTAGTAAGTAAGAATGTGGTTGTTATCCAGATTGGCAGATCACTTTCTGAAGGTGGGGGTGGCAGGGCAATAATTCCCCTTGTTATAAGAAAAATCATAATTTGATTATCCAAACTATGACTGTTTGTGGGACACTGCTGTACTCAATTGGCTACCTTTACCAACCCACCCGCCCCCTCCACTCAGCAGCTCCAAATCCCCCGACCCACCTGCCCCACAATTGGCAGGCGAGCCTTCAGTCACTCTGCCCCCAATCTCTGTAACTCTATCCCGCAGTCCCTCCACCTCACCCCCTCCCTGGCCTCCTTCAAGTCCTGCCTCAAGACTTTCCCCTTCGATGGACCCATCGGCAACTCCTAATCCCCACCCCATCCCCTTACCCCTCCCCTTCCCTCCCCCCCCCCCCCCCCCCCCCCCCCCCGTCCTCAGCTCGGGTCTGAAGCAGTGACTGTCCAGCGCCTTGGGAAGTCCTCCTGACGTGAAAGGTGGTATGCAAGTATCATTTTGTTGTTGCTGTGTTTCGCCCACAGTATATTCTGTGAAGCACAAGACGTCTTGAGGAGTCGTGATAAGGCACAATATCAAATGCCAGGATTATTATTATTATTCCAAAGGCCTCCCTAGCTTTGCAGGCATTGCAAATCTTTTAGATGCTGTGTTCCCACACTTGTGGGCTCTCTTACAAGATGGTCGGTTAAGATGTGTTGGAAATCGAGCAACTTAAATGTGGAGTCCAGTAGCTCAGTGGTTAGAGCACTCACCTTACAAGCATGAGACCTGTATTTCGAATCCAGGCAGATCAGGGCGAAACCTTGGACAAGTTTCCTTACTCCACACACACAAACACACACGCCTAATACTAATCCATCCAAAAAAGCCTATAACAATTTGGTTACTATTTGTGGGGTCACTGCTGTGCACAATTGTCAATTGACTTTACAGTATATTCTGTGACGCGCTTTGAGACGTCCAGAAGACTGAAAAGCACTATATCAAATGCAAGGATTATTATTCTCATATTGTTTACACATTTTGTTCATTTCAAACCCTGGTCTCTCTCTCGCTTTCCTCCACTCCAGAGAAAGATGTTATGTATTTGAGAATCTTCTCAATCTCACTCTCTCCCTGGGAAAATCTTTAATACTAATAATCCTTGCATTTGATATAGCACTTTTCACATCTTATCGACATCACAAAGCGCTTCACAGAATATACTGTAAAGTGAATTGACTGTATATATTTGGGGGCGAAACGCAGCTGCCAATTGCGCACAGCAGCGTCCCCACAAACAGTCGTGGATTGAAATGACCAATTCTGTTATTCTGTTGTGTTGTGAGCGATTATTGTTAGGCATGTGTGTTTTTGGAGTAAGGAAATTTGCCCAAGGTTTTGCCCTGATCTGCCTGGATTCGAAACACAGGTCTCGTGTTTATAAGGCGAGTGCTCTAACCGCTGAGCTACAAGGGCTCAAATGTGTGTGGGGACCTGTCCTGCAATGTATATACTTTTAAAATTAAAAAATACACATTGAAAATAACAAAATGGCCCATTACAATAAAACTGGTGGCTCAGTTGCCCATCAATTGAGTATCCATTCACTCACTATCTCTCTCTCTCTCCCTCCCTCCAACATTCTCTCTGTAGTATTTCAAAAGCTCTGGAGGTTTTTGTGTGTGTATGCCTCCCTTTTTCTCCTGCTGTCTCTCTCTCTCTCTCTCTCTCTCTCTTTCTCTCCCCCTTCCCTGTGGCTCTATTGATGCTCTCTGACTGTGTCTCTTGGGGGCCCTCAAGGGGTTGGACTCTAGTAGGATTGAGGAGAGAGAGAGGGAGGGAGGGAGAAAGGAAAGAAAGGGGTGTGTATATATGATGGGGGGTGGGTTATTGAGATTCCAAGAAACTGCTGAAACAGGCAAGCCTGGGAACACGAGAGAGAGAAAGAGAGATGGTGGCAATACAAAGCAGAACACATTCAGGTAATATGGTGTATATGTATATATATATAAATACACATACACACATCTAGCTCTGTGTGCAGCTAAACAGTGTGAGTGAGTGAGTTAGTGAGTTAGTGAGTTAGTGAAGGAGGGTGAGAGAGAGAAAGAGAGAGTATGCTGAGAGAGTGAGTGAGTGAGCTTTGATTCAAAGTTTGCAAAGCAGGACTTTTGTTGCAAAGAGTGAGTATTCATTCCTGAGATACAAATAGGGATCTGTACCCCATTCGTTCCCCCAGTCCTGAATTTTCCCCATTTGCAGTCGCCAGTGATTTGTTGGATGTGTCCAGGGCTGTTTTTTTATTTTAAAAAAGGCAGATTTATAACAAGCAAAGGGTCTCTCTTTTTTCTCTCTCTCTTTCTCTCTGTTCCACTCCACCTAATTAATCTTGAGTGAAATGAACAAGACAAAGGTGTGGGTTCATTGCACTATATAATTTGCTGTTTTGCAAAAAAATATATACAAAGAGAGAGAAAAAAAATAAAGAAAGGTAGGGAGGGGGGGAAAAATTAGTTGCATGAGAGGGTGGGGGGAGAGAGACAGATGGAGTGGGGGAAATGGAGGTGGTGTGTTTGTTTGAAAGGATCCAGTTCAAAGCAGAGGGATTTTTTTTCCCCCCTCTCTCTTTCTCTCTCTCTCTGTATAATGGCTCACTGACCCTTTCACAAAAGCCCATCTGTCCCTGTGCCTGCAATGGACGCCGGTATGAGCACTCACTCACATTCACTCACTGCCTCAGCAGAGTTCACTGTCTCCAGCAACACAGGAGCTAGTGGCTGCTGGAAACAGACTAGTTAAACTACAGCAGTGATTTCTGTACATGTATTTAATCTTGTCCAAACACACACACACATACACGTGTTGTGGGTGTGTTGTACAATGTGTGCTATATATATATGTGTGTGGCAGGGGCACTATAGTGTGTGTGTTATTAGTTATGGAAATAGATGTGGGGTGATGTGTTTTTATGTAGGTATAATGTGCATGCGTGCATACTGTGATTTATGTACATTTTGAATAGATATAGATGTGGGTGTACCGTCTCTGTGTATGTGTGGATGAAGGTGTGTGTGTTTAAATAGATTTTACAGATAAATAGATTTGTGGGGTATACCATAAATTGTGTCTGTACATAAATACATTGTGTATTTTTTGTGGGTTTACTGGACATTGTGTGTGTGTTTCTATAAGTAAATGTGTGTGGGGGTTTACTGTATATTGTGCATGTTTCTCCCTCTCTCTATATATATAGATATATAAAAGCAAATGTATGTGTCTGTCTGGGTAAACTGAATACAATGTGTTTTTATATAGAAATATATGCATGGGTAGGGTTTGTGTATAATTTGTGTTTTTATTCATTAAAAAGTTGGTCACAGGAGTACTATATATTCCGTGTATATAAATAGATTGTGTGTGAGTGTGTGTGTTTCTATAAATAATATGTGTGGGTGTACTTTATACTGTGTATATTTCTGTATAAATAGATTGTGTGGTGGTATACCATATTATATGCTTTTATCTATAAATAAATGTATGTATGTGTGTGTGGGTCTGGGGAACGTGAACACAGTATTAATTTTTATACATACAGTACAGGTAATACAATAATATAAATAGCTGTGCGTGGGTGCATTCTGTTTTGAAATACAAATAGATGTGGGGCAAACTGTTTATAATGTGTGTTTATATGAAAGTATTCTGTTTTTATATATGCATATATTATATATAGGTGTGTGGGTATATTGTAGGTGTTTTTGTACATGAATGGGTGTGTGTGCGAGTATAATGCATATTCTGCATGTTTTTATGAATTTAAAAAATCTTGCATTGACGTGTATACTATAGATTAGATTGTATGCGTATACGGTGGAATATTTTATAATTGTGTTGTACAATGTGTGGTATCTTGCATAATTCTGTACCTGAGGTAAGACTGGTGGTATATTTCATCATATGCAGAGATAGTATTTTCGATAATCGTGTGTGTTGTATGTGGGGATGAGGGGTTGTAGAGCGAATATTGTGAGGAAAGGGGAAAGGGTAGAGCGGGTGTGCATGGGGGAGGGGAAAGAGAGAGTGCGTGTGTGTGAGAGTTTGGAAGATTACATTTTAGGAATGTAAAACGGAAGGTGCCAGTGTGCCGAGACTTTCTCAGCTGATTAGAGAGAGAATTGTGGAGTGGCTGTGATTTTTTTTCTCTGGTTTACTCTCCCTCAAAGTCGTCTCCTCTTAATCCCACTCAACTGATTTGAAAACTGATTTTTAAAAATTATTTTCTCATGACTGCTCAAGTGATCCAATTGTATGGAAAAAGGTTGATGACAGAATTATAAGATAGTATGTGTGTATGTGGGGAGGGTGGGGGTCTCTGCTGTGTGTGTCTCAACAGTTTGTAGTGTTTTTAATAATAATAATCCTTGAATTTGATATAGCGCTTTTCATATCTTCTAGACTAGACATCTCAAAGCGCTTCACAGAATATACTGTAAAGTAAATTGATTGTACATGGAGCTCCTGTGGCTTAATGGTTAGAGCACTTGGAAGCTGGGGAGACCTGTGTTTGAATCCAGGCAGGTCAGGGCGAAACCTTGGGCAAGTTTCCTTACTCCACACGCCTAATAATAATCAGTCCAAAAAAACCACAATAGTAAAATTGGTCATTTCAATCCACGACTGTTTGTGGGACGCTGCTGTGCGCAATTGGCTGCCGCAATTCGCCCACAAATTTACAGTCAATTCACTTTACAATATATTCTGTGAAGCACTTTGGGATGTCGATAAGATGTGAAAAGCGCTATATCAAATGCAATAATTATTATTATTATATTTGTGGGCGAAACGTGGCAGCCAATTGCGGACATCAGCGTCCCCACAAACAGTCGTGGATTGAAATGACCAATTAATTATTGTTTGTTCTTTTGAGGTTTTTGGTAGTTGACTCTGTAGTGTGTTTGTACGTGCGTGTTGTTAATGCGTACATGTACTGTGTGTGCGTTTGTCTTGTGAATTTCGCAACAGCTCCTTGGGGCGCCCTCCTGATGTGAAAGGTGCTATAATGTTGTTGTGTGTGTCTGTGTACTGTGTGTGTACATCTCTGTGCTGTGCGCGTGTGTAGGTCTATGCTGTGTGCATCATTGTGCACCTCGTGTGTGTCTGTGCACACACGTGTGTGTGTCCGTGTATGCTGTGCCGGCATGTGCATGAGTGAGTCTCAGGTGTGTGTGCGCTGTGTGTGAGTGTATTTCAAAGATTGTGTTTGTATCTGCTGTGCATACAACACCAGTGTGCTGTGCATGCAACACCAGTGTGTTGTGTACAAGTGACGGAGTGTGTGTGTTTGTGTTTGGGAGTGTTTGTGCTGTGAGTGCGAGTATCTGTATGAGTATCTTATCGCTCATTGTCCAGTGCCTTGGGATCTCCTATCCAACAAAGTTGTTGTTACCGAGTGTTGGGAGGTTAAGTAGAAGTGTTTGGGATGTAGTAACTGCAATGCAGTTAATAACCTCCCGACGTGAAAGGCGCTTTTCAGGTCTTAGCTAAAGACCTTTCTTTTTGACCACACTTTCGGTCACCTTTTTTTCCCCTCCCCCCAGGCTCGACCCCAGGATCCGTTATTGGGAAGCGCTCTGAGACCCCGTCTGGCGTGCAATGAGAGCGCTGTATAATAATAATCCTTGCATTTGATATAGCGCTTTTCACATCTTCTAGATTTCTCAAAGCGCTTCACAGAATATACTGTAAAGTGAATTGACTATATTTGTGGCAGCCAATTGCGCACAGCAGGGTCCCCCACAAACAGTTGTGCTTTGAAATTACCCAATTTTTATTATTGTTTTTGTTGTGGACGGATTATTATTAGGCGCGTGTGTATGTGTGTGGAGTAAGGAAACTTGCCCAAGATTTGACCCTGATCTGCCTGGATTCGAACACATGTCTCACGCTTGTAAGACGAGTGCTTTAACCACTGAGCAACTACATCCCAAACATAGTAAATCCAAATTGTTGTTGTAGTAATTTTGTTGTTGTTGTTGTTGTTCTTAACCTGAGGAGCATCCAATGGCGATTTTTTTTCCCCCCCTTTTCTTGGCGAGGGCCAGTAAAGAACAAATTAACTGGGAGGTCAGAGCTCAAATGCCAACCTACCGGCCTCGCGAGAGGTCGGATGCTGTACAGTGGGTGGGGGGGAGAAGAGGAGGAGAAGGGACTGGAGGCGTGGCTGGGTGTCTCACACTGCAGCAGATGTGAATGGCTTTGTATTGAGTTGGAGGCTGAAGGGTGGTGGGGGGAGCCAGGACAGACACCTCCAGCGCTCACTTGTTATTGGGAAGAGTTTGTGTAGCTCATGAGCAGCATCCAGCGGCGAGGTGGGAGTACTGCAAATGGGCAGCCTTTGTGGGAGCTCAGTGGTTAGAGCACTCGCCTTACAAGCGCGAGACCTGTGTTTCAAATCCAGGAAGATCAGGGCGAAACCTTGGACAAGTTTTCTTACTACACACACACACACACCTACCCACCCACCCACCCACCATAATAATAATCCATCCAAAAAAAAACAGAACAATAAAAATTTGTCATTTTCAATCCACAACTGTTTCTGGGGACGCTGCTGTGCACAATTGACTGGCGTGTTTCGCCCACAAATATACAATCAATTCACTATACAGAAACAAAATACTGCAGAAGCTGGAAATCTGAAACAAAACCAGAAGTTGCTGAACTCAGCAGGCAAGTCAGGCAGCATCCATGGAGAAAGGAAAGTGAGTCAACATTTCAGGTCCACGACGCTTTGTCAGATGGGTTTTACAGTATATTCTGTGAAGCGCTTTGAGATGTCGATAAGATGTGAAAAGCGCTATTATTAAGAAAAACTTGAGAAAAAATTTCTTCACTCAGAGGGTAGGGAATTTATGGAATTCTCTACTCCAAAGGGCTGTGGATGCTCAGTCATTGAACATATTCAAGACTGAGATTAATAGATTTCTTATGGATAAAGGGATTAAGGGATGGTGGAGTTAGAATAGATCAGCCATCATCTTATCGAATGGCAGTGCAGGCTCGAGGGGCCGAATGGCCTACTCCTGCTCCTAATTCTTAAAACAAAAAGCAATGATTATTATTATTTTTGTAATAGATTGGGTCAGCCGGGCAGGTCTCTGGCACTGATGGAAACCCATCACCGTGCTTTAAGAGTATCCAAATCAAGCTGAGAATTGCATCCGTCTCGCTTACACATGGAAATCCCAGAGGTAGATTGTTGGAATGGAATGCGCTCTCTCTCTCTCTCTCTCTCTCCCTGGAGCGATGCATCCTGCTTATCCAATCGCAGAAAGTATTAACAACAACTACAAAATTTCATTTATAGAGCACCTTTCATGTTGGAAGGATGTCCCAAAGCGCCAAACAGTCACGGGTTGGGACCAGCGGGGGAATGGTGGCAGGGGAGGGAGAGAGTTGGGAGGGCAGAAGAAGGCACGATTGAAGAGGAGAGTCTTGAGACCGGCCTTGAAGGAGGCGAGGGAGGGAGCGAGGCAAAGGGACTGTGGGATAGAGTTCCAGAGTGTGGGGGGGCAGGAGAGGCAGAAAGCTCGTCCGCCGATGGTAGGGCAGATTGGGCAGGGGACATACAGCAGACCAGAGTCCGCTGAATGGAGGGGGCGGGGAGTTTTATAGGGAGACAGCAGTTCGGAGAGAAACTTATGCCTTGAAAGTTAGGCATAAGTTGGTAGAAACCAAGGCTTGGGAACCCCAGAGTGTGCATTGGCGCACAGTTAGAGTCTTAACCAGGTAAAATTGCTTAGCTTCCCATTGATATTCCCATTTACATCATGACGATAATAATTACTAACCTATAGGTTCGAACACAGGTCTCACGCTTGTAAGGCGAGTGCTCTAACCAATGAGCTACAGGAGTATAGTACAAGAATAATAATTCTTGCAAAAATGCTAAATACTGCAAACACATGAAATCTGAAACAAAAATGGCTGGGAACACTCAGCGGGTCAGGCAGCATCTATGGAGAAAAGAAAAGTGAGGCAACGTTTCGGGTCGATGATCCTTCGTCAGAACTGGGCCATGTTGAGAGGGAAAGGCTTTGAAGGACTAACAAGAGTGGGGTGAGGGAGGCAGGGCAAGGAAGACAAAGGATAAAATGGGGTAGAGGACAGGAGATGATGGGTTTAAAGAGGTGTTAATGTAGTGAAACAAAAGCGGAGTGTTGCAACAAAACTGGGAAAGAAGAGGTGTTAACATTAAACAAAGAGGGGGATGAAATTGCAACAGAACAGAACCAGATGGTCACAGAAGAGGAGGAGGGGGAAGGTGAGCTGTTATGGCCTGAAATTATTGAAATCAATATTGAGGCCAGGTGGATGTGAGGTCCCGAGCAGATAGATAAGGTGCTGTTCCTCAATCTTGCGTTGCGGTTTATTGGAAGAGCATAGGAGACTGTGGATGGAGAGGTCAGACTGTGAGTGGGAAGGAGAGTTGAAATGGCAAGAAAACCAGTAGATCAACAACAACAACAAAATTGCACTTATATAGCTCCTTTCATGTTGGGAGGACATCCCGACAGTCAGGTCGGGACCCGAGCGGGGGAGGGGGAGGGGTAGGGGTAGGGGGAAGGAGAGTGGGAGAGGGGGAAGAGTTAATGGGGGAGCCGAAGTTGTGGTCGAAGAGGAGGGTCTTGAGACCGGCCTTGAAGGAGGAAAGGGGGGAAGCAAGGCGGAGAGGCTGCGGGATGGAGTTCCACAGTGTGGGAGCAGGGAGGCTGAAAGCCCGGCCGCTGACGGTTGGGCGGTTAGGGCGGTGGACACGGAGCAGGCCTGAGTGCTGAACGGAGAGTGCGGGCAGGATGATAGGGAGACAGTAGATCAGAGAGATAGGTGGGGGCAAGGCCGTGAATGGCCTTGAAAGTGAGGACGAGGATCTTGAATTCGATCCTCTGGGGGATGGGGAGCCATTGGAGACGGGCGAGGGTGGGAGTGATGTGGTCGTGGGTTCAGCGGATATAGTTATGGACAAATTGGAGGTGTTTGGCAAATCGGTCACCCAATCTGCGTTTGGTCTCCCCAAATGTAGAGGAGATCACATCGTGAATAGCGGACGCAATGTAATAATGATAATGATCCTTGCTTTTGATATATCGTTTTTCACATTTTCTCAACGTCTCAAAGCGCTGCACAGAATATACTGTAAAGTGAATTGACTGTATATTTGTGGGCGAAACGTGGCAGCCAATTGCGCACAGCAGCGCCCCCACAAACAGTCGTGGATTGAAATGAACAATTTTTATTATCGTGTTTTTTTTTGACGGATTATTATCACTACATTGGGGGTAGTAACAACAACAACAACAACTTTGATTTATATAGCGCCCTCCACGCCGGACGGCGTCTCAGAGCGCTTTAACATGTAAATCGCTGTCTCACATAAAAACTGTGCTTGGGGCCTTGGACAATGGTCTGGGAGGAGGTGAAAGGGCATGTATTGAACCTCCTGGGTTGGCATGGGAAAATGCCGGGGGGAAGAGAGAGCAAGTATTGGTGGAGGGATCCAGGAGGAATGAACGAGGGAGGTGAGGATATGGGGGATCTTATCAAGGTTCTGTGCTCTACCCCAAAAAGCGATCTGCAAATCGACTAACAACTGGATTACTGCCAGGGAAATCAGGTTCAAGCCTCTACTACGTCAAGACTTTTGAACTCATACAGTCTAGTTGGATTCCAATCAGGGACATGAAAGGCTGGTGTATTATTAAGATGCTGTGTTCAAGGCAACTGTTTGAAAAGAGATGCATCTACAATCCCCCCCGGTATAAAATTGATTGTTCACTCCACGACTGTTTGCGGTGGGGGGGACTTTGCTGTGTGCGAATTGGCCAAATAAATAATCCTTGCAATTTGATAGAGCGCTTAAAATGTTTGAAACTCTCAAGAGTGTGTTTTCTAGGTGGACCTGTGCACGGTAAATTCTTGGGAGTTCTAGAGTGTGGGGTCAGAGAGGCTGAAAGCCTGGCCACCGATGGTGGGGACGCTGGATGGAGCGGACGGGCAGGCTGATAGGGAGACAGTAGGTCAGAAAGATAGGTGGGGGCAAGGCCGTAAATGGACGTCCCAAAAGTGTTGCGAGTGCAGTCAAACTTGCACAAGTCTGATCTGTATGAATTGTATCGTCGTCGTACGTCCCATAGAATATTGTATTTATGTATAAGTTTCACATAACTCATACTTTGCACAAGTTTATACGGCTTATGTGAGGTTTACTGTATTAGCTGGTGGGGCTAATCTGTGATTGCTATGGTAATGCAGATCTTTACTTGTGCTCCCAACAGCCCTGTGGAACCTCATCTCTATGCTTCAACCATAACAATCCTTGCATTTGGCACAGGGTCTTAACATGTCATCTTTTCCAAGAGAACTGTGGGGTCTTTCAAGTCCACTCGAACCAGCAGACTTGGTTAACATCTCATCGGACACTGCTGTGTGAAACTGACTGCCGTGTTTCACCCACAAATATACAGTCAATTCACCTTACAGTATATTCTGTGAAGCGCTTTGAGACCTCTTTTGTAAAACAAAATCTGAAAAGCGCAATATCAAATGTAAGGATTATTATTATTATTAGTATCAAGTTACCCTAGCTCGGGTCTGAAACATTGACTGCCCAGCACCCTGGGACGTCCTCCCGATGTGAAAGTCGCTGTTACAAATGTCATTTTGTTGTTACACATGACTGAGTGTGAAACGCAAGTTACAAAGGGTAGACAAGCCGTTCGCCTCCAATGCACAGTTGTTACTTGGAAAGGCTGATAGCCAGCCTGACCGCACTTACAGACTGCATTCCAGTATTAAAGGTGACGCCTCAAATCCTATCTCTCCGATGGGGCCTCTTGCAACCTCCCACCTTCTCACTCGGATGTCCACCCATGTACAGAGCTCGCCTAAGTGTGGGTCGCTGTATAAATACACGGTTCAACTGTGGGTCTTTATGCTTTTTAAATAAATAAAATTAAACCCTTGCATTTGCTGTAGGAGCTCCTGTGCCTCAGTGGTTAGAGCACTCGCCTTACAAGCGTGAGACCTGTGTTTGAATCCAGGCAGGTTAGGGCAAAACCATGGGCAAGTTTCTTTACTCCACACACACACGCACGCGCGCCTGATAATAATCCGTCTAAAAAAAACCACAATAATAAAAATTGGTCATTTCCATCCATAACTGTTTGTGGGGACGCTGCTGTGCGCAATTGGCTGCTGCGTTTCACCCACAAACTATGCAGTCAATTCACTTGATGGTATATTCTATGAAGTGCTTTGAGACGTCTAGAAGACGTGATAAGGCACTGTATCAACTGCAAGGATTATTATTATTAAATACAGCGAGGCATGTGTCAGACACCTCGTTGGGGGGTGGGGGGAGGAGAGGAGAGGGACAGGTGGGTGTGGGGGGATGCGTGGAGGGGA
The DNA here is from genome assembly GCA_035084275.1 of Hydrolagus colliei. Lineage (NCBI taxonomy): Eukaryota > Metazoa > Chordata > Chondrichthyes > Chimaeriformes > Chimaeridae > Hydrolagus > Hydrolagus colliei. The sequence continues at coordinate 38,525,084 of CM068743.1, read as the reverse complement.
AGGAGAGAGACGGTTGGGGTGGGGAATAGCATAGATGGAGGTGAAAGGTCTCTACTGTTCACTGCCATAAAAGAATCTGCGATGAGCCACCCAGCGAGGTCCACCCCAGCAGAGGGAGGAATATCCTCAGTGTAGGCAGCTGGTGTAGGCCTGGGGGGTTGGTTGGGATGGGAGGGTGATGGTGGGGTTAGCTGCTGTAAAGGGTTAAACTGCTAAACTCGCTCGCTTATAAGTGAGCAATCTCAAAATCTGCAGAGTTCCTGCCAAATTATCCCAACCTCAACCTTGAGTATCTTGGCAGAGGCTTCCCACATTCACGTTTACACATTTGGCGCAGGGAACTAAGATGCATTGTTTTTCTTCTCTACGTCTGTAAACATACTTTGTACATCCAACGATATACATACGCGCGCGTTACCTATTAAATGTGCACAAAAGGTCGACTGATGGCAGACCTTTGAAATGGTAGATGATAGGAGTCCTGTAGCTCATTGGTTAGAGCACTCGCCTTATAAGCGTGAGACCCAATGTTTCGAATTTCAGGCAGTTCAGCGCGAAGTTTCCTTACTCCACACACACACATACGCCTAATAATAATCCATCCAAAATAAACTGTAATAAAAAATTTGTCATTTCAATCCAGGACTGTTTGTGGGGACGATGCTATGTGCATTTGGCTGCCGCGTTTCGCCCACAAAAATAGTCAATTCACTTTGCAGTATAATCTGTGAAGCGCTTTGAGACATCAATAAGATGTGAAAATCGTTATATCAAAACGCAAGGATTATTATAATAATGCTTATATTTTGATACAGCAAATTTCTCATCGGAATGATATCCGGCGGTGACTCACAGGATTTAATCATATAATAATAATGCTTGCATTTGATGTAGTGCTTTTGACGTCTTATTGACATCTCAAAGCGCTTCACAGAAAAATCTGTAAAGTGAATTGACTGAGTATTTGATGGTGAAACTGTAAGTAATAATACTACTGCTTGCGTTTGATACAGTGTGTTTTATCACCATGTTGAACTGTTTCAAAGCTCCCAGGGATCACTCGGCTCAAGCTATAGACCTTAACCCTAATATTATCTTTATTGTCCATCTGAACAGGTACAAACAGCAATCTCAGAAACGTGAAATTCTCTTGTTTGGTTTGGAATACTCTTAAACGTGGTGATGGGTTTCCACATGTGTCGTGCGCTGGGCTGAGCAAAACTAATCGAGCTTGTTCTCTAGGTCAACTCTGTAGGTGCACAGCTGGGTGCGTGTGTGTGTCCGTCCAGAGGAAAGCTGTGTTGTGCACAAAGATCTGCCATGTGTTTACCTGCTAACAATCGTTGCTGCACTTTAATACTGTAAATGAAGCTCTTTGAACTGAGGAGGGCGATGATTCTTTAATTCCCTCAGCTCTCGAGCAGATCCATGTGTATCCTGCTGTGGAGCATAGCGACTCAGTACAGTAGCCTAGTGGTAAGTGTGTTCGTCTGGCGATCGAGATGTCCCCACACTCTGGAACTCCATCCCACATTTCCTATCCCTCCCCGACTGTGCCTTCTGCTACCCTCCCAACTCTCTCCTTCCACCTCCTAATTCTCTCCCGCCAATAGAGAAGAGTACTGGAATGCAGTCCGTATCCTTCAATATAAGTGCGGTCAGGCTGGCTATCAGCCTTTCCAAGCAACAGCTGTGCATTGGAGGCAAACGGCTTGTCAAGCCTTTGTAACCTGCGTTTCAGTCAGTCATGTGTAACAACAAAATGACATGTGTAACAGCGACTTTCACATCGGGAGGATGTCCCAGAGTGCTGGGCAGTCAATGTTTCAGATCCGAGCTGGGGTAACTTGATAATAATAATAATCCTTGCATTTGAAATTGCGCTTTTCACATTGTTTAAAAAAAAGATGTCTCAAAGATTTCATAGAATATACTGTAAGGTGAATTGACTGTATATATTTGTGGGTGAAACGCAGCAGTCAGTTGCGCACAGCAGCGTCCCCACAAACAGTCGTGGATTGAAATGACCGGCAAAAATGATGGAAATGGTCAGAGGCCATCGAGCTGGTTGTGTTATTGTATCACATCATTTGTGTTAACCAAATACTCTCACTTCCCAGATCGCTGCAACAAATCAGTCTCTTTCGTGAACTTATTTCAGTCCTAATGGCTAAACTCTTGCCCCCATGCAATTTGGGTAGTTTCGTGGGAAATGTAATGATGGTGTACAGTGCCCACTTAGAGGATTCTAATAATAATCCCCTTTGAGGGGGCTGAACACTGCACTGTATTTTGGAGTTTGAAGCAATTCTGGGGGTTGGGTATGTTTCTGTTCTGGGGTTTGGGGTTGCGTGTACTTCAGTTTGGGGCTGTGTTGGATACTGGGGTTCCGGGTTGTGTTGGGAACAGTGTTTGTTCATATTCACTGCTAAAAAATGCTACTTCAGCGCCTTGGGATGACCTCCCGACGTGAAAGGTGCTTTATAAATGTAATTTTGTAGTTGTATTTCACTCTCTCTTCACAGTCTGAAGGTTGTGGGTTCAATTCCTATGCCGGCACTTGGAACCCATATTGTCTTGTCTGACGCTCCAATGCCATGCTGGGGGTGTGCTGCCTTGTCAGGCGTGCAGTCCTTCAGATTAGATTGCTTGTCCAAGTGAAGGTTGGGGAGAAGACTTTCTACTGATGTACCATCCCAACGATTCCCCAAATAAAAATGGTCACTGACTTCCCTGGCTATTTGCAGGACATTGGGTCAATTACTCGCCAAGTCTCTGGAACTCCCTTCCTCACTCCCTATGCCTCGCACCCACTCTTCCTACCTTCAGGTCTCGGCTAAAGACCTTTCATTTCGACTGCGCTTTCAGTCCCTTTTTCTCCTTCCCCCATCTGGCTCGGCCCCGAGATCCGTTATTGGGAAACGCTCTGAGACGCCGTCCGGCGTGGAGTAAATTGCAAGTTGTTGTTGTGGTTGTTGACATTGCTGAGTGGAAATTAACTGCTGAGTACACCCATAAAATGCACAACAACAGATTGCATTTATATAGTGTCTTTCACATCGGTAGTAATTCCCAAAGCAATGAAGAGTTTGCACCAAACTGTGAGTTGGAATCAGAGGGGAAGGGGTTAGAAGAGGGAAAATGATAAAAACCACCGTCGAAAAGGATGGGCTTAAGACTGGCCTTGAAAGAAGGCGAAGGAAGTGGGGAGGTGGAGGGTCTCCAGAATGGAATTACCAGATGGGAGGAAGGCTGAAAGCTCGACCGCCAATACTGTAGCTGGCAGGGCAGGGGACAAGGATGCAGGCCAGTACCTACAGAGCGATGGGAATGGACGGGTTGATGAAATCAGTTTGAAATGTGTCTCAAAGTGCTGGACAAGATACACTATACAGAGTATGTTTTGTGAACAAAACTAGTCTTGTAAAACGCCCATTTTACAAGACTAGCTCCTGCAGCTCAGTGATTAGAGCACTCGCCTTACAAGCGTGAGACCTGTGTTTCGAATCTAGGCATATCAGGGTGAAACCTTGGGTAAGTTTCCCTACTCCACACACACACCTAATAATAATCCTTCCAAAAAAACCACAATGATAAAAATTGATCATTTCAAACCACAACTGTTTTGGGGACAGACATTGGATGCAATTGGATGCTGCGTTTTTCCCACAAAAATACAGTTAATTCACTTTACAGTATATTCTGTGAAGCGCTTTGAAACATCGATAAGATGTGAAAAGCACTATATCAAATGCAAGGATTATTATCATTGCTACCCCTCAGGATTGTCCAAGCTTTGCTTTTAAGTAGATACATTTCACTTTTATCCTGCATACAAACCAGGGCTGAAATCACTTATTCCTCCCTTTTTTTTCCCCTCTCTCTCTCTCCCCCCCTCTCCCCCCGCCCCCCCCCCACATCCCCCTTTACTCTGTTAACGTCTCTGTGAGCGCGATGTATGTTCGATGTGGGCCTTTTTGTGTGTGTGAAGTGTGAGAATTCATTGTGAGCCCGGATTTCCAATTCAAGTGCAAAGCTGGAGACTGGCGGTTATTTACACCTTTGCAGATGCTAATCTGCTCTTTGTTGCACACCCTCCCCCTAATGAGGCACGGTTCATGGGTTTCATTGTTCGTGGCTTGCCAGAATCCCACTCCCCCTGCGCTGTCTCTCCCCCACGTCCGAGCCCTGCAAATGTGCACTCCTCAAATAATTATCTATTTCTCTTTAAAAGTTGCTATTGAATAAGCCTCCACCACCCTTTCAGGCAATATAACACTTTTCACGTCTTAAAGGGCTTCACAGAATGTACTGTAAAATGAATTGGCTGTATATATGTGGGTTAAACGCGGCAGCCAATTGCACACAGCAGTGTCCTCACAAACAGACGTGGATTGGAATAATTTTTGGACAGATTATTATTCAGCGAATGGAGTAAGGAAACTTGCCCAAAGTTTCGCCCTGACCTGCCTGGATTCGAACACAGGTCTCACGCTTGTGTAGTAGCTGAAAGTGTAGTAACTGTTTATATCCAGGAAGTGTCCATCGAATGAATAGCTGGGAGGCAAACAACAAAATTCTTATCTTTAAAATTGGGACATTGCTAACATTGTGCATTACAATGCCCCTAGTCGATTGGTGGAAGGCTTTTCTGGGGGTAAAAATTCAATTTTAAAAACAAACAAATAAATAAATTGGGTCACTTCAACTTACTGTTTGTGGGACACTGCTGTGTGCAATTAGGTGCTAATTTTTGCCCACAAAATATACAGTCAATTCTGTGAAGCGCTTTGAGACATCTCGAAGATGTGATACGACACTATAGCAAATGTAAGGATTATTATTAATATTCTCTGGGATTGGGTAAACAGGATGATAATAATAAAGAACTCTGAATTTGATATAGCACTTTTTACATCTTCTAGACGTCCCAAAGCGCTTCACAGAATAAACTGTAAAGTGAATTGACTTTATATTTATGGGCGAAACACAGCAGCCGATTGCTCACAGCAGTGTCCCCACAAACAGGCGTGGATTTAAATGACAATTTTTTTTTTTTTTGTGAGCAAGTATTATTAATAGGCATGTGTGTGGAGTAAGGAAACTTCGCCCTGACCTGGGAGAAAGAGAATGCGTTCCATTCCATATGTTGCGTGATAGTAATAATAATAATAATACTTGAATTTGATATAGCACTTTTCACGTCTTCTAGATGTCTCAAAGCGCTTCACAGAATATATTGGAAATATACAGAGCTATGGTTTTTTCGATACTTTCAACAGTGATGTTGATGTGGTTCTACATATGACAAACCAAATAAAAGGGTACAGTGACACCATGTGAAATGTTGAGCGCATGGACTCCCTTTCTGTTCACAAGGGCTTTGGAACACATCACAGCGAGTTATTGGCACATTAAATGCCTGCTGTAAAGGAGACATCGGCGACGTCATTATAGATGAAAACTGTGCTGGGCTAGAGACACGGAGCAATTGCAGTAGAACATATATAACTTGTATATATTTTACAATATTATTTTATGAAAATTAAATTATCAATTGAATATTAATTATTAATAATACTGTGTATATATAAGTGATACATTATACAATACTGTATCCTTTAATTCTATATTAATACAATTATTGTGTTATCGATATATATTAATTATTGATTATGTTATTGTGTGGATAAATAATAAAATTGGTCATTTCAATCCACGACTGTTTGTTGGGACGCTGCTGTGCACAATTGGCTGCCGAGATTCACCCACAAAAATAAAATCAATTCACTTTACAGTATATTCTGTGAAGCGCTTTGAGTCTTGAAGATGTGAAAAGCTCTATATCAAATGCAAGGATTATTATAGCCCCTTATCACTCACAAAACTACACTAGCGTGGAGGGTGCTATATAAATGCAAGTTGTTGTTATCACATCATTGAGACATCTCTCAAAAGTTGTGAGAGGAGAGAGTGAGAGAGAGAGAGAGGAAAAGGGAGAAGAAGACAGAGGGGAACAACAAAATTACATTAAAGCACTGGACAGTTAAGGATTTGCACCCGAGCTGATGGTTGGAATCAAGAGTGTTGGTGGGGTGAGGAGGGGTTGTGGGGAGGAGCTGGGAGTGTGGCCCTTGAGACGGAGGCAAGGAAATGGGGTGAGAGAAAGACAGGGGAAAGTTGTGTGTGAGAAAGGGATAATAATTATTGCATTTGATATAGCGCTTTTCATGTCCTATCGACGTCTCAAAGCGCTTCACGAATATACTGTAAAGTGAATTGACTGTACATTTGTGGGTGAAACACGGCAGCCAATTGCACACAGCAGCGTCCCCACAAACAGTCGTGGAGGGAAAATGACAAATTTTTATTCTTGTGGGTTTTAGTTTTTTTGGATGGATTTTTATTAGGCGCTCGCTTGTGTGCGTGCGTGCGTGCGGAGTAAGGAAACTTGCCCATGGTTTCGCCTTGACCTGCCTGGATTCGAATACAGGTTAAACACTTGTAAGGCGAGTGCTCTGACCACTGAGTTACAGGAGTGAGAAAATTGAGAAAGAGAATGAGAAAGGGAGAAAGAGAGGGAAGCGGCAGGGAAAAGAATTGGCTACACTAGGTTGTGGGGTTTAAAAATCATGTAGAGTGTAAGTGACCGAGCGAGTGTAAGTGTGTGCAGGTGTGTGCTGGATCTGCTGTTCATCGACCACGATGACTCGATGCTGACGCGGGCTCAGTATCGGGCTCGGCAGCTGTTGCTGATGGTGGTAACAGGTGTGAAGGGATGAACAGGCTGCGGGTGACTGCTTATTATTAGCAGTGATCACAGGCAGGTCAAGGCTGGAGCTGTAACCATTGGCGCAGTGTGAGAGTGTGATGTGCAAATGTCACCCAGCTACAAGGCTTTACTGCTATCTCATTGCCCAAGTGACTGACTGGCCTGGATTTCAATAACAAAACTTGGATTTATATAATAATAATCATCCTTGCATTTGAGATAGTGCTTGTCATTATTATTATTGTTTTTATTGGACGGATTATTATCAGGTGTGTGTGTGTGTGTTTGGAATGAGGAAACTTGCCCACAGTTTTGCCCTGATCTGCCTGGATCAGGCTCCGCCACTGTTAAACACTCTGAGACACTATACTGCATAAGAGGGGGATATATAATAATAATCCTTCTTTTTATATAGCACTTTTCACATCTTATCGACATCTCAAAGCGCTTCACAGAATGTATTGTATATATGTAAACGAATTGACTGTATATTTGAGGACAAAACACGGCAAACAATCGCGCACGGCTGTGTCCCCACAAACAGTCGTGGGTTGAACATGACCAATTTTATCATTGTGTTATTTTTTGGGGGATGGATGTGTGTGTGTGAAATAAGGAAAGTGCGAGTAGTTGGTGTTGCGCTTAACCAATGAATGGCTGGGCTGGCATTGCTAACCAATGTGATTCTGGTGATCTTGCAGGTCCTGGGTATGGCGAAGCGGAGATCAGAGAGTGTGACTTTTACAACGCCAACTGGAAGGTTGAGAAGACCAACAAGAGCGGGCCAGTGCGCTGCGATGCGGAGAAGGACAAGCGAATGCACTGTTACGCCTCCTGGCGCAATGCCTCGGGCTCCATCGAGCTGGTCAAGAAAGGCTGCTGGCTGGATGACTTCAACTGTTACAACAGGTGAGGCTGAGGCGGGTGAGCGGTAGGTAGGTAGGTAGACAGCGGAGCCGGGCACAGCGAGTCAGAACTCCGTCGCACGCTCGCTCACCCTCACTGAACTCCGCACAGACATCAATCAGGGCCTGGTTGAATACCAATTTTTTTTTGTAGCTGAACGTGCTTTGGCTGTTCATATTTTGTGTTAAGTGAAAATGTATTTTGTTCCAGATTATAATCTCGTAAGAAGTTTCCCCACATTTTGTACCTAGGAACTGTAATATAATAATAATCCTTCTAGACATCTCAAAGCACTTCACATAATATACTGTATATATGTAAGTAAATTGACTGTATATATTTGTAGGCAAAACGTGGCAGCCAATTGCACACAGCAGCATCCCCATAAGAAGTCACGGATTGAATAGGCCATTCAGCACTTTGAGCCTGTTCCGCCATTTCATTAGATCATGATAACAACAACAACAACAGCAAAATGACCGATCTGTACCTCAACTAATCCTTTCAATCGCAACTTCCCACTTTCTCCCCATATTCCTTAATACCATAATCTAGCAAACAACAACAAAATTACATTCATAAAGCTCCTTTCATGTCGGGAGGACATCCCAAAAATCTATCGACCTCACTCTTGAAGCATCTACAATCTTTTGGAGGAAGAGAATTCCAGATTTCTACCAGCCCTTTGCGTAGACAAAATGTTTCCTGATTTCACTCTTAAATGGCCTGGTTCTAATATTAAGACTATGCTCCCTTGTTTTGCATTCCCCAACCAGAAGAAAAAGCTTCTCTGTATCTACCCTATCAAATCCCTTTATCATCTTAAATACCTCAATCAAATCACCCCCTCAACCTTCTAAAACTCAAGGACATACAATCCCAAGTTTACGCAGCCTTTCCTCATAACTTAACCCTTTTATACCTGGTAACATTCTGGTGAACCAGCACTGCACCCTCTCCAGGGCTAATATATCTTTGCTGAGGTGTGGTGCCCAAAACTGAATGCAGTCTCCAGATGGGATCTGACTAACAGGAAAGTAACATTTATACAGTGGAGTAAAATTTGCAACCCTCCAGTCCCTCCCTAATTATTTGTCTCTACTTGGTCCCTAATTTGGCCCCACCTTTGCCAATACTTTTATTCTTACATACATTAAGGTTCCCTTTAATGTTACCTGCTAAACATTTCTCATGCAGTCTCTTTGTCCCTCTTATTTCCTTTTTCGGTTCTCTTCTGTACTTTCTACAGTCTGTTTGGTTAACATTTATTTATTAATTATTTATTACAGCTAGTAATTACTGGGTTTCCATACAAATTCTCCAATGTAATAATCCCCCCCAAAAAAACAACTATAATAATTTGGTCATTCAATCTGGTTGTGCGCAATTGGCTGCCGCGTTTCGCCCACAAATGTGCAGTCAATTCACTTTCCAGTGTATTCTGTGAATCGCTTTGAGACGTCTGTAAGACGTGAAAAGTACTATATCAAATGCAAGGATTATTATTATTAGTCTGCATTTTTGTACCTGACATTTATCACAAGCCTCCTTTTTCTGGTTTTATTTCAATCCCAATTTCCTTCTTCATCCAAGAAGGTTGAAGGATGCCCTACTTTTCCCATTTGTGGGAATATATTTGTTCTGTCCCCCCAAACTATCTCCTCCTTGTGAAGGCTTCCCATTGTTTGTTAGCTGTTTTACCTGACAGTCTTTCTTTCCAGTCCACCGCCTGGGTCCTTGACAGCGCCTTGGACCATCCTCCTGATGCTATACAAATGAAAGGCGCTTATACAAGTGTAATTTGTTGTTTTTGTCCCTTTCTTACTCACTGAAATTAGCTTTCCATGACCCTATCTCCCCCATCCTCGCCCAACTCCACTGGCTCCCCATCATCCAGAGGATCCAAATCAAGATCCTGGTCCTCACATTTAAAGCTCTCCCACAGCCTCGCCCCCATCCTACATCCAGGACCTTTTTCCTGGACTTATTGCAACAAGATGAATACTTCTCTCTCTCAATCCATTTATGGCTGTGTGTGTCTCTGTCTGGTTATGTAATTTTTTTCTCTTCTCTTTCTGACTTGTTTTCGCCCCAGGTATCCCTCTCTCTGTCTTTCTCTGCGCATTTTCTGTCTCTTTTTTTTCTCTTGTTCTTTCTCGCTGTATCTCTGTCCATTTTTCTCTCTCTCACTCTAATCTCTGTCTCTCTTTACTTCTCTCACTCTCTCTGTAGAATGGAGTGCATCGCGACAGAGGAGAATCCACAGGTGTTTTTTTGCTGCTGTGAAGAAAACTACTGCAACGATCGATTTTTCCACTTCCCAGAATCTGTACCAGAAGGTATATTGTGTTTGCGTGTGTGTATATGTCTGAGTGTCTTTGTGTGTGTGTGTTTTTGTATCTGTATGTGTGTGTGCGCCTGCATATATGTGCTCTGTGTGCATGCATGAACTGTTTGTGTGAATGTGTGTGTATACGTGTGTGCGTGCGCATGTGGGTATATCTGTCTGTGTGCACGTGTGTGTGGTGTGAGCGCGTGTATTTCTGTGTCCGCATGTATGCACTCCACAACCTCGTCCCACCCTACATCCATGACCTAACCCCTTACTGACCTGCCCGTCCCTCCCTCTGCTCAGCAGGCTCTGGCCTGCTCCACGTCCCCCGACCCACCCACCTGCCCCACCATTGGCGGCCGAGCCTTTAGCCACTCTGCTCCCCAACCTCTGGAACCCCATCCCGCAGTCCATTCGCCTCGCTCGCCTCTTCCCTGGTCTCCTTCAAGTCCCGTTTCAAGATTCTCCTCTTCGATGGACCCATCGGCAACTCCTAATCCCTCCCCTTTCTCTCCCCCTCCCCGTCCTCAGCTCGGGTCTGACACAGTGACTGTCCAGCGACGTGGGACGTCCTCCTGACGTGAAAGGCACTATACAAATGCAATTTTGTTGTTGTTGTTGCACTGTTTACTTGCGTGTGTGTGTGTGTGAGAGAGCCTCCCTTGATGAAGCTATTCCTCTATGGTATACCTTGTGGGCTTGTGGAGTAACAGAGAGAGAGTGTGGGGCTTGGACTTGCATAAAGAACAGCTTGGCCAGCCAGTTCCCCCCCAGCCCTGAGTCTCTGTAACTCCGGCTCCTCTAACCCTCACTGCAGTGGTGTTCGAGCCCCCGCCTCCCAGCCTCTCGCAGCTGAACATCATGGTCTACGCTCTGCTCCCCATCACTAGCCTCTCCGTCATCGTGCTGCTGGCCTTCTGGATGTACCGACACCGCAAGCCGCCCTATGGACATGTGGACATTAACGAGGTGTGTGATCAGTTGTGGGTGGCTAGTGGGGGCAGTGGGGAGGGTGGGGTTGGGAAGAGGGTGGGGTAGGGGATGGTGGACGGTGGGGTAGGAGAGGGGGAGGGTGGGATAGGGGAGGGGAAAGCGTGGGATAGGGGAGATGGGAGGATGGGGGTAGGGGACGGGGAGGGTGGGATAGTAATCAATCAACCAATCAATCAATCAATCAATAAAAAAGTGGTCATTTCATTCCACCACTGTTTGTGGGACACTGCTGTGTGCAATTGGCTGCCATGTTTCGCCCACAAATATACAGCCAATTCACTTTACAGTATGTTCTGTGAAGCACTTTGAGAAGTTGCTCGCTGATGAAAGATCGGGTGATGTTGAGGGAGCTCCTGACGCAGTATTAATTTTTCACCGATTGCTCCCCAGGACCTGGGCCTGCCTCCCCCCTCGCCGCTGGTTGGGCTGAAGCCACTGCAGTTACTGGAGATCAAGGCCAGGGGGCGCTTTGGCTGTGTGTGGAAAGCCCGGATGATGAACGAGTACGTGGCTGTCAAGATCTTCCCCATACAGGTGAGTGTCCAAGGGGTGAGAGGAGGAGAGGCGCCTGGGGAGAGGCGAAGGGGGAGCCGAGTGGCGAAAGGTGGGCTAGAGGAGAGGCGAAGGCGGGAGGGGTTCTGAGGTGTGAGAGGGGGAAAGGGGGGCGAGAGGAGGGGAGCCGAGGCAATACAATCAAACACTGCATTGGGAGTGTCACCTTAGATAGCGCAACAACAAAAAGAAAATGACATTTCTAGAGCGCCTTTTGCGTTGGGAGGATGTCCCAAATCACAGCTCAATGGCGCACGCTGAGCTGGGCTGACAGGCGTGGAGACAGGCGCTTTCAGTCATGCCTTGGGCTTCGCAAGCTCACAAAAATCAAAAGTCTCACTTCAGAGTAAGTGCGAAAAGCTGGTACCTGTTACTGCCATAAGTGGACACAATTGGAAGTGTGGCGCTGGAACTAGGAGTCGCAAACACAGCGGCGAAGTTTGCGGGTGACAAGACACCAACATAAGAACATAAGAATTAGGAGCAGGAGTAGGCTATTCAGCCCCTTGCCCCCCGCCATTCAATAAGATCACGGCTGATCTTCTAATCTGACTCCACCTGCCCCCGTTTTATCCCCATATCCCTTAATCCCTTTATCCACAAGAAATCTATCAATCTCAGTCTTGAATATGTTCAATGACTGACTGAGCATTTACAGCCTTTTGTGGGTAGAGAATTCCATCGAGTTTTTCCTCAACTCAGTGTGAAAACACTGCCCCCTAATTTTAAGACTGTAAACCCCTAGTTATAGTTTCTCCAACCAGGGGAAACAGTCTCCCACTATCTACTCTGTCATGCCCCTTAATAAACTTATTGGTTTCCAAGCTAGTGAAGGTGGTAAGTAAGGTTGCGGAAGCTGAACCGAGACATTTTTCAAGGAAGATTTATGAACACGCTCGGGAATGGGGCAGTTCGGTGCCCGATTGAAGTTGAATTGGGTGAAACATGCAAACAATGACAACAACAAAATTATATTTGTAGAATGCCTCTCAACTATTTTACATGGGGACAAAAATAATACATATGGAAAATGAAAAGGACCTGCGGAGGGGTGGGGGAGCTCCTGATTGACAATAAATTGAAGCTCTCCCAACAATTTCTCTTCTGTGTCAGTGAGTGAAGCAAATCAGATCTTAGGACGGATCGAAAGATCAATTGAAGTGAACAATTTATTGTTGTGTTTATTTTTCTTGAGGGGAATATGTGGAGTCCTGCAGCTCAGTGGTTAGAGCACTCGCCTTTCAAGTGTGCAACTTGTGTTCGAATCCAGGCAGGTCAGGGTGAATCCTTGGGCAAGATTCCTTACTCCACACACACACGCCTAATAATAATCCCTCAAATAACACAATAATAAACGGTCATTTGCAATCCACGACTGTTTGTAGGGACGCTGCTGTGCGCAATTGGCTGCCACGTTTCACCCACAAATATACAGTCAATTCACTTTACAGTATATTCTGGAAGCTCTTTGAGATGTCTACAAGACGTGAAAAGGGCTATATCAAATGCAAGGGTTAATATTATTATTATCGAGCGCGTATGTGTGTGTGTTTAAAAAAAAAAGTTCCTTCAATGCATTTTCAAAGTAAAAGCGTCTTGCGATAACCTGTTCCAGAAGTGCAGCCTCTGACTCTGCTTTCTTTGTGCGTTTACCAGGACAAGCAGTCGTGGCAGAATGAGCGCGATATCTACATAACGCCGGGCATGAAACACGAAAATGTGCTGAGATACATCGGGTCTGAGAAGCGAGGCAGTAACCTGGAGATGGAGCTGTGGCTCATTACCTCCTTCCATGAGAGGGTAAGAGCCGAGGAGATAGACAACAACAACAACAACAACAGGAACAAAATGACACTTGCATAGCGCCTTTCACGTCAGGAGGACGTCACAAGGCGCTGGACAGTCATTGCTTCAGACCTGAGTTGGGGACAGAGGATGGGGGTGGGGGAGGGAAAGTGGGGGGGAGATTAGGAGTTGCCGATGGGTCCATTGAAGAGGAGAGTCTTGAGGCGGGATTTGAAGGAGGCCAGGGAGGGGGCGAGCGAGGCGGAGGGACTGCGGGATGGGAGTTTCAGAGGTTGGGGGCAGAGTGGCTAAAGGCTCGCCCGCCAATGTAGGGGCGGGTGGGTCATGGCGGTGGACGTGGAGCTCAGCTCACCCACTCACTGTTATACCCAAAGTGTCTGGAATGCACTCCCTGATAGGATGGTGAAAGCAGATTCCATAATAATTTTCCATAACAGAATTGGTAATCTGCTTCAAAAGAAAAAGAAAGAAAAATTGCAGAGCTGTGGGGTAAGAGTGACTGAGGAGCTCTTTCAAAGAGCCGGCTCAGGCTAGATGGACCAAATGACCTTCGGCGCTCTTAATTTGTCACCTCAAGGCTCGACTATCGAAAATTGTGAACCAATGACTTACATTTACAATTTGCATCACTTAGAATTTGTTAGTGTGATGTGTGAGCTTGCTTTTCAGTGCAAAGTTTCTCCCTGACTGCCTGCCCGGCTCACTCCCTGCCTGCCTGCCTGCCTGCCTGCCTCCCTCACTCTCGCTGCCGGCCTGGCTCACTCCCAGGTCCCTAGCGCTGTCGCGCCCACTTTTCACCCGCTGACGAATGATATATTAGCAAATGTTGCAACCGCCCCCACCAAGCCTTGCCCCACAGTTTGGAAACCACCACTGTGAGACGTGTAAACCGAGTGTTAGTCAAGCCTGGCAATCTCCTCTGTCCCCCACAGGGCTCGCTGTGTGACTTCCTGAAGGGGACTGTGATCAGCTGGAAGGAGCTGTGTCACATTTCAGAGACCATGTTGCGGGGTCTGGCCTATCTGCACGAAGACATCCCCCGACACAAAGGGGAAGGAGCGAAGCCTGCCATCGCCCACAGGTACTGGCGGGGAGCTAATAATAATAATAATAATCCTTCATTTGAATAAGGTTTTTCACATCTTCTAGATGTCTCAAAACGCAGCACAGAATATACTGTAAAGTGAATTGACTGTATATATTTTGGGGTGAAATGCGGCTGCCAATTGCATACAGCAACATTCCCACAAACAGGAATAGATTGAAATGACCAATTTGTTGTTATTTTGTTTTTTTGTGGAGGGATTATTATTAGGCTTGTGAATATTTCAGTGGCGGAGAGGGAAAGAAAGACGGTGATTTAAAATAAAACCTAAAGTTATAAATGGGGTTGTGTCTTCCTGGTTTATTATAATAATCCTTACGTTTGCTATAAAACTTTTCCTGTTTTTGTAGACGTATCAAAGCGCTTCACAGAATATACTGTAAAGTGAATTGACTGTATATTTGTGGGTGAAACACGGCAGCCAATTGCTCACAGCAGCGTCTCCGCAAACAGTCGTGGATTGAAATGAACATTTTTTTATCGTGGCTTTTTGTTTGGAGGGATTATTCATAGGGGTGTGTGTGGAATAAGGAAACTTTCCCATTTCTAGGGGAATAGTGCCATCTAGACAATATTTTGTGTCATTGCAGGATAGGGCAACCTTAATGTGCCTCTCTGCCTCGCAAGTGATTTCTTCTCTTCATCCCACCCTCCCACGATCACCCCCACCCTCCCACTCCTGAGCAAAATTACCATTTTATCCCCCAAATATTATTTTGAAGTCCTGTAGCTCAATAGTTAGAGCACTCGCCTTACAAACGTGAGCCCTGTGTTTCGAATCCAGGCAGATCAGGGCCAAACCTTGGGCAAGTTTCCTTACTCCACACATGCCTAATAATATATGCGTAAAAAAAACGATACCATATATCTCCGCGTATAAGGCGCATTGTTTTTCAGGTCGGAAGATCTCGAAAGTTGGGGGTGCGCCCTATACGCAGATACAAGCAATTTTGAGCTCGGAAATACAGTAAACAGGAGGGGCGGCCGGCGCGCTGTCAGCCGGGGTTTGGTCAGTGTCCGGCGGGGGTTGGGGGGAGCGGGTGACGGGGCTTCGGCCTCGGCCGCCCGGGCAGCGGCAGCAGCAGCGGACTTCAGTGCTGTGCTTACCTTCTGCCGAACCCAGTCTGCCTGCCTCACTCCCTGCCGCTCTCCCTCCCTGCCTGCCTGCCTGCCTCTCCCTCCCTCCCTGCCTGTCTGCGTGCCGGCCTGCCTCTCTCCCTCTCTCTCTCCCGGGCTGTCGGCCTGCCTCTCTCCCTCTCTCTCTCCCTGCCTCCCTCTCTCCCTCTCTCTCTCCTGGGCTGCCGGCCTGCCTCTCTCCCTCTCTCTCTCCCGGGCTGTCGGCCTGCCTCCCTCCCTCTCTCTCCCTGCCTCCCTCTCTCCCTCCCTGCCTGGCTGCCTGCCTGCCTCTCTCCCTACCTACCTGTCCCTCCTGTCTCTCCTCCCTTCTGCCGGCAATATCATTGAAAATGCTTCCGTTTTTTTTCACCAAGAAAAGGTCAAAAACGGGGGGTGCGCCTTATACGCGGAGATATATGGTAATTAAAAAATTGTTCATTTCAATCCACAACTATTTGTGGGGACGCTGCTGTGCGCAATTGGCTGCTGTGTTTCGCCCACAAATACACAGTCAATTCACTTGACAGTATATTTTGTGAAGCGCTTTGAGACGTCTAGAAGACGTGAAAAGTGCTACATCAAATGCAAGCATTATTATTATTATTAGTGTCTGCGGTAAAAGCAATAAATTCTTGCATTGGATGTAGAGTCCAGACATGTGAAAAAGTGCTCCACAGGTGATTTGCGTTGTGTATATTTTTCAACACCTTGTAACTCCTTGAATGGAGATATCATGTTAATCTCTCTCACCCTCTCTCTCTGTCTCTAGGGATTTTAAGAGTAAGAATGTGCTGGTGAAGACAGACCTGTCTGCGTGTATAGGTGACTTTGGCCTGGCTGTCAGGTTTGAGCCTGGAAAGCCTCCTGGAGACACGCACGGTCAGGTATGTAGATTCTGGTGCTCTGTTCCCGTTAACACGTCAGTTATGTGTCGTCAGCCTGGCTCAGTGGGGAGCTCACACTCGCCTCCTACTGTACATCACAACCTAATGCAGCCCAAACAACAACAACATGACATTTATAGAGTGCCTTTCACGTCGGGAGGACGTCCCAAGGCGCTGAACAGTCAGGGGTCGGGACCCGAGCAAGGGAGAGGGGCAGGGGGTGGGAGAGAGTTGGGAGGGGAAGGAGGATGGGATGGGAAGGAGGGAGGTGAGGGAGGATGGGATGGGAGGGAGAATGGGATGGGAGTGAGGAAGGGATGGGAGGCTGGGATGGAGGATGGTAGTGAGTGAGCGAGGGGGGGAGGGAGGGAGGGATGTAGGGGCTCCGGGATGACCTTCCAGAGGTTGGGAGGCTGATTAGGGCAGTAACGTTTCACTCTGGTTCAGCTTTCTGTGTTGGTGTGTGTGCTGGTGTCTGCAGGTTGGGACGAGGAGGTACATGGCTCCCGAGGTGCTAGAGGGCGCCATTAACTTCCAGAGGGACGCCTTCCTCAGGATCGACATGTATGCAGTGGGCCTGGTGCTCTGGGAGCTGGTCACGCGATGTACCGCGGCGGACGGTAAATCTCCCCCCACCCCGGCCCATTCCGTTACTCTCTTCCCTTTCGTTTCCATTTCATCTTGCCCGCTTTCTCTCTTTCACACACTCAAACACTCGCTCACACGCTCGCTTTCTCTCTCACTTTCTCTCGCTGTCATTCCCACGATCGCGCTCTCTCTCGCACTCTCACTCACTCACTTTCTCTCTCTCTCGCACGCTCGCTCTCATTCACATCCTGGCCTTCCCTCCTTTGCACGTGCACTCTCTTCCCTTTGTGCATACGCTCTCCCCAGAGGGCAGTGGATATTGGATTGATTCAAGCTCTTAAAGACTGAGGTGGATAGATTATTTTTTTTTTGTTCTGTAAAGTGTATCCAGCCTCTCTGCCCCCACACTCTGGAACTCTATCTTACAGTCCCTCCACCTCGCTTCCTCCCTCACCTCCTTCAAGACCGGACTCAAGAACCTCCTCTTCGATTGTGCCTCCAGCTGCCCTCCCAACTCTCTCCCTCCCCTCCCACCTCTCCCTCTCCCCTACCCTGTCTGCCCCCCCACCCCCCCGCCTGACCGTTCAACGCCTTGGGACATCCTCCAGCGTTCTTCAAATGTAATTTTGTTGTTTGGCATCCAATGAAACAAGGTACTATCCATCAAGGAAAAAACGTGTGCATTGTTGTTGTTGTCCTCCCTACCTCCCCCTCAGCTCACCTCACCTGGGACCACCCTGCTCTTCTGTTGACAGGGCCCGTTGATGAGTACAATCTGCCGTTTGAGGAGGAGATTGGGCAGCACCCAACGCTGGAGGATCTGCAGGATGCTGTGGTCCACAAGAAAATGAGGCCCATCCTCAAAGACTGCTGGTACACACACCCGGTACGAGTTTCTACAGTGTTACAAGCCAACACCTGTGTTAGGTTTGTGCGACGCGAGACGTTACAAGGCACTGTAGAACCCGGCAAATCCCTGTGGCTTGGTGTGATCAACCCCTGCCCCCCCATCATGCTGCATGTGACTTCCTGCCTTCATCTTGTGCAAACTTTGGTGCATTCAGGAGCTCCTGTAGCTCAGTGGTTAGACCCCTCGCCTTACAAGCTTGAGACCTGTGTTCGAATCCAGGCAGGTTAGGGCAAAACCTTGGGCAAGTTTCCTTACTCCACACACACACATCACACATACACACACACACACACCTAATAACAATCCCTCTTAAAAAAAAACACATTAAGAAAATTGGTCATTTTCAATCCACGACTGTTTGTGGGGGCGCTGCTGTGTGCAATTGGCTGCTGTGTTTCGCCCACAAATATCCAGTCAATTCACTTTACACACAGGTAAGCCTCGATTTCTGACGCTTCGATTTATGACATTTCGATTGAAGGATCATATCTTTTTAACACCTTTTGATCGATATGCTCTGCGGTCACTGTCCCCCCAACTTCCATCCCCTCCCCACCACCCTCCCACACCCTGTCTCCTACCCACCCCTCCTTCCACAGCTTCGACCCCGTCTCCCCATCCTCCGTCATTGAGACCATCTCCTCAATGAAGCTCACCACCTACTCCCTAGATCCCATCCTCACCCCTCTCCTCACCAACCACTCCACCTTCTAGCCCCTCTAATCACTGACACTATCAACTTGTCCCTCTCACCCGGGACTGTTCCCACTGCCTTCAAAACTGCCACCATCACCCTCATCCTAAAAAAGCCTTCCCTCGATGCGTTGCAGCTATCTAGCTACCGGCCCATCTCCAACCTTCCTTTCCAAGGTACTTGAAAGAGTGGTTGCCTCCCAGCTCCGCTCTTTCCTCACTCAACATTCATTCCTCGAACCCCTCCAATCAAGTTTCCGTGCCTCCCACAGCACGGAAACTGCCCTGGTCAAGATCACAGGACATCCTGACCATCTGTGACCAGGGCTCCCTCTGCCTCCTCGTCCTCCTCGACCTATCCGCTGCCTTCGATATGGTATCCTCCTCCATCGCCTCTCCTCCCTCCTCAACCTGCAAGGCTCTGTCCTCGAATGGTTCCGATCCTATCTCTCCCACTTTCACTTCATCTTTTCCAACGGCTTCTCCCCCAGCCCCCGCACAGTCACATGCGGCATTCCCCAGGGCTCTGTCCTTGGCCCCCTGCTCTTCACCTTCTGCACTCTCCCCCTGGGCATCATCATCCGTAGACATGGGGTAAATTTCCACATGTACCCAGATGAAACCCAACGCTACCTATCCGTGTCAACCCTCGATTGCAGGATCACTGGCGTTCTGGCTGCATGTCTGTCCGACATCGAGTCCTGGATGAGGGCAAATCCTACAGTTTCCTACAACTCAACGTCAACAAGACGGAAGCCCTCTGATTGGCTCTCATCAGCGCCTCTGCACCTCAGGCACTGACAAGACTGCTCTCTTCACCTCTTGAAGCCAATCAGGAATCCGGGCGTCTTGTTCGACCTATTCGTCCTCCCCCACATCCGTTGCATGACTGGCACAGCCTTCCATCACCTCCACAATATTGCCGGACTCCGCTACTACCTCACCCCCCCTCTCCATGCCGCCGAAACTCTCATCCACGCCTTTATCACCTCCAGGCTCGACTATGGGAACTCTCTCCTCGTCGGCCTCCCCAGCTCCTCTCTTCACAGGCTGCAGATCATTCAGAATTCTGCAGCTCGTGTACTCTCCCGTACCAGGCTTCGCGACCACATCACTCCCACCCTCGCCCGTCTACACTGGCTCCCCATCCTCCAGAGGATCGAATTAAAGATCCTTGTCCTCACTTTCATGGCCATTCATGGCCTTGCCCCCGCCTATCTCTCTGACCTACTGTCTCCCTACCAGCCTGTCCCCTCCGTTCAGCACTCAGGCCTGCTCCGCATCCTAACCACCCAATCATCAGTGGCCGGGCTTTCAGCCTCTCTGCTCCCACACTGTGGAACTCCATCCCGCAGCCCCTCCATCTCACTTCCTCCCTTTGCTCCTTCAAGGCCGGTCTCAAGACCTTCCTCTTCGACCGCGCCTTCGGCTGCCCCACTAACTCTTCCCACTCTCCTTCCCCCTACTTTGACCCTTCCCCTCCCCCCCACTTGGGTCCCGACCAGGCTGTTCAGCGCTTTGGAACGTCCTCCCGACGTGAAAGGCGCTACATAAGGGCAAGTATTGATTCTGGTGAAAAAGGTACGGACGTCGGGAGGGCTTTAGGGCTAGCTAGATCGACGGTGGCTACGATAAATCAGAATAAGGACAATAAACTGGCAAGTTCAAGGTGTGTTACAGCTACAGGTGCAGGCAGATTAGCAAAACATAGGAATGATGTGATGGAAAACATGGAAAGAATGCTGAGTGTCTGGATTGAGGATCAGAACCAGCGTAATATACCACTCAACACCCTGGTTATCCAAGAGAAGGCAAAATCATTGTTAAGGGAGTTAAATGATCAGGAAGGAGAAGGCTCAACGGCACCACCTTTCAGTGCTACCAGAGGGTGGTTTCAAAGGTTTAAAAGACGACATGGGCTCCACAACATCAAGATGAGTGGGGAAGCTGCAAGTGCTGACACTGTTGCTGCACAAGGTTATCCTGCTGAGTTATTTAGTGGGTTTAAGGTCTGAAAATTTTGTGAAAGGAACGCATCTCTGGTTATATAATGGGACCGCATGGGAAATCGCATTTCGATTTAGGATGTTTCGATCCAGAT
The DNA here is from genome assembly GCA_035084275.1 of Hydrolagus colliei. Lineage (NCBI taxonomy): Eukaryota > Metazoa > Chordata > Chondrichthyes > Chimaeriformes > Chimaeridae > Hydrolagus > Hydrolagus colliei. Next base: position 38,504,326 of record CM068743.1, on the reverse strand, counting down.
ACAGTTTTTCAGGAACACAACACCGTCGTAAATAGATGTTTACCTGTACATTCTGTGAAGCGCTTTGAGAAGTCGATAAGATGTGAAAAGCTCTATATCAAATGCAAGGATTATTATTATTACTACAAGTGTTAATAATAATATATTAATCCTTTCCACATCTTATCAACGTCCCAAAGCGCTTCATAGAATATACTGTAAAGTGAATTGACTGTATTTATTTGTGGGCGAATCACGGCAGCCAATTGCGCACAGCAGTGTCCCACACACAGTCGTGGATTGAAATGACCAATTTTATTATTGTGGTGTTAATGTTTCTTGACTATGTGATTATGATATGGTTATGATGTGTTTAGTGTTAATGTTTCTTGATTGCTTTTGTTGTCGCTTAACGTTTTGATGTCGGATCTTGAAATCACAGTGTTTCTCTCTTCCACCCACTCACCCTACCCACCTCTGCCTCTTTCCCCCCTCCACCCAGGGTCTCGCCCTGCTCTCCGAGACCATTGAAGAATGCTGGGACCATGATGCGGAGGCCCGATTGTCGGCCGGCTGCGTGCTCGAGCGTATCTGTCAGACGCGCAGACTGATTAGCGGCTCTACCTCGGACTGCCTGGTGACCAAGGTGACAGCGGTCACCAACGTGGACCTTCCTCCCAAAGAGTCCAGTATCTGAGCCTTGGAGCCTTGTTCTGCCTTTTCTGCCTCCCTCCCTCCCTCCCTCCCTCCCACCAGTCCATCCCTCACAACCCTCCTGACCTTCGATGCGATGACTGTGGTCGGACGAAGGAGGAAGAGAGAGGAGTGGAGGGGGGTGGGAGGTGGGTGGTGGTGGTGGAGGATGAGTGAAGAAGAAGGAAGGAGAGAGGGAGCGAGGAGAAAAAGGAAGAAAAAGAAGAAAAAAAAATCTGTGTCTTTCCTAGACTCTGTGGCAATTGAACCACAAAAACAAAACAGCTGCTATTTTTTTGAACCTGACTTCTGTTTGCTCTCGAGGACGGGAGCGAAGTAGTGTTTTTTTTATTTCGAAACGAGAGGAAAAAACAGCACAGGACTGTACTGTATTTAACGGACATCTCAGCAAGCATTCAGGTAACCCCAACCAGCGAATGCAGCAAAAAAAATTATTATTATATATATAATAACAAGTGCAGGTAACCACAAGAGGATTCGAGCCCACGTTACGATGTGTGAAATCCGTTTTCTTTTTTTTAACTCTAGAATTTCACTCGTTTATTGCTTTTATTATTTTCCTCTCCCTCTTATCTCTCTTTCTCTTCCCCGCTCCCCTCTTCCTCCTGTCCTGTCTTGTCTGCCTTGTCTGTCTGTCTTGTCTTGTCTGTGAAACTTTACACGCTACTTGTGAACGTGCGTGCTGCGTGCCACCTACACGCAAACTCACGTGTGAGCAAGCGTGCATGAGCGAACGAGCGTGCGTTGCGCGCGCGCATGCAATACGTTGTACCCACCTTTGTGAAATGCTGGACTTGTAGGAGGGAAAACCTCTTATGCTTTGCGGGACGTGTAGTGCGTGCGTGTGTGATGCAGTCGCTAAACCTCTGTGTCCTCTCTCTCTCTCTCTCTCTCCCACCTCCCCCCGAATGTGAAAGGTGCTGTGTTTTCAAAATGCAAGGATTATTGTATTGATCACTAACCTTTTTTTTTAGACTGTTACACACGCGGCTTACCTTTCTGAAGGGATTCTCATTCTGACGGGTGCGTGTGTGTGCGCACGTGCACTCACTCTCTCTCCCTCTCTCTTTCTCTTTCTTTCTCTGTCTCGAAACAAAAGCAAAACGGAATACGTGTCTTTACGGATTGAACGGGTGTCACAAATACGCAAGCGTAACGCATTCTAGGCGAGAGACGGAGCGCAGGCCTCACTCAGTCAGTGCCTGCCCGCTCTCGCGATGTAACACACATGTTAGCATTGACACACACACACACTACGCAGACACTACATACACACACTACACACCCACACACAGGAGAGAGATTGCTATGATTCCTTTGTGTGGGGATTCTGAGGGGTGGGGGTGTGTGGGGGGAAACGGGGAAGATTTTTAAGTGAAAGTTTTAACGTCACAGCATTCGGATCAAATGAAATAAGATTTTAAACAAACAAACAAAAAAGTAGCCATGTGTCTGGCTACTTCTCAGGAAACCGAAATCAATTGGGAACTTTTTTCTTTTTGAGGTAGGGAAGGGTGTTTGAAGGGGGGAGGGGCTGGCGGGAGAAGGAGGGAGGGAGGCGGGAGAGAGGAGATGAGATGAGCGGGCGGACAGGTGTGGCGAGCAAGGGGTGGGGGTGAAGGGAGGGAATCGATGCGGGGAGGAGAGAGGGAGGAACGGGCGGGTCGGTGTTGGGAGGTGGAGTTGGCGGGGGGGGTGTGAGGTTGGCCGCAAACCACAAGGATATTGCATTTAGATTTTTTCTTTTGTTTATTTTTTTATATATTTATATATAAATCAATAAATGAAGGAAGGAAGGTGGAATGTATGCGAATTTTGTTGCTACTGAAGTTCAGAAGGTCCTGAATGTCTAACTGCCTGCTCCGGCCCTACATTAATTAACTCTTTCCCTTCCCCCTAAGATGTTTCACTCAACTGGGTGGTTGGATGGGGTGGGGTGGGAGGGAGGGAGGGAGGGAGAGGAGAAGGGGAGGGAGGGAGGGAGGGAGGGAGGGAGAGGAGAAGGGGAGGGAGGGATTTTGATTTGTAAGAAGGAAAAAATAACCTGACCCATTTTAGCATTTAAAAAAAACACAAAAAAACAAAACGTGGCTTCTAAGGTTAAAACGAAAAGAAGAAAAAAATAGTATAAGCGGAAGAAAAAAAAACAACTCACGACCACAGAACACCTCAAACCAGATATACCTCAAAATTTTTTCTACTTATTTGATTTATTATATTTTGTTAGCTGTGTTGTCCTTCTATAGCGCTCGCTCTTTTTAATGTAAAGTTGGCTTTAACCGACAAGGGAGTTTTAATATGTTGCGATTATGCGTTAGGAAAAGTGCTCTGATTTGAATTGGTTGTATATAAAAAGTGTACACAGGTGTAGAATACAGTACTGCCTATAAAGGTACGTGGGCATTATTGGTCTTATAATTAATTTTTGTTTTGTAGAGAAAATATATAAAATGCTGGCTTCTCTCTCTAGCTTTTTTTTCCTCTGTTTGACTCTTCGCTTCTCAATGATGTTATCATTTGTGGTAACCTGCATTCGTTTTTTCTCTCCTCTCTTTCTTTCTTTCTCTCTCTCTCTCTCTGTTTCTCCTCTTTCTTCGTTCTCTTGCTCCCTTTTCCATTCTCTTCCCCCGTCCCCCCACCCCCACCTCTGCCCTCCTCATGCATCAGCCACTAAATTCAGTCACTACACTAGTTCTGAAACAGGCATGTTGATAAACCTTTGCCTCTCACCTCCCCGGGTACTATACGTTGATGGGAGGGAACAAGTATGAGAGCTGTGTTCGAATCCAGGCAGGTCAGGGCGAAACCTTGGACAAGTTTCCTTATTCCACACACACGCACACGCGCATGCCTAATAATAATCCCTCCAAAAGAAATCACAATAATAGGTCATTTCAATCCACAACTGTTTGTGGGGACGCTGCTGTGCGCAATTGGCTGCCACGTTTCATCCACAAATATACAGTCAATTCACTTTACAGTATTCTCTGTGAAGCGCTTTAAGACATCTAGTAGACGTGAAAAGCGCTATATCAAATGCAAGGATTATTATTAGTATTATCATTGCTCCCATCTTTAATCTGCGCAAAACCAATCCTTTTGGGGGGAGGGGAAAGAAAAAGTATTTCTCTGTCTCTCACTTTTATTTTTCTTTCTCTCTCCCTCTCTATCTCTTTCTCTCGCTCCTTTCATTCTCTCTCTCTCTCTCTCTCGCCATCGGCCAGCCATTTTATTTTTGTCTGGGTAAACCAGACCGTTCAGGAACAAATTTACCTCAAAACTCATTGAACAGTGTTGCTATTGCTGGAACTCCTTGATATACCACATATGTTAACAAACGAAAACCTCTTCTCTCTCTCTCTCTCTCACGCTTTATATCTCTGGAGGCCGCTTGTGTATGTGTTTTTGAAAAAAAAACACTCCCCAGCGATTGGAAAATCCTTTCTCCAGCATCAATCTATTACTCCACTCCCCACCCCCCAAAAAAAACTTTCAATTGACACTCGCAAATGGCAATGTGTGGAAAGGAAAGTGTTCAAAGACAGGTTAACATAGTATCTTATTTTCGCGCTGAGACTGTGTTAGAAGCGGGAATAATAATGAGCCCTTTGTTAAAAAATAAGTGTGGTGGTCACTCAACCCACGGCTGTTTGTGGGGACGCTGCCACGCGCAATTGGCTGCCTGCGTTTCGCCCACAAAATATGGGTGAAATATTACAGTGGATTCGCTTTACAGTAATATTCCAAGGAGCGCTTTGCGATGTCTGCAAACTCAACAAGGCGGTATTTGAAATGAAAGTATTATTATTATTATTTCATATTCTCTGGGTTGGAGGTACGCATTGCGTTCCCAACCTGTGGAAACTCTTCACTCTTTTAAAGTTTCCTTCCCAGCTGAGCGAAAAGCAAAATGATTTAGGGCAGGAGATGAGTAATTTGGTTGTTTTAAGGCAACTTATTCCATGTTGCTGTCATTTAAAAACAGTCCATATCAACTGGAAGGTGTCCCACATTGTAAACACAGGGTTTATGATTTGGGATCTTAATTATATATTGCTTTAAAAACAAACAAACAAACAAACAAACAAACGCAGACTTTTATCCCTGCTCTCTTACCCTCCCTTCGTAAGTAGGCCTGTTCCAATCTAAGGTCTCCCGTTCCCTGAAAAGGACTAGAATAAAGTTCTTCACGCGCCTACTCACAATGTAGTCCTGTAGCTCAGTGGTCAGTGCCCTCATCTCGCAAGCAAAGAGGAATTGGGTGCAATTCACATGCGTTGCGAATCCTTAGGCCCCTTACTCCCACACAAGCTCCTATTTACCTAGCGGTAAGTAGGAACCCAGGTGTAATCGATTGGCAGATCGCATTCCAGGGCATAATAATCCTTCGGCGCCTCCCGCCAATAATAAGAATTTGGTCACTCAAACCATGACTGTTTGTGGGATGCTGCTGTGCGCAATTGGCTGCCATGTGCCAGCCACAAACAATAATTGATTCACTTAGTATATACTGTGAAGCGCTTGATTGAGACGTCACAGCGATGTGATAAGGCTCTATATCAATGTAAAATTGTTATTGGGATGGTGGTATCATTCCCGAGGTAAAATCAGAAGCCTGAGTTAAAGCGTGTGTGATTCTCTAAACGCCGTTGGTAGCAAGCGAAGGATGGGGGAACAGAGTGGGGGTAATGTGTGAATGGGTGGGAGGGTTGGTGGTTCTACAGTGAGCTGGACATGCAGTGATTTCACATGGCTGTGATGGTTTGCTTAGTGCCTCGCTGGCACGTTTCAGCGCTCACTCTCCGAACAGCCATTCAGTGTTTCAAACAAGTGTCAAAAAACAGAAGAGAAAATAAAATTTCCACCAACAGATTGCTCAGCCAAGAATAGTCTCTGATTGAAGGATTGGGGAACAGTATGGCCTTGGGAATCCTAAGCAGGAAGAAAAGCTTTTGTTACTAATATTATTAATAGTAATATTATAATATTAGTAATATTATTATTAATAATAATAATCCTTCCAAAAAGAACCCTCTAATAAATTGGGTCACTTCAATCCATAGCTGTTTGTGGGGGGACGCTGCTGTGCGCAATTGGCTGCCGTGTTTCGCCTGCAAATATGAAGTCAATTCACGTGACAGGATATTCTATGAAGCGCTTTGAGGCGTCCAGAGGACGTCAAAAGAGCTATTATCAAATGTAAGGATTATTATTATTAGTGTTATTATTGCCCATTCCCCAGTGGAGGGTAGACCGGTTGGACAAATTTTCTTACTCTAAAAGACTCAGTTTACCATAGCAGTCGATAGGAACCCGATTGTTAATCGATTGGGAGGGGGAGGGGGTGAAGTCGCTCTTCTGGGAGGTAATAATTCAGGAAGACGAGATAAAGCGCAATGACAAATGCATGGATTATTATTATGATTATTATTCTTATCTGAACACCCGTTTGAAAAACCTTTCTACCGTGCCATAGTTCCACACAATGCCATTGCCAACAAATCTCAAGGAATTAACAAAAAATAGACCCATGCAGCTTTCTTCACTTTTGGACTATTTAAAAATCTCATTTTTTTTAAAAAAAGAAAAGTAATAATTATTCTTTTAAAAAAAAAAAGTCATTTATATTTATTGCATCCAAACAAACGCTAGCAAGACCATGCGTTTTTTTTTGCTAGGCATAAACTTTAAATAATAATTTTTTTAAAATGATTTAAGCGTGCGTTGTGAAACAAGCTTAGATTACACGGGGGAGTGGGGGAAGGAAAAAACTCATGAAATGGATTGCAATTTGAAGAGCAATGGTTTTTAAAGAGGGAGAAGGGTTTCAGCTGAAAATCAATGCTGGAAAAGATTTTGAAAAAGATTTCTTGGTCTTATACACCGACATAAGACTACCTTTCGTTTGTTTTCAAAATCAAGCCGAGAATTGTAAATGTGTAGAGACTATAATTCACTATTGTAGTTGAAATTGTAGGACAGTTAGATTGTACTACTGATTTAACAGAAATTATTACTAAAAATAAACGCAAACCCTGTGTGTGTGTGTGTGTGTAAAAATAATAATAATAATAAAAAGATGCAGTTAGTTCAAAACTCTTTCAATGATGTAACAAAACCCCCTTTGAATTGGAAAGAAAAGTATGTTTTTTTAATTAAAAAAATTATAGTGTCAATCCAACCATCTAATGTATTATGGTTCCAAAAGGAACGGGTTTAAGGCAGGACAATTAACTAAAGTTGTAACATACTTAATACCACTTGCAGTGATTTTTTTTTACTGTGGTAATTTTTGGAAATTGAGATTCAAAAGCGTATTTTTTTTTGACTAGAGGTTACGTTGCCTGAGGGGGTGGGGTGCGTGTGGGGGTGGGGTGCGTGTGGGAGTGGGGTGGGTGGGGGAGGGTATTTGCTGTTTCAATCCCTGCGTGGGGGGTGGTGTCGGAGAGAAACACAAAAAAAAGCCAGTTATGAATGTAGTATTTTGCCCTGCGTGAGACAGCAACATTGCAACAACTAGGAGAAACTAGAAAGGATTATTTCAAGTTTTATCTTTTTGTATATGAAAAATAAACAATAAAAAGTACTGATAAAACCACACACTGTGACTCGTTTGTTTCGACGACGTTTTACTTTGATTCCCAGCCGGCCAGAGCAAAACCTTAGGGTGGGGTGTGGTTGTGGTTGTGGAGGGCTTTAGATATGAGGACCAGAATCTTGAATTGAAGTGAAAGGTGTTGTAACAAATGAAAAGGATTATAATATGATGAGTGCTTAGTGACGTTCTCTCTCTCAGTGACTCTCTCCCACTGACACTCTCTCGGTTTATGTGAGCAGCTGTGTATGTGAGTGTGTGTGTGTGTGAGTGGCTGTGTATGAGGATTATGTGTATTTGTGTGAAAGGCTCAGTGACAGGGATACAGTAAAGCTCCCTCTACACTGTGTGTCCGTCCACACTCCCAGGTCAAGTTCCAACAGCAAAGTTCCCTCTCTACTGGCCTCCACACAACCAGGTTCGATACACTCACTCACTCACACACACACACACACACACCATGAGCAAAGAATGAAAATACAGATGTTTTAATGAGTTTTATTGAGGTAAAACACAGACAGATGTTGACATTAGTAACGATAGGTTCACATGTGACCCAGCGCCCCACCCCTTGGGAGGGCATCTCAAAGCACTTCCCGGGGCTGACTGTAAAGTCTTGTGACTGTGTTTTATGAAGGCGGCCGGTTTTGCACACAGCGACGTCCCCATAAATAGCCTTGAAACCATTGAGGAGTTTTGTCGGCCAGGACACCAGGAGAGAGAGAGAGAGAGAGAGAGAAACTGAAAGGACCGAAAATCCCTTCTCGTTCCCTTCCGATAGCGCCACAGGAGATAATAATACTAGCCCTCGCATTTGAGATGGTTAAACTCCAGCCAGAATAGGGCACAGACACGGAGTGAGGTTTTAACATCTCATCTGAAGACTGGTGTCTCTTGACAATGTGGTGCGCTCTCTCTCCCTCTCTCCCCAGCGCTGACAGACAACACCAGGCTGACACACACACACACACAGTCACTGAGCCAGGCTGACACACAGTTTATACTGTAAGGTGTAGTGACTGCGTGTTCAGTGGACGAAACACAGCAAACGATTACCCAAACAATCGTGGATTGAATAGTAATACAGTATATTTTCCCCCAATTCCTGCCTCCACTGATCAATATAATAATAACTTAGTAAATCCATGACTTTGTGGGGACGCTGCTGTACGTAATTGGCTGCCGCGTTTCGCCCATAAACTAGTCACTGCACTTTACAGTAGATTCTGTGAAGCACTTTGAGACACCTCGAAGACATGATAAGGTGCTTTATCAAATCCAAGGATTATTATCTCTCATACGCGCTCTCTCTCTCTCTCGTTCCCTCTATCTTGCTCTCTCGTGAGAGAGTGGGTGAGAGAGAGACAGAGATAAAGAAAGGAGGGAGAGGTGGGGGATGGGGGAGAGGCGGGAAGGAAATTAGGGAGAGAGGAAGGGGAGAGAGCGAGAGAAAAAGAGAAAGAATTGAGAGATAATAATAAGAATCATTGTAGGAGATTGATGCAGCGCATTTGAGAGAGAGAGCGAGAGAGAAGGGAGTGGAGATAATGAGCCCCTCTCACATCGGGAGCAAATGTTCATCCCTTTCTTGATCTTCTTCCTCATTCCTGTCTTCGTCCCCAATCCCGCGGTACGCTGCCGGAACATTCTGTGGCTTTGAGCGACAGATGAGATCACAGCCGTCCTGTGAGAGAGAGATTAACAGTGAGCTCTCCCTCTCATTCACTGTCTCACTCTGATACTCTCATACACACACACACGCATGTTCCCACTCTCTTCCACCCAGTCTTTCACACAATCGTTCATGCACTCTCACACTCTTGCTCACCTACTCTCACACTCTTGCTCACCTACGCTCACACACACATACACATCCCTCACACTCATATGCACTCTCCTTTACAGGTATCCTGTAGCTCAGTGGTTAGAGCACCCATCTTATGAGCGAGAGACCTGGGTTTGATTCCCGGCAGGTCAGGGCAAAATCTTGGGCAAGTATCCTTACTCCACAACCCCCTCCCCCCCCCACCACCCCACACATCCGATAATAATCCCTCAAGAAAACCCCCCAATAATAAATTGGTCATTTCAATCCACGACTGTTTGTGGGGACGCTGCTGTGCGCAATTGGCTGCCATGTTTCGTCCACAAATATACAGTCAATTCACTTTACAGTATATTCTGTGAAGCGCTTTGAGACACAATCTAGAAGACGTGAAGCGCTATATACTCTAAGTGAATTGACTGTCTAAATTTGTGGGCGAAACGCGGCAGCCAATTGCGCACAGCAGTGTCCCCACAAACAGTTGTGGATTGAAATGGCCAATTTTTAATCATTGCTTATTTTCTTGAGGGATTATTATCAGGCGCGCGTGTGTGTGTATGGAGTGAGGAAACTTGCCCAAGGTTTCGCCCTGACCTGACCTGCCTGGAATCGAATCCAGGTCTCTGGCTTATGAGGCAAGGGCTCTAACCACTGAGCTATCAGGACTCAGGCAGCATGCTTATGGTATGGAATATATACGTCACTCACGGCTGTTAAGTTGCCAAGGTTTCGCCAAAAGCTGAGGTGAGGGATCTGGTCAAATCCTTTCGCTCGTAGAACAAGGCGCTGGTACGTGAAACCTCCCAGGATGTAAAGGGTTAACAGCACAAAGCACCTGGGAAAGAGAAGACGTGAGATTGAAAGAGAGAGGGCGAGCGTTAGAGAGAGAGGGAGAAGGAGCGATAGAGAGAGCATGAGAGAGAGAGAAAGAGGGAGAGCGTGAGAGAGGACAAGAGAGAGGGAGAGAAAACTTGTGAGATAGAGAGAATTGGAGAGAGAATGTGAAAGAGAGGGAGCATGAGAGAGAACATATGAGAGAGAGAGAGAGAATGTGAGAGAGAGTTTTAGAGAGAGAACGTGAAAGAGAGAGAGAGAAAGAGAGAGAATGTGTGAGAAAGAACAGAGAGACACAGAGGAGAGGAAACGTGTAAGAACAGAGGGAATGTGTGTGAGAGACAGAAAGAGACAGAGACTCACACAATAAGTATGACGGAGCCTGGACTCAGTTTGTGGCTGACGGGTGGACAGACTGTGTAACTGTCTAACTCAAACAGATAAAAACAGTCCGAGACCTTTTCTCTCTCCTCCAAAACGACAGTGAATCCACCCTGAGAGAGAGAGAGCGATTGTGTGTGAGAAAGAGGGTAAGATAGATAATGTGAAGGGAGAGTGTGCATGTAGGTGTTTGGAGGGTGCGAGTGATAAAAGTGAGTGTGTAATAATTGAGAGCGGGTGAGTGAATGGGAGCGTGAGAGAGAGTGGAGGAGTGAGTGAGTGAGAGCATGAGTGAGTGGAGGAGTGAGTGAGTGCGTGAGTGAGTGAGTAAGAGCGTGCATGAGTGAGTGAGCGAGAGCGTGAGTGAGAGCGTGAGCGAGTGGACGAGAATGTGAGTGGGAGAACGATGGCATCAGTGTAATAGTGCACATGGTGATAATGTGTAATAGTGTGAGACAGAGTGTGAGAGTGTGTAAGTGAGAGTAGTTAACCCTCGTCGAGGGTGACTTTATCGATTGAGAATTAAAGCATACGCAAAAAAGTGTTACTTGTTTGCGCAGGGCGCGTAAAACTTGTGTGGCCGCGCTGGCTGGCTCCCACATGTACACTTGTGACGCGCCGGCAGCTCCCGACTAAATCCGATGATTCCTCGGCTGGCTGGCCCTGCGCGGGCGCAATGCATCCTTGGGGCAGTTGTCAGCCTTGGAGTGTTGCTTGGTAAACAGAGGAGACACAGAGAGTCTCCTAACACTTTCCAGGAACAAAAGTAAAATAATTTAGCTTCGCTGTGGTTTTATTGCTTTACAGGTAACCCCCACTTAATGAAAAGGTTAGGGAACTTCAAAATCCCTTGTTAAGCAAAAATTGCGTTAAGCGGGCGGGAGGGAGGTCCCGACTGTGTTTCCGTATATGAAAAAAATTGTTCTCAGTAATGCCTTGCGCCTACCAGCGCTAACATTTACAGTGTATCAGCGAAGGCATAAGGTAGGTAGCACTGCTATTCAACGCAGGGAGAGAGTTAAAGAGAAAGAGACTGAGACAGAGAGAGACTGTGAGATTGTGACAGCTAGAGACTCAAACATAGAGAGAGAGAGAGAGATACAGAGAGAGCGCAACCGAGACAACAACAACAACTTTGATTTATATAGCGCCCTCCATGCCAGACGGCGTCTCAGAGCGCTTCACAATAGCGGATCCCGGGACCAAGCCAGGGGCAGGGGCAGGAAGGTGACCAAAAGCTTGGTCGAAGAGAAAGGTCTTCAACTGTGACCTGAAACTGGGAAGAGAGGGGGCGAGATGAAGCGAGTGAGGAAGGGAATTCCAGAGCCTCGGGGCGTAGTGGCTAAAGGCACGGCCGCCGAGGGTGGAGCGGAGGACTCGGGGGACATGGAGGAGGCCAGACCCAGAGGAACGAAGGCAGCGGGTGTTGGGTTGTGGGGAGAGGAGATCAGAGAGATAGGGGGGTGCAGAGGAGTGGAGGGATTTGAAAACAAGGGTGAGGATCTTGAAGTCGATCCTCTCTGGGATAGGGAGCCAGTGAAGTCTGGCAAGGACTGGGGTAATGGGGGAGCGAAGCTTAGAGCGGGTGAGTATGTGGGCGGCAGAGTTTTGGATAAGCTGGATTTTGTGGATTGTGGTGGAGGGGAGACCGGCGAGGAGGACATTGTAATAGTCCAGCCGAGAGGTGACAAAGGCGTGGACCAAGGTTTCGGCGGCTTTTAAGGTGAGGTATTGCCGGAGACGGGCGATCCTTCGGAGGTGGTAGAAGGCAGTGCTGGTGACGGACCGGATGTGGGGGAGGAAGGACAGTTGAGGGTCGAACCTGATGCCAAGGTTGCGCACGGGTTTGGAGAGTTTTAGGGGCAGGCCGGGAAGGTGGAGGAGGTGAGAGCCGTGCGAATGGAGACGTTGACGAGAGCCAAGGAGTATGGCCTCCGTCTTGTCAACATTCAGTTGAAAGAAATTTGTGCTCAGACAGAGAGAGGGAAAGAGACACGGAGAGAGAGAGAGAGAGAGAGACAGAGAGAGAGAAAGAGACACAGAGAGAGAGAGATAGAGAGAGATAGAGGGAGGGAAAGAGACACGGAGGGAGAGAGAGAGAGAGAGACAGAGAGAGAGAAAGAGACACAGAGAGAGAGAGATAGAGAGAGATAGAGGGAGGGAAAGAGACACGGAGGGAGAGAGAGAGACAGAGAGAGGGAAATAGACACGGAGAGAGAGACAGAGGGAGGGAAAGAGACACGCAGGGAGAGAGAGAGACAGAGGAAGACTGAGATAGAGTGAGAAAGAGAGACTGAGACAGAGAGAGACAGAGAAGGAGAGACAGACAGACAGACAGACATCCTACCGCTGAAGCTCCTCCCATACTGCAGCGCATTCTCTTGGATGAGTTGGTGCTGCAGTAAGTGTGTGTATGTTTGTGCGCTTGTGTCGCGGAGGCTGCTGGGAGACAAGAAGCGCGGGAGATTTAAACTTTCGTTATCGCGAGCGCAGCCTTCGCTAAGCACATAGAGGGTACAAATAGAAACCCTCGTTATAGTGAAGCTTCGTTAACAGGGCGCTCGGTAAGCGGGGGCCACCTGTATTTTTGATTGCTTTGTGATACTGTTGCTTTATTGCTGGGGGAGGGGCGGGCCAGCCGGCTGTATCCCGCCTCAATAGGTACCTTGCATTGGTCGGGTGTGGATGTGTCTGGAGGCTTGAGGTGGGTAGCCTGTGGCTGGATTCCCCTAACCCCCCCTTTTCCCATCACTTGTTAACCTTATCCAATGCGATTTTACCGATTGCGCAGTTTTCCAGGAACGTAACCCCCGGTGATCGACGAGCGTTAACTGTGTGTGTGTGTGTGAAGGGAGTGTGTAAGAGGGAGGGAGTGTGCATGAGAGGGAGAGAGTTTGTGTGAGTGTGCATGAAAGGGAGTGTGTATGAGTGAGTGCGAGTGAGGTGTGTGAGAAAATGTATGAGTGTGACAGTGTGTCACAAGTGTTTGTGGGATTGTGCATGAGTGTGTCAGAGTGTGTGAGAAAGAGTATACGAGTGTGTGTAGAATGTGTACGAGTGTGTTTGAGTGTGTGTGACAGAGAATGTGTGAGCTCATGGGTGAGAGAGAGGGAACTTATGAGCACACAAAAGTGCATGAGAGCCCGAGAGTACATGAGAGTGAAAAAGTGAGTGTGACAGAATGTGTGAGTGAGAGTGAGTGTGTGTGTGAGATTGTGAATGAGCGAGTATGAGAGTGAATGAGAGAATGTGAGTGAGCATGAGTGAGTTTGCGAGAGCATGTAAGAGTGTGTGTGCATGTGTGAGTGTGCGTGTGGGAGTGTGTGTGTGTGTGAGGGAGAATGTGTGTGAGAGTGAGTGTGTGAGAGTGCATGTGAGTGAGTGTGTGTAAAGGAGAGTGCATGAGACAGAATGTGAGAGAGCGTGCGTGAGTGTGAAAGACTGTGAGAGAGTGTGAATGAATGTGTGAAGGAGTGTGTGAGAGAGCTTGCGCCCAAGCGCGCAAGAGAAAAAAAGAGAGAGGAAGAGAGGGAGGGAGAGTGAGAGTGCATGCGAGAGAGCGCAAGAGAGGGTGAGCGCTTGTGAGAGAGAGGGAGTGAGCGCGAGAGAGACAGGGCGCCCGCGAGAGAGATAGAGGGAGAGGGAGAGAGAGAGGGAGAGACTCACGGCTAACGTGCCAGGGAGGCAGGAAATCATGATGACAGCTTTACGCTTCTCCTTGTTACAGTGAACTCCGTAAATATCTCCTCCATCAAATATCAGCATCACCCAGTCACCTGTCCCCCAGAGAGAGAGAGAGAGAGAGAGCGTGAGGGAGAGTTAGTGTGAGAGAGAGGGAGTGAGTGAGAGAGAGAGAGAGAGAGGGAGTGTGAGAGAGAGAGAGCGGGAGTGTTAGAGAGATAGTGTGAGAGCGAGAGAGACTGTGTGCTAGCGAGAAATCACCTAGTTACCTGTTCCAGAGAGAGCGGGAGCACTAAGAGTGAGAGAGAGAGAGAGAGAGAGAGAGAGTGTGTGAGAGAGAGAGCGTGAGAGAGAGATATACAACTTACTGCCACCAATCAGTTGTGTCTGGTTAAAACGCCCGATGACTTTCGTTGCATTGTTGGCTACGTCTGTTTGTAAAACTCCAGCGCCAGGGAACTGACTACTGACAGCCTGACACAAGCGGAAACTATACAGGTACGTGCCTTCTCCTGGGATATCTTTCTTTGTTGTGAATCTACAGAGAGAGAGAGAGTGGGGGGGGGGGGGGGGGGAGAGAATGTGTCAGAGAGAGAGAGCGTCACAGAAAGAAGGGGAGAGAAAGAGTTCAGAGAGAGAGAGAGGTTAGAGAAAGTGTATCAGAGTGTCAGAGAGAGTGTATCAGAGAGTGTCAGAGAGAGGAAGGGTCAGAGAGAGTGCATCGGAGAATGTCAGAGAGAGGAAGGGTCAGAGAGAGTGTATCGGAGAGTGTCAGAGAAAGTGAGAGAGAACACACAACAGCGACGGAGGGACAGAGAGAGTGTATCAAAGAGAGAGGGTCAGAGAGATGTCTCTTGCGCTCCCTCTTTCTCTCTCGTGCGCGCTCACGCTCACCCTCTCTTGCGCTCTCTCACATGCACTCTCTCTCTCTCCCCCTCTCTCTCTCTGACACTCCCTGAGTGTATCAGGGAGTGTCAGAGAGAGAGAGTGTCAGAGAGAGTTTATCAGAGAGTGTCAGAGAGAGAAAGAGAGTGAGTGAGCGAGCGAGCGAGCGTGAGTGAGTGAGTGAGTGCGTGCGTGCGTGAATGTATGAGGGTGTTAGTGAGTGTGTGAGTGTGTATGTGTGTGTTGTGCAGAGAAGCTCACATCTGGTCACCGATGAGCAGTATGCGTTTCAGTAACTCTTGCTCGTGTTTGGATTCCTCTTTCCCTTGTCCGACCAGGTCACAGTGCGAGGTGGGCTTATGCGTCTCGACAGCAAAACACACGGCGGGCAGGAGGAGAGACAGGAACAACATAGGGGCTTCTACAGACTGCATCTCGGACACTCTCTCTCTCTCTCGCACTTTCTCTGGCTCGCACACTGGCTCAAGACCTCTCCGCCCGTCCGTCCGTCGCTCGCTCTCACGCTCTCTCGCTCTCTCACACACTGTCTCTCATTCTCTCGCACACTCACTTTTCTCTCACTCTCTCTTTTGCTCTCTCTCTCTCGTCGAACACTCTCTGACTCCCTTTGTGTCTGACCAGATGAAGACAATTTTTAAGCTACTTACATGCGTGTATTTCTCTCTCTCTGTCTCTCTCGCTAATGATTTCACCCGCGATTCTCCCTCACGCGTTCTCCGTCTTTCACCCTTTTCTGCGCTTTCTCTCTCTCTGAATTTGAAACGACTTCTCAATTGTTTCAGTTCCTCTCTCTCTTTTTCCCTCTTTCTGACTTCCCCAGTGATTTGAACCTAATTTTGAGACTATTTTAAATTCAGAATAAATTTCTCTTTTCACATTTGCTCTCTCTCCCGCTCACTGATCACTTGACACACAGTCTCCCTATCGTTCTCTCTATCTATTTCTCTCTCTCTGTAGATCTCCCCCAAGACTTTCTCTTTCGGCTTTACCACCCCCCCCCCCCCCCCCCACCCCCTGAAATTTTCAAACTGTATTTTAGGCTATTTTAAGAGATTTTAATTGATTCCATCTCTCTCTCTCTCTCTCTCGTGTCTCTAATTCTCTCTCTCTCTCCCCCTCTTCCTCAAGATTTTCCTGACCTGATTTTCCGACTTGAATTCTGCAGATTTAAACTGTATTTTAGGCTATTTTAAGAGATTTTTTTTTAAAAAAGACATTCCCTCTCTTTCTCTTCCTCTCCCTCCCTCCCTCTCTCTCTCTATCTCTCCGCTTCCTCAAGATTCCCCCTGACCTGATTTGAACTGTATTTTAGGCTATTTTAAGAGATTTTAATTGATTCTCTCTCTCTCTCTCTCTCTGTGCTGGTTTCTGACCTGATTTTAGGCCCAAATTCCAGAGATTTTGATGTATTTCCTCTCTCTCTCTCTCTCAGCCCCCCTCCCCCCTCCCCCCACTGCCCTGGCCTGATTCTGGGCTGAAAACAGTTGATTTTAGGCCTAAATTGAGACTAAAATTCACACAAACTTCTCCCTCCCTCCCTCTCTCTCTCTCTCTCTTCCCCCACCACCTCTGTCACTGTCCACCTGACTGAACCAGGAAGTCCGGGCACGTGACCGCGCCTGCTCACTGAGGAACTGCACCAGGAGCCCAAACTGCACCAGGAGCCCACACCCTCACCAGGAGCCCAAACTGCACCAGGAGCCCACACCCGCACCAGGAGCCCAAACTGCACCAGGAGCCCACACCCTCACCAGGAGCCCAAAACTAACTGCACCAGGAGCCCAAACTGCACCAGGAGCCCAAAACTAACTGCACCAGGAGCCCACACCCTCACCAGGAGCCCAAAACTAACTGCACCAGGAGCCCAAACTGCACCAGGAGCCCAAAACTAACTGCACCAGGAGCCCACACCCTCACCAGGAGCCCAAAACTAACTGCACCAGGAGCCCAAACTGCACCAGGAGCCCAAAACTAACTGCACCAGGAGCCCACACCCTCACCAGGAGCCCAAAACTAACTGCACCAGGAGCCCACACCCTCACCAGGAGCCCATCAACAATAAATTACATTGGCGCAAGTTTCCTTCCCCCCCCCCCCACTCCCCTTACCCATCCCCCTGTTCCCCACCCAGCCCCACACACCCCCATACACACACACACACGTCTCTGTTTATCAGCAGTAAATAGGAACCCAGTTATTAGTTGATTGGTAGATCACTTTCTACGAGTGATAAACACATTTTTGTAATAAAAAAGGTTTTAAATACAAATTTCGATCCACGACTGTTTTCTGGGGACTTTGCAGTGAATTCTGTGAAGCACTTTGAGACGTCTAGAAGACGTGAAAAGCACTATAGCAAATGCAAGGATTTTTGTTTAAGCAAACGCCTAAATACAGGCAATAAGGGGGTAAAGGATAATAAAACATCCATAGATCCTAATTGGAATGAAAAAGCCAGTTTTAATTCAAGAGAACCAAGAAAAAGAAATGATTTAAAATGAAGAAATTATCTATTGTATTAAATTTAACGGACTCTCGTAGCATCTTACTCATTTTTGGGGGAACACTTATGTTTAATAATAATGTATACTAATAATAATCCTTAAGTTTATATAGCGCTTTCCAGGTCTTATCGACGTCTCAAAGCACTTCACAGAATACAACAACGTCCCAAGGTAGGGACCAGAGCAGTGGGGGAGGGGTTGTGGTTGGGGGAAGGAAAGTAGGAAAATTGACTGTATATTTGTGGGCGAAATACGGCAGCCAAATTGCACACAGCAGTGTCCCACAAACAGTCATGGAAATGGAGCCAGGGGAGAAAGGGGAAAAAGAGGGTAAGGGGGAGAGAGAGCGAGGCGAAGGTGGGGAACAATCAGATAGGAAAAGGGGGGAGAAAGGGGGGGCAAGGGAGAGAGGGAGGGAAAGGTTAGGGGGGGCAAAATCGAGGAGAAAGGGGGCAAGAGGGAAGAGGGAGAGAAGGGGAAAAGGGAGTAAGGGAAGAAGAAGAGGGTGGGAGGGGAGGAAGGCTGGGAGGGAGAGGGAATCAAACAACAAGAATAAACAACAAAATCGACAAAAATAAACAACAAAAGCAATAATATTAACAACAAAAACAATAGCAACCAACAATCAAAAATAGTCCAGTAACCGCTCCTTCTCCTCGCCGCCCGCCTGGACCATCTTCAAAATGGCAGGAAACAGGGCCCAGTGTGACTACAGGCCCGAAAACTGACTGGCTCCTCGGTTGGTGTACCCGCGACTTGGTGCCTCGGACACGGCGTGTCTGGCCAGTTGTTCTTCTTTTGCACCCAGTGGCAAAAACTGAGTTTAAACCCCAAGAAAGGATCAACTCTACAACATTTTAAAATAGATTTCTCATTATTTTTCCCTCCCCCCAAAAATTTAATTAATAAATAAATTTGTATTAATGGAGTGTACTTTGTGAGTTGTGCAATGGTTAAAGAAAGTATTTAAAAATTAGATTTTTATGGGGTGGGGGAAAAATTGGCTTTTCAAGTGGCTGATCACTAAAATGTCTACCATAGTTAGGGGATTGCTGAGCGATTGATTGATAATGGGAATAGAACTATAATCTTTCATTGCAATGTATTCCTTTGTCAAGAGATTTTCATACATTTAGGAGAAAAGTGGCCTCAGAAATGTCTGGAGTCAGAACTATGGAACGTGGAGTCCTATAGCTCCGTGGTTAGAGCACTCGCCTTTACAAGGGTGAGGCCTGTATTCGAATCCAGGCAGATCAGGGCGAAACCTTGGGTAAGCTTCCTTACTCCAGACACACACACACACACACGCCTAATAATAATCCGTCAGTCAAAACAAATAATAAAAATTGGTCATTTCAATCCACGACTGTTTGTGGGGACGCTGCTGTGCGCAATTGGCTGCCGGGTTTCGCCCACAAATATACAGTCAATTCACTTTACAGTATATTCTGTGAAGTGCTTTGAGACGTCGATAAGATGTGAAAAGCGCTATATCAAATGCAAGGATTATTATTATTATTATTATTGTCTCAGGGAAGTAATATAATTCGGCACACACTCAAACATACCCCAATTACCATTTATCCTTCTTTGCTTTTTCCTCTTTTTCCTCATTCTGCATCTGAACAAAGAAAGACTTTGGTAGCTTTGAATTATAATTCAGTATTTTAACATGTCTATTTATGCTCCGCACTCTCTTAATACCTGGATACCCAATTCTAACAAGTTTTACTTGGAAGTGAAAAAAATGCCATAAATTGGACAAGGTTGCTAATAACTTGTGAAAAGCGCTATATCAAAAGCAAAGATTATTATTATTATTATTATTATTGCTTTCTCTTTTCACAAGGTGCAAAAACTTAATGTATGACAATATTTTTGTATATACAGGTATATACAGTATATTTGTGGGTGAAACGTGGCAGCCAATTGCGCACGGCAGTGTCCCACGAACAGTCGTGGATTGAAATGACCAATACTGTGTTTTTTTTTGAAGGGATTATTATTAGGCGTGTATGTGAAGTAAGGAAACTTGCTCAAGGTTTCGCTCTCACCTGCCTGGATTCGAACACAGGTCTCGCGCTTGTAAGATGAGTGCTCTAGCCAAGGTGCTGTAATGTTCTACAGAATGTAATGATTTGGGACCATGCATTTAAATCCCTCCACTCCTCTGCACCCCACTACCTCTCTGACCTTCTCTCTCCTCACAACAGCACCCGTTGCCTTCGCTCCACTGGATCTGTCCTCCTTGTCCCCCGAATTCTCTGCTCCACCATTGGCGGTCGTGCCTTCACCCACTATCCTCAGAGGCTCTGGAACTCCCTCACTCACTCCCATCGCCTCGCCCCCTCCTTTCCTATTTTCAGATCACGGCTAAAGATCTTTCTTTTCGACCGTGCCTTTGGTCACCTTTTTCCGCCTCCCCCCAGGCTTGGCTCCGGGATCCGTTATTGGGAAGCGCTCTGAGACTCCGCCCGGCGTGGAGAGAGGGAGGGAGGGCGCTCTATAAATCCAAGTTGTTGTTGTTTGTTATTGTATATATGAATAATCTAGTTTATCAGATAATTTGGACTGTCAAATTCACTTCAGCGCCTTGGGACATCCTCCTGACGTGAAAGGAGCTACACAAGTGTAATTTTGTTGTTGTTGTTGTAGAGTTGTGGAGTCCTGTAGCTCAGTGATTAGAGCACTCGCCTTACAAGCATGAGACCTGTATTCGAATCCAGGCAGGTCAGGGCGAAACCTTGGGCAAGTTTCCTTACTCCACACGCCTAGTAATAATCTGTCCAAAAAACCCCCACTGTAATAAAAATTGGTCATTTTCAATCCACGACTGTTTGTGGGACACTGCTGCATGCAATTGGTTGCCACATTTCGCCCACACATACAGTCAATTCACTTTACAGTATACTGTATTCTGTGAAGCGCTTTGAGACATTGATAAGATGTGAAAAGCACAATTTCAAATGCAAGGAATATTATTATTATATTGTATACAATTGCCGAATTTCACTGTGCAACCAGAAAGATTTAACTTCTTAAATTATTATTATTATTTCAGCCCCAGGATTAAAGTTGTATACAACTGCCTGCAACACAAGAGGGAGCAACTCACTGTAAAATTCATTGGCTCTACAGTGTTGATACATCACAGTGATTTAAAACCGTGGGAACGTGGGACTCTGTGTACTGAATATACATTGTGTGGTGAAAAACAAAACAAGAGTCAGTGTTGATTGCAATTTCATTTCTTTAAACGCAGTCCCGGAATATGAAAGGTATTTGTTAAAATAGTTTAACGTGGGCAAAATTCTTAACAGAATCAAGCCATTAATTGCTGAAATAATAATAAGACTGTACTAAGAAGAATAATCCTTGCATTTGATATGATGCTTTTCACGTCTTCTAGATGTCTCAAAGCACTTCACTGTTCCACTGTAAAGTGAATTGACTGTATATATTTGTGGGCGAAAAGCAGCAGCCAATTGCGCACAGCGGCGACCCCACAAACAATCGTGGATTGAAATGACCAATTTTTTTTTTTTTTTTGTAGGGATTATTATTAGGCGTGCGTGTGTGTGTGTGTGTGTGTGGCGTAAGGACAATTGCCCAAGGTTTCGCCCTGACCTGCCCGGATTCGAACACACAGGTCTCACACTTGTAAGGCGAGTGTCCTAACCACTGAGCTACAGGACTCCATAGAATTTGTTCTAAAGTATTTCCAAAGAAATATTTTTTTCTATAGACTTCCCTGTAAATGATTGGAATAATGCTGAACAGTAGATAATAAAGTAAGGCAAGATTCTTTTCCTGCCCTCAACAAACAACTGTGGTTCCGGTCTTAATGAGGTGTAGAAATAGTGATATGATTCAGTTGTAATAAAATAACAATCTTTGCATTTGATATTACATTATCTGGAGGACTCGAAGCAATTCCCAAGATATACAGAGCTGTGACTATGTGTTTTGTGCTGGATCTATTCCGTGAGTTAGGCCAGTATTCTTGTTTGTGTTTCTTATAGAGGGAGGAAGAAGTGGCAGCTCAGTTGTTAGAGCACTCGCAAGCGAGAAACCTGGGTTTGATTATCCGGCAGGGCAAAGCCTTGGGTAAGTTTCCTTACTCCACACGCCTGATAATAATCGCTTGAGAAACCCCCCCCCAATAATAAATTGGTCATTTCAATCCACGACTGTTTGTGGGGGCGCTGCTGTACGTAATCGGCTGCCGTGTTTCACCTACAAATATACAGTCAATTCACTTTACAGTATATTCCGTGAAGCGAGTTTGCCGCTGATGGGTCCATCGAAGAGGAGAGTTTGGAGGCGAGACTTGAAGGAGGCCAGGTAAGGGGCGTGACGGAGAGACACACAGACACACTCACATACACATACAGACACACTCACACACACACAGCCACACTCATACACACAGATGCACTCACACACACACATGCAGAAACATGTCCAGCAGTGTTACTTAGCAACCCTTGGGAACAGAAACCCTTCCCTGATGTATTTAGTGTTTGTATAGGCAAGGACGTGGGAACAACAAATGACTCAATTTGGGGGGAAATCAAATCACTGAGGACTTTAGCGCTCAGTATCGATCAAACTATGGTTTTATTTTTATTTAAAATTATAATAGCCCAGTAGTTAGAACACTCACCTTACAAGCGTGAGACCTGTATTCGATTCCAAGCAGATCAGGGCGAAACCTTGGGTAAGTTTCCTTACTCCACACACACACACATGCATAATAATAATCCCCCCCAAAAACTACAATAATTTGGTCATTTCAATCCACGACTGTTTGTGGGACACTGCTGTGCGAAAATTGGCTGACGCCCACAAATATATAGTCAATTCACTTTACAGTATCAAAATGCAAGGATTTTTCTTGTTCTGTTATAAATTCAAGTTTTTGTTGTTGTTTTTGATTGCTGTTGTGCAAATTCTCACATTAGCCTTGCAGCAAACTTTTCACACCAACCCTCACCCACCCTCCCCACGTCCCCCACACCCCCCACCACCCCTCAGTTTGCACACATAATAAAAGCAAGAACTTTATCTTGCTGCGATCATCATCAGTGATGAAAAATCACCACAGTAGCAATTGAGAGATGTATCACCACTGCCTCTGTGTTTGCTTCGTGAGAGGTTCGAAAAACTCATTAAAGTTTCTGAGCTGTTTGAAGAGCCTGAAATGGCAAAGAAAACATTTGCCTCCCATGCCTGTCAATTTTCATTCTTTTTATTAGAATGGATTTTTCCACAACAGTTTTTTTTCTCTCTTATATTTATTTACAGGGAAGTCTGTAGGAAAAAAAATAAAACGCATCTTATAAAATCAAAATAAAATATATTTTTAGAAATTACGTTAGAACTGATTCTATAGAGTCCTGTAGCTCAGTGGTTAGAGCACTCGCCTTACAAGTGTGAGACCTGTGTGTATGAATCCAGGGCAAGTTTCCTTGCTCCACACGCTTAATAATAATTCCTCAAAAAAAACACAATAATAATCCAGTCAATTTCAATTCACGACTATTTACTGTGGAGACGCTGCTATGCGCAATTGGCTGTCGCATTTCGCCCACAAATATACAGTCAATTCACTTTACAGTATATTCTGTGTAGTGCTTATGGTGAAATCAGAAGAGGGGGATAAACAGGGTCTTTTGCCAAGAGTGACTGAAAAAAAACTGCCAATGTCCGCAGCAAACTTGATATATAATAAAATACACAATCTTAGCATTTGATATAAAGCTTTTCACGTCTTCTACACGTGCATAAGTGCTTCACAGAGCGCTGTTGGTTAAGATGACGATTATCAAGTTGAATCTGATGAATTTCTTGCATTTTTCAATCTTCCGTGTGCAAAATACTTTTGATAACAACAACAACAACAACAACAAAATTCCACTATATAAAGGGACGGTACACCATTTCACAGACATACAATTTTTAGTTCTGCTTGTTATAATAATAATCCTTGCATTTGATATGGCGCTTTTCTTATCGACATCTCAAAGCGCTTCACAGAATATACTGTAAAGTGAATTGACTGCATATTTTGTGGGCGAAACGCAGCAGCCTATTGTGCACAGCAGCGTCCCCCACAAACAGTCGTGGATCGAAATGACCAATTTTATTATTTGTTTTTTTTTAGACAGGTTATTATTAGGTGAGTATGTGTGTGTGTGTGTGTGTGTGTGGCGTAAGGAAACTCGCCCAAGGCTGCTCTGATTTGCCTGGATTCGAAGTACACAGGTCTCATGCTTGTAAGGCGAGTACTCTAACCACTGAGCTACAAGAGCTACAAAATATGCAGTCAATTCAACTTGACAGTATATTCGGTGATGCGTTTTGAGACGTCACGAAGACGTGAAGAGACCCTGTTTCAAATACAAGTATTATTATTGTTATCATTACTATTACAAATAGCACTGAACTGAAGCACGGCATCAGAAACAAAATATCCACTCTCTGAAATTCTAACCGCAAAACAAAGCTAATCGCATTTACCAAACAACAATTTCTCAAAGTTATTGTGATACACGAGTCATTTGGATAACGATGCAAAATAAATTCAACGTGAATCGTTGAAACAAGTGAAATGACTTGCAACATATAATCATCTGAGCAATAACGAGGCAATCATTTCACTGACCTAAGTAGAAAACGCGGAGAGTTGCTCGACACACAAACAAACAAAAAGATGGTAACACTGCGCAGATTATAGAAGTAAAATAAGTGCTTCCATGCGGGAGGCCGAAGTATGCACAGTAACCCACCACTTTTAACCGCATTTCTCACTCACAAAGTTACAGTGCAATTATAATAATAATAATCCTTGCATTTGATATAGCGGTTTTCACGTCTTATTGATGTCTTATTGAGCTTTGGGACATCCTCCCAACGTGAAAGGCACTATATAAATGTAATTTTGTTGTTGTTGTTGTCTCAAAGCGCTTCACAGAATATACTGTAAAGTGTATATTTGTGGGCGAAACGTGGCAGCCAATTGCGCACAGCAGTGTCCCCTACAAACAGTCATGGATTGAAATGACCAATGTTTATGGATTATTATTATTATTTGATAGATGATAAATTGGAGTTGAAGATATTCCTGTCCTCAATTCTGTCTGTGAATTCTTCTAGGCCACTGTAATCTTCTCAACATTTATGGGTGTCATTAAAGTAGTCAGGTTCAATGACAATCTGATCTGGATGGTTTTATTTATAAGACTTTGGAAGAGACAATGAGTTGAAATATCATAGCACAATTTCAATGGAAGAACAGTCCTTATCAGTGATTTTCACTTTTTCATGTTTATACAACGCGCCCTAGCAGAAATATCCCAACTGTACCACTCACTCAATGAGCTTCCAATAGGGGGTGCAATAATTGCTTGTCTCGGTAATTATCCTGTGCCCGAAGGGACAAAGAAAATTGCTGGAATTAAGATTGTACTTATTACACATACATTAGTCTAATCTTAAATCACTTCAGAGTCAGCGAACGTCACTCTCTCTCTCATCTATGTGTCAGAACATTGTGGATTCAAACCCCACATTCCTTACTCCATGTGCCTGATAATAATCCCTCAAGAAAAAACCCCCCAATAATAAATTGGTCACTTCAATCTGTGTTTTTTCAATCACTCTTGACAAAAGGCCCTTTTTTTTCCCCCTTCTCTGATTTCACCATAAGCACTACGCAGAATATACTGTGAAATGAATTGACTGTATATTTGTGGGAGAAATGCGGCAGCCAATTGCGCACAGCAACGTCCTTACAACAAACAGTCGTGGATTGAAATTGACTGATTTATAATTGTATTTTTTTTGAGGAATTATTATTAAGCGTGTGGAGTAAGGAAACTTGCCCAAGGTTTTGCCCTGACCTGCCTGGAATTGAACCCAGGTCTCTTTGCTTGCGAGGCGAGTGCTCTAACACTGAACTAACGGACGCCACAGATCTTGTCTGATGACGGTTGTCTGATCAAACTGGCCTTGTTATAAATTTAAGGCTTTCAGTCCTGTGGTTCGACTCCATCTATCAAAGTGAACAGTTCCTATGTTTATTTTGGACAGCCAAGTATCTGTGTGTTTGGAAACCCTCCATTCACCATAGGCTTAATTAATAATAATCCTTGCATTTGATATAGCGCTTTTCACATCTTCTAGACGTCTCAAAGCGCTTCACAGAATGTACTGTAAAGTGAATTGACTGTATATATTTGTGGGCGAAATGCAGAAGCCAATTGCGCACAACAGTATCCCACAAACAGTCGTGGATTGAAAAGAACAATTTTATTATTGTGTTTTTTAAAATTGTTAGTTGTCTCCAAACGAAATTCCTGAGAGATCCATATATCTTTGATTTCTGTTTGTTGGTGTGGAGCCTATGCTCTTTCCCCAGACAGATATACCCTGCGTACCCAACTTTTGGCGAGGTCAATAAATTTGGAGGTTGATAAATCTATAATAACAACAACAATAAAATTGCATTTACGTCGGGAGGACGTCCCAAGGTGCTGAACTGTTAGGTCGAGATCCGAGCATAGGAGTAGGGGCAGGGTAGAGGGGAGGGGAGGGAGAGAGTTGGGAGGGCAGCAGAAGGGATGGTGGAAGAGGAGGGTCTTGAGACCGGCCTTGAAGGAGGCGAGGGGGAGCGCGAGGCGAAGGGACTGTGGGATGGAGTTCCAGAGTCCGGGGACAGAGAAACTGAAAGCCCATCCGCCGATGGTAGGGTGGGTTGGGCAGGGGACATGGAGCAGACTGGAGCCCGCTGAACGGAGAGGCGGGGAGGTTCATAGGGGGACAGCAGGTCGGAGAGGTAGTGGTGGTGGGGGGGGGGCGGGGTTCAAGGCCGTAAATGGTCT
This sequence comes from Hydrolagus colliei, assembly GCA_035084275.1. NCBI lineage: Eukaryota > Metazoa > Chordata > Chondrichthyes > Chimaeriformes > Chimaeridae > Hydrolagus > Hydrolagus colliei. The sequence continues at coordinate 38,478,022 of CM068743.1, read as the reverse complement.
TGAAAATGAAAATTTAAACACTCCCGACTCAAATCACCTCCCGCCTAATGCATTCCTATGTTCTTAGCTGAATATTAATAATGATAATAACAATCATTGCATTTGAGCAGTGTCACAGCGCTTCACGTCACAGATTATATTGTAAAGTAAATTGAGTGTTTTGTGAAGCCAGTTGCGCACAGCAGTCAGCAAAGAGTCATGGATTGAGTGACCATATTTTTTAAAATTAGATTATTACCTTTAAAAACTTATTTAAGTATTGAACGTTGGCCTCTTTGGTTGATATTCAATAATAAAATTTAAACCTACAGTCCTGCCAACTAGGTAAACTATGTTTCACATCCATCAACAGCAGTAATTTGGAGTACTGTAGATCCTCTTCTAACAACAACGACAACAATAAAATTACACTTGTATAGCGCCTTTCACGTCAGGAGGATGTTCCAAGGTGCTGGACAGTTAATGTTGCAGATCCGAGATGAGGTCGGGGATGGGGAGGCTGGAGGGAAAGGGGGGATTTGGGGTGACCGATGGGACCGTCAAAGAGGAGGGTCTTGAGGCGAGACTCAGGAGGCCAGGGAGAGGGGCGAGGTGGAAGGTCTGCGGAATGGAGTTCCAGAGGTTGGGGGCAGAGTGGTTGAAGGCTCGCCCTCCGATGGTAGGGCAGGAGACATAGAGTAGGCCAGAGTCTGCTGAGCGGAGGGGGCGGGCAGGTTGGAGGGGATTAGGAGATTGTGGAGGTTGAGTGGGGGAAGGCCGTGGAGGGCTTTGAATGTGAGGACCAGGGTCTTGAATTGAATCCTCTGGGGAATGGAGTTTAGAGAGTTGACTCAAATCTGAATTGCCATTTCCAATTCTGACACCTTGGAGCCAACTAAGAGACCTTCCCCCTGAGAGATGAGGAGAATAATTACTTGTGGTTCAATCGACAAATGAGAAGCGCTGGTTTCAACCGTCACTGGGTAGAGACAGCGAGCATCAGGAACTCATTGTGAGTTTCAAAACATGTTCTGACAATATATTAAAGATGCCTGGGGGTAGAGAAAAAAGACTTAATCAACTCTTAGAGAATTCTATTCTGTTTCATCCAGACCTTGACAAAATGAAATGTGGCTGGCAGACATCTTCAGGTGAGACAGCTTTAAAAAAAGCCTTGGTCCCAGACGATGGAAAACATTAAAAAAAAATTCCGCTAATTGAGAAAAATTGTTTCCCAGTTCTTACCTTTTTTCTCTCTAAGTATTAATCTGTTAACAGTGTGTGTCAGTGTCAAGTCTAGCCTCTGAGTCACAAAGTGGGACTGCAATTTGCAAATTATTACAAAAACTGTACAGATGGAACCAGACGACTTGGCTCAACTAGTCCATGTTGGCGTTTACTCCTTGTGAGTTTGAACTCATATAATAATAATAATAATCCTTGCATTTGATATAGCGCTTTTCATATCTTATCAATGTCTCAAAGCGCTTTGTAGAATATACTGTAAAATGAATTGACTGTATATTTGTGGGTGAAACGCGGCAGCCCACAAACAATCGTGGATTAAAAATGACCAATTTTTATTATTGTGTTTTTTTTTGTAGGGATTATTATTAGGCATGTGTGTGTGGAGTAAGGAAACTTGCCCAAGGTTTCGCGCTGACCTGTCTGGATTCGAACACAGGTCTCACGCTTGAAAGGCGAGTGCTCTAACCACTGAGCTACAGGAGTTCCATATAGTTTACACTGAGATTCAAAGATGTACGGAGAAGCCAATGGTGTCGTCCTTGAGATGAGACACAAAACCGAAGTCCGAACAGCTTGTTCCTCTGTTTTTCGACTGTTTGTGGGGACGCTGCTGTGTGCAATTGGCTGCCGCATTTCGCCTACACATATACACAGTCAATTCACTGCACAGAATATTCCGTGAAGCGCTTTGAGACATCTAGAAGACGTGAAAAATGCTATATCAAATGCAATTATTATTGTTACTATTATTATTGTTGTGCTATTGGTTAGAGCACTCGCCTCACAAGCATGAGACTTGTGTTCAAATCCAGGCAGGTCAGGGCGAAACCTTGGGAAAGTTTCCTTACTCCACACACACGCCTAAAGTAATCCACCAAAAAAACATATAATATATTGGTCATTTCAATCCACAACTGTTTGTGGGACAAAAACAACAACAAAATTACACTTGTATAGCGCCTTTCACATCAGGAGTATGTCCCAAAGCACTGAAATTGCAATTGACTGCCACGTTTCGCCCACAAATATACAGTCAACTCACTTTACAGTATATTCTGTGAAGTGCTTTGAGACATCTAGAAGATATGAAAAAGCGCTGCATCAAATGCAAGGATTATTATTATTATTATATTAGGGGATCATGGAGGATTGCCCTCAATTTTATTTGAATCACGAACATTTTCCAGTTATCTGTGATGATGTCAGTTGATGTCCAGCATCATTACAGACTGTCAGATTCAAAAATTAAATAAAAAAATAAAAATTGCATCTCTTTATCCATCACAGTCTCGCTTGCCTGCCTGTTCTCCGCCAGTGAGTGACAGACACAGACACACAGGCTCTGACGGATACAGAGAGGTTAATTGCTCTGCAATATGAATATCGTGGCATTTCCACCCTTGATTGTATCTTGATGGTAGCAAAGGTTTAACAGTGGAATGTTAAGATTGGAGAAACTGGAAAAAAAAGTTGTCGTTTCAAAAGTACTGTACAAAAAAATGACTCTGCTGTCTCTTATATTCTTCAATTGGTTTCTCACCAAAACCAAGCCATCGTATATCTGGTTCCGTCACCCCCACCCTCACCCGACTCCACTGGCTGCCCATCGCACAGTTCAAGATACTGGTCCTCACTGCCAAAGCCCCTCCATGGCCTCACTACCCCTTACCTCTGCGACCTCCTTACCCCCTACGAACCTGCTCCCTCTGTCCAGTGTGCTCCTGACATTCTTCATGTCCCCCGTCTCACCCGCCCCGCTGATGGTGGGTGGGCGGGCCTTCTGCCACACTGCCCCCACGCTCTGGTAGGTACTCCATTCCGCAGTCCCACCACCTCGTCCCTTCCCTTACCTCTTCACAACCCATCTCAAGGCCCTCCTTGTCAACAATGCCTTAATCACCCACCTCCCCCCACCTCGCTCTCTACTCTCCCCGATCCCAAGAACCAGCTTGGGACCGAAACACTGATTGTCTAGTGCCTTGGGACATCCTGCCAATGTGAAAGATGCTTTACAAATGCAATGTGGAGTCCTGTAGCTCAGTGGTTGGAGCATTCACCTTACAAGCGTGAGACCTATGTTTTGAATTTACACCATACGCCTGATAATAATCTGCCCCCAAAAAACCTATAATAATTTAGTCACTAATTCCATGACTGTTTGTGGGGACTCTGCTGTGCACAATTGGCTGCCGCGTTTCACCCACAAATATAGAGTCAATTCACTTTACAGTGTATTCTGTGAAGCGCTTTGAGACATCCAGAAAAGCGCTATATCAAGTGTAAGAATTATTATTATTTTATTAACTTACTAGGTTTTGCCCGTTGAATTTGTGGGCAGAGTCTGCCCTTTTCGCCTTCCTGTGTAGTGAATTGTACATATTCATTCACTCTGTGTAACATAATTACGTTTGAATTGTGTTTCCTTGTCAAAAGCCTGGTATTTGCCTTCTCTCAATTATACATTCTTTCCTTAACTGTTTTCCTTTCTTATTTGGTCAACTGTATTATGTAGCACATCATTGAGTATTTTGACAGCTGACAGATCTTTACCTTTCTAATATCAACCCCATTTTGCTTGTATTTTCTCTAGAATACAATGGATCACTGAGTATCACATACTTAATGTGATATTACAAACAACAACAACAAAATTACACTTGTATAGCACCTTTCACGTCAGGAGGACGTCCCAAGGCGCTGGATAGGTTGCTGCTTCAGACTCCAGCTAAGGACTGGTGGGGGGGGGCGGGGGGGGGGGGGGCGGGGGGGGGGAAGAGGAGTCGCCACTGGGACCATCAAAGAGGAGAGTCTTGAGGCAAGACTTGAAGGATGCCAGGGAGGGTGTGAGGTGGAGGCACTTCAGGATGGAGTCCAGTGGTTGGGGGCAGAGTGACTGAAGGCTTGCCCGTCAATGGTTGGGTGGGTGGGTGGGTCGAGAGACATGGAGCAGGCCAGAGCCTACTGAGCGGAGGGGCGGACAGGTTGGTAAGGGGATAGGTAAGGGGACAGGTTGGTAAGGGGATAACAGTTATGGATTGAGTGATAGAATGTGGGGCGAGGTTGTTGTGGACTTTATATGTGAGGACCAAGATCTTGAATTGGATCCTCTGGGTGATGGGCAGCCAGTGTAGTGGGCAATGATTGGGGAGATGGGGTCAAAGTTTGGAACGGTGGAGGACACGGGCTGCAGAGTTTTGGATTAACTGCAGCCTGTGGAGGGAGGAATTGGGAGGCCGACCAGCAAGGTATTTGCATAATCGAGCCAGGATGTAATGAAGGCATGGATGAGGGTTTCAGCAGCTTTAAGGGTGAGGTAATGGCGGAGTCGGGAAATGTTACTGAGGTGGGGAAAGGCAGAGCGAGTCATTACTTTGATGTGAGGAACGAAAGACAGTTAAGGGTTGAACAAGACACCGAGGTTCCTGACTGGCTTGGTGAGGTTGAGTGTTCAACCATGGAGTTGATGCAGCCAGTGCCTGATGCAAGGATAAATGATACATGTTTAAAAAAAAAAAAAAAAATTTGGTCACTTCACTTAATCCATGGCTGTTTGCGTGTATGCAATTGGCTGCCGCGTTTGGCCCACAAAATATACAGTCAATTGATTTTACAGTATTTTCCGTTGAACGCTTTGAGACATCTCAAAGACATGATTGGGGGCTATACCCAAAAATGCCAGGATTATTATTATTCATTTAATTGTTTGTGGTTGTCATAAACCTCAACATGATTCACCTAATGGTTCTTTCATTTAAAAACAATAATAAAATTGTTCGTTTAAATCCACGACTGTTTGTGGGTCACTGCTGTGCGCAATTGGCTGCCACGTTTCAGCCACAAGTGTACAATCAATTCACTTTACAGTTTGTTCTGTGAAGCGCTTTGAGACGTCTAGAAGACTTGAAAAGCGCTATATCAAAAGCAAGGATTATTATTATTATTGTGTTTGTTTCACATGTAAGGAGAAATACTTCCTGTTGGATGCAAGAAATTGATTTCTCTGCCAACTCGACTGCAAAACATGGAAATTTTCACAACAGAAAAGGGGCTAAATGCTCTAAGAATCCGTTCTGATATGATTTTGCAGAGCTGCTTTGAGGCTAAATTCCACACTTAAGTCATTTTACTTTTCATGCTTACGGTTCTCGGAACATAGCCCTGAAGTCAGATTTAACCTCCAAAGAAAATTAAATCAAGTCCAACTTTTGAAGTCCATCAGTACGCTGTAAGAGAGTTTTATATATTTTCTTTGCTTCTGGGGGTAACGAAACTCGAAAAACAAAGCTGAAAAAGAACTGACAGCTCCTTACTTCCAAAGACCAGCTCAGTTCAAACCCAACTAGCTTTTGAGTGTTTTTTGTCTGTCGACTGTACACTCTGTGCTATAGACAGACAGAAGTTGCAAACTACAAGGTGCAATTTGCAAGCCAACGACAATTCAAATTTATATTTCAATGTCCAATTCAGGATCCTGGTCCTCACATGTAAAGCCCTCCACAACCTCGTCCCACCCTATACCCGTGACCTCCTATCCGCTTACCAACCTGCCCACCCCTTCCGTTTGGCTGGCTCTGGTCTGTTCTACATCCCCCGACTCACCCGCCCCACCATTGGTGGGCGAGTGTTCAGCCACTCTGCCCCCAGCCTCTGGAACTCCATACCGAAGCCCCTCCGCCTCGCCTCCTCCCTAGTCTCCTTCAAGTCTCGCTTTAAAACTCTCCTCTTTGTTGGACCCTTCGACAACTCCTTTCCCCCTCCCACCCCATCCCTAGCTCGGGTCAGAAATCTTTCTCATTTGTTCTTGAAAGAATCAACGCTTCCTGTTACCACCATCTCATGAAGTCATGTAGTTCAGTGGTTAGAGCGCTCGACTTAAAAGCGAGAGACCTGGGTTCGATTCCAGGCAGGTCAGGGCAAAATCTTGGGCAAGTTTCCTTACTCCACACACACGCCTGATAATAATCCCTCAAAAAAAATACAATTGGTCATTTCAATCCACGACTGATTGTGGGTCACTGCTGTGTGCAATTGGCAGCCGCTTTTTGCCCACATATATACAGTCAATTCACTTTACAGTATATTCTGTGATGGGATTTGAGATGTCTAGAAGGCGTGAAAAGCACTGTATCAAATGCAAGAATTATTATTATTATTATCTCTTTCGGGAGCCTGTTCCATACATTCTGTAGTATTCAAACAATTTTGCAGTTTCAATGAATCTTTGAATATTTTCTAGAAAGTGGTGTTTTGTAACATCTCAGACTGCTTTCACCCACCAAACAAAGTGCCCACTGAACAATATTCAATAACAATTGCTGCGTCAATAGAGGGGGAAACCAAACTGTTGAAAAAAAAGCGTAAAGTTAACAAAAGGAAAGGATTCAGAATAAAAGTTAGTCCAGTGGCAGCACCCAGTTTATTAGCTTCAACGCATTTATTTTGTTGGCAGATAATAATACATAGACATGAATGGAAAACAAATTCATGTTTAGAATTCAATTTAATCAATTATTGCTTAATTTTTTAATCAAGCGATTGGCTGCCGCATTTCGCCCACCAATATACACTTTACAATTCACTTTACGGTATATTCTGTGAAGCGCTTTGAGATGTCTATAGAAAGTAATGAAAAGTTCTATATCAAATGCAAGGATTCTTCTTCTTCTTATAATTCTAGAATTGAACTTAGTGAACCAAGTTAAGTACTCCGAGATGCTACACCCATTTCGAAGGGTGTTACTGTATATAAATGCAGGTTGTTGTTGTTGTTGTGTGCCAATATAGATTGATTGTTCTTTCAGCACATTTGCCTTCTTAATCTAAGTTAATTAGTTTATTAATTATTTCCTTTGATGATGGGATGCTTAATTTGCCCTACCTTATGATTTACGAGAGGCCAGAAACCAAACCCTTGTCTGCGTGTTCAGTTGTATATTAAATATTAAAGATGAAGTGGCACAACTTGAAAAGAGATGGGAGTTTTTCCCCATTCACGGCCTTGTCTCCCCCCACCCCCCCACCTCTCTGACCTGCTGTCTCCCTATGAACCTCCTCGACCCCTCCGTTCAGCTCCGGCCTGCTCCATGACCCCCGCCCGACCAGCCCTATCATCGATGGCCGGGCTTTTAGATTCTTTGCTCCCACACTCTGGAACTCCATCCTACGGACCCTTCGCTTCGCTCCCTCACTCACCTCCTTCAAGGCCAGTCTCAAGATCCTCCTCATCCACCGCGCCTTCTGCTGGCCTCCCAACTCTCTTCCTCCCCTCCTAACTCTTTTCCCCCCTGCCTTACCCCTGTCCCCTTGCTCGGGTCCCAACCTGACTGTTCAGCGCCGTGGGACGTCCTCCCGACATGAAAAGTGCTCTATAAATGTAATTTTGTTGTTGTTGTTGTTATACTAGCCAACAATCCCCCAAATGAAATGAGTCATTCGCTTGGTGGCTGTTTGTGAGATATTGCTGTGTGCAAATTGGCTGTCGATTCAATAGCAATAAAAAATAATCACTGCACTTATAATATATCCAGGCAGGTCAGGTTGAAACCTTGGGCAAGTTTCCTTATTCCACACGCCTAATAATAATAATCCCTTCCAATTTTTTCGGTTATTCAATCCACGACTGTTTGTGGGGACGCTACTGTGCGCAATTGGCTGATAACCACCCTGTTGATGTGTTACAATTCTGTAGTGATGAATGGATTAGCATATAAAAAGTAATGATAATTGCTAAGGTTGTGGTTCACGAGACACAGTTCTGTATCCAGATCCCGTTGATTCAAATATCTGACATATCCCTACAATTTAAATGATTGGATTACTCAGTGAAATAAATATCAATATTTTTCCACGTGCATATAAACTTCCCATAAAATTTGCATTTGATGTAATGCCTTATCATGTTGGAACATGCTTCACCCAATTAATTATTTCGAGTGCAGTGACTGTTTGTGCAGGCAATGTTCTAATTACATGTACTGTATTCAAAGGATTTTTTTCGTCATTTCACTGCCTCTTTTGAATATGTTCGGGAAGGTTTCCTGAATTAATGAACTCTCCCCCCCCCACCTCCACCATTTTTTTTACAAGGCTGCTAAAACGTGAAGCTGAAAACAAACTCTTTTCACAAACACAATTCACTCAACAAGTCACACGTAACTGGGTCTGATTGATTGAGTTCCACCCTCTCCTGACAGATATATTCAAGCAGCACAAATAACAAGTGCGTCTAGTCAATTCTGACAGTGTGTATCTGAAAGCAGTTCTCATGTACAAGTCGTTACAGATCAGGTTACAAATCGTGATGAGAAATATTTTTCTATTCTTCGACTCAGTAAAATTCCTCTTTCGACTAACAATCATTTGTGCCCCAGCATTATTATCTATATGTTTTAGGAGAAAAAAACGGGGCAGCCAATTGCGTACAGCAGCGTCTGCACAAACAGTCGTGGATTAAAATGACCTATTTTATGATTGTGGATTTTTTGGAGGGATTATTATTGGCGCGCGTGTGTATGTGGAGTAAGGAAACTTGGCCAATGTTTCGCCCTGGCCTGCTAGATTCGAAACACAGGTCTCACACTTGTAAGGTGAGTGCTCTAACCACTGAGCTATAGGACTCCCAACAATACTGCAAGAGCGTGCTAAACTTACTTTCGATTCATTGAGCACAAAAACCTATCTGTATATTTACTCGTAGTTTTCTAGAATTGATCGGCATTTGCTTATGAAATTGAATTTGATTATCATAAATACTGGATTACAGATTACATGCTCGAATGTGAAACGCTTTGTCGATGATAATTAGAATATACAGGTGCTAACATATGTAATGTGTTAGCTGAATGGTGCTTGATGGACAGTTGGTCTTAAAATTTAATTCAGATTTGGACAGGACAGGACAGGAAGTAATGGCTGAACGAATAGAAAAGGGTAGTTCCTGACATTACATATTGCAGGTCACAGTGAGACTTACTCAAAGATATAACAAATTAGTCCTACCTTTATGAACAATCAAAACAAAACTACACTTGTCTAGCGGCTTTCAAGGCGAATCTTAATTACAAGCAGGGTTGTATGGAACTTAGTAAAGGTGTTGCTTGAGGTTTATGAGAATCTTTAACTGAGGAATATTAAAGGACAGCAACATATTGGAGTAAGTATAAAAATGTAATAGAAATGTAAGTTTTGATTGATTAATTGATTGATTAATAAGTACACTACAAGTGGAGCTCATGTAGCTCAATGGTTAGAGCACTCACCTTATAAGCGAGAGAACCTGGGTTCCATTCCAGGGCAAAACATTGGGCAAGTTACCTTACTCTACACACACACGCCTAATAATAATCCCTCCCCAAAAAATGGAAATAAATTGGTCATTTGAATGCACGACTGTTTGTGGGGATGCTGCTGTGCGCAATTGGCTGCTGCGTTTCGCCCACATATATACTGTACAATCAATTCACTTTACAGTACATTCTGTAAAGCGCTTTCAGACATCTAGAAGACGTGAAAAGGCTATATCAAATGCAAGGATTATTATTATTATTACAACAAATGGGAGTTAAATCTTTGCTACCCGTTTCCTTGCGTGTAAATATTCTACTGCATATCCTCTCCAACATTTGTTATGTCCAGAAAAGATGTTCACACGATCGTAAGAGAATGCCCTTTGGCCAATTTCACCTTATCCTCCCAGAATAGCAACCCCAGCATCTACTTATTGCAGCATTAAGCTGTTCGTTCAGTGAATCTGTGCTGTGCACTGACAATGCCTTTTGGCTAGTTTTTTTGTTGTTAAATTGATCAAGTAATGACATCTTTCCTGGCTGCATCCCCCTCCTCCCCCCCGACTTCCCGGATGCTAAGGCTTTAGCTCAAGTAAAGAGAGTTGAGTTGCAACAGCGCCTTGGATGTCCTCCTGATGTGAAAGGTGCTATATAAATGTAATTTTGTTGTTGTTGTTGAAACCTGCTACAACCTGCCAGGTTGAGTGCAGTGTATCTCCAACAGGTTGCTTTTTCACTGGCAGACCATGTTTCAAGGGGAAGTAGTTTAGATTCAAAGTGCCTTTGAGTCTTTGAGAGGTTTCTGACTTACTTTGTTTCAGGGACCGCTCAGCTGTAAACAAAACCTGTAGCTCCTGTAGCTCAGTGATTAGAGCACTCGCCTTACAAGCGCGAGACCTGTGTTCAAATCCAGGCAGATCAAGGCGAAACCTTGGGCAAATTTCCTTACTCCACATGTGCACACACACACACACCTAATAATAATCCGTCCAAAAATCACCACAATAATAAAATTGGTCATTTCAACCCACGACCCATTTCAACCCATTTCAACCCATGTTTGTGGGGACACTGCTGTGTGCAATTGGCTGCTGCGTTTAATACTGTTCACGTTTTCTGCTTTTACATACAGTAAAAGCCCGTTTATCTGTGACCCGATCAACCGTAACTTCCATATAACCGGCACCTCAAAAACGTTTGCATTCGATTAACCGGAATTTATCCAACACAACGTATTTTTTAAAAATAATTTTTTTTGTGTGTATTTTTGGCCGAATATCCGGCACGAGCTTTAACCAGCATTGGCCAGGTCCTGAGGGTCCCGGATAAACAGGCTTTTACTGTATTTGTTTCAGTCAAATATATGGGGACTATATATATATGTAAACTCTATTCTGAAATAAGTTCATTCAGGATTAACACAATAACAGTTAAGGGGAGGTAAAAAAAAAAAATTCTGGTGCATTAAATATTCAACTTTACCATCAGATGAAGCTACCAAACTAAAACTGAGACGAAAACAATATTTAAAAATGTGTTGCGTACAGTACTTTCAAGTAATTAAAAGTAAACAATATAAAAGAGAACTGGGGAATGGTAGGCAATTGAGAATGGAATATAAGTATAATAATAATATAATAATAATCCTTGCATTTGATGTAGATCCTTCACACTTGGTTGAAACATCTTCACAGAAGCAAAATGTACACTCAATTCACTGGGTCAATGGGAAAAACACACAGTCAATTCACTTTGCAGTATATTTTGTGAAGTGAATTGACTGTATGTTTAGTGTATTGAATTGGGCTGTATTTATAAATGAATTGAACTATCGTCAGCTTGGGTGAATGGGCTGAATCTCCTTCTTCAACTCTTGTTTTGCCTACAAATATACAGTCGGTTTTCCTACTCTCCTTCCCCCTACTAGCCCGACCCTTCCCCTTACCCTCTTTCCCCACTTTTCTCTGCTAACCCCACTTCCATGACTGTTTGTGGGACACTGCTGTGCGTAATTTGGCTGTCACGTTTTGCCCACAAATATACAGTAAATTTTCCTACTCTCCTTCCCTCTACCCCGACCCCTCCCCCACTGCTCTGGTCCCGAACTGACTGTTCAGCTCCTTGGGACGTCCTCCCAAAAGTCGCTATATAAATGTAATTTTGATTGATTGATTGTTGCGGTTTATATTGTTTGATCAATGTTTGTTATCAGGATTCTTCTAAACCTAGATAGAACAGAGAGCAGGGGTCCCACTAGTTAAACTCAAACTGGATCCCGTCCTCCTCCTACATCTGCTACATTATCAGGTAGTTTACATTTACAGATGGTAATAATGATAATGTAATAATCCAAATTGATACCAAATTGAGGGAATTTAGGGAATCAAGAGTAAGCAGAAAAGATCTTACAAGTGATCTTGATATAGTATGACTGTTCTCTGATATCTGGCTGTTCAGCGCCTTGGGTTCTCTTCCCAATGTGAATAGTACATAATAATAATGATCCTTGCATTTGATATAGTGCTTTTCATATCTTATCAATGTCTCAAAGAGCTCACAGAATATCCTGTAAAGTGAATTGACTGTATATTTGTGGGCGAAACACAGCAGCCAACTGCACACAGTAGAGTCCCCACAAACAGTTGATTGAAATGACCACATTTTTTGGGGGGGATGGATTATTATTAGGCGTGGATGTGGAGTAAGGAAACTTGCCCAAGGTTTCTCCCTGACCTGCCTAGATTCAAACACAGGTCTCACGCTTGTAAGGTGAGTGCTCTAACCACTGAGCTACAGGAGCTCCCAAATGTAGTGCAATAGAAATGAATACAACACTGTAAGAAGTTGGAAAAGGAGACACATGGACTCTATGCGTGCAATACAACTTGCCAAGTGAAACTCTGAAAGAGGTCTGGGTGTGTTCAGTAACTAATTTTGTCATCACGCACTATGTCAAAACAGTGTGCGGCAGCGATAAACAAGGCAAACAGGATGCTGGCAACTATTGTCAAATCAGTTGAGTTGGGATCCTCAGAAGTCATTCATTCTCAAAGGCTACAGAGCGTTTGTCAATCTTGCCAGAGGGGACTCAGTTGAGAACTCAGTTCACACAGTTCTGAACACAATGGGGCTGCTGAGGTGGCAGTCAGTGCAGGGGGGAGGAACGAAGGTGAGGTATAATGTTAAACGAAAGGGCTAGGAGCCATAGTTCCACAAGCTATGGCTCTTCAGTCTCGAAAACAAGCCTCTCATCATAAAAATAACAGCAACGATAATTTGCATTTATATAGCTCCCTCTACAAAGGGTACTTACTGCCTCAGAACGCTTTGTAAACTGGAACTTGCTCAGCGGAAAGGGTGACGGGGAGGGTAGGACACAGGATTCATTCAACAACAACAACAACAACAACTTGGATTTATGGAGTGCCCTCCACGCCAGATGGCGTCTCAGAGCACTTCACAATAGCGGATCCCAGGCCTGAGCCAGAGGGAGGGGGGGAAAAAGGTGACCAAAAGCACAGTCGAAAAGAAACCTGAAAATAGGAAGAGAGGTGAAAAAGAGTGAGGAAGGGAGTTCCAGAGCCTCGGGGCGCAGTGGCTGAAGGCCTGGCCACTGACAGTGGAATGGAGGATTCGGGGGGATTCAAAAAGCATCTTAATAATAATAATAATAATGATAATAATAATAATCCTTGCATTTGATATAGAGTTTTCACATCTTATCAATGCCTCAAAGCGCTTCACAGAATATACCGTGAAGTGAATTGACTGTATATTTGTGGGCGAACCCTAACCCACAAACAGTCGTGGATTGAAATTACCAATTTTTATTATTGTGCTTTTTTTGGAGGGATTATTATTAGGTATGTGTGTGTGTGGAGTAAGGAAACTTGCCCAAGGTTTCGCCTGATCTGCCTGGATTCGAACACAGGTTTCACGCTTGTAAGGCAAGTGCTCTAACCACTGAGCTGCAAGCTGGTAGAGTAAGTGTTTGGGAAGGATGAGATGGGATGGGTCAAAAGGCCTTCTCCAACCAAATCAATCTTGCGATAACATATCGTCTTGTATTTATTTACCCAGAGGGTAATTAACGACCGGAATAGGTCACCAGGAAAGGCAATCTCACTGTCTAGCTCCACAACAGTTACTCAAACAATAATTCATTGTATGAAGCACTTTGAGATATTTGACATGACAAGATATTATGTCAAACCCACCTTTTATTAAATATCTCTCCTTCGTGAGACATGAGACAACAGTGTTCCTATTAAAAGAATGTAGTCGTGCTGTTGTGCTATGTTATGTGACTTTTCACACAGTTAGAATTTGCGATCACCGGCGAGGCTGGAAAAATCCATCAATACAGTCATATTTTTGAGCTGCTCTGAAGGACTCGGAGTATTGACGGATTCAAGAGCCTGTTCCATCTCACCAAACTACAAGACTGAAACTAATTGTGTTATGAGAGAAGTGTGAGTGTATCTAGATGGTCACCATGGCACCGAACATAGTTTTTACACTAACGATGGAGTTCGAGGCATAGAGTTATATATACAGTACTGTACAACACAAAAACAGATTGTTTGGCCCAACTAGTTTGTACCGGTGATTATATACTCCACAGGAATTTCCACCTACTCCTTCCATATCCTAATAATTAGATCCAGTCAATCCACGACCGTTTGTGAGACGTTGCTGTGTGCAATTGGCTGCAACATTTCGCCCACAAAATATACAGCCAAAGTGGAACTCCTGTAGCTCAGTGGTTACAGCACTTGCCTTACAAGCATGAGAACATGTATTCGAATCCAGGCAGGTCAAGGCGAAACTTGAGAAAGTTTCCTTACTCCACATACACGCCCACGCCTAATAATAATCCCTCCAAAAAAACACACTACTAAAATTGGTCATTTCAGTCCATGGCTGTTTGTGGGACACTGCTGTGCGCAATTGCCGCGTTTCACCCACAAATATACAGTCAATTCACTTTACAGTACATTTTGTGAAGTGCTTTGAGACATCTGTCTGGATCAAATGGAAGGATTATTATTGTCCTATTCTTTTTCCCTCTTGTGTTTACCAAGTTTCCCCTTAAATGCTACTGTACTATCTGCTTCAACTATCTGCTTTGCGTTACGACTTCTATGTTCTCATTGCTCTCTGAGTGAAGATTTTCTTTTGGCTCTCTCCCCTAGTTACTCTTTTATGCTAGTCACAGACTCCTCAATAATAATAACTAATAATAATAATAATCCTTGAATTTGATATAGCGTTTTTCACATCTTCTGGACGTCTCAAAGCGCTTCACAGATTATACTGTAAAGTGAATTAACAATATACAGTATTTGTGGGTGAAACGTGATAGCCAATTGCGCACAGTAGTATCCCACAAACAGTCGTGGATTGAAATAACCAATTTATTATAGGGTTTTTTTGAGGGATTATTGTTGGGCATGTGGAGTAAGGAAACCTGCCCTGACCTGCCTGGATTCGAACACAGGTCTCACACTTGTAAGGCGAGTGCTCTAACCACTGAGCTACAGGATTCCATCTTGGTCTAGATTTGCACTAATTTCTCAGCATTTTCGAAGCTTGCAGAATTTGGCAAATTGTAGAATTTAAGTCTTAACTCTGAAGACAGTGTTGGAAGGAATTTACAAGAGCAGCTTCAAAATGAAAATTGTGTTGAGGATCTTGACAAATTCTGGGCAAAATAATAATCATAATAATTACATTTGATATATACAGTATACAGCAACTTTCAGGAGAAGATCTTAAAGGCTTCACAAAATGTATTGTAGAAGTGGAGTGACTGTGTATTTTGTAGTAGACAGGTAATTTCTTTCCTCTTATATAATAGAATGTATGCTATACAATAGATATAATAGATTGATGATTCGATCAAAATAACTATTGCGTGCTACTATTGAAAGTTGGATTAGACTGTAAAACACATCTAAGACTATTATGATGGATACTTCCATATTGTGAATGTAATAGTTCTAAATCATTTATTGAAACTGTACTCCTTAGCGGTCATTTGCGTATACAGTGCATAATAAAATGTCTTTTATGGAGTTCCCCAGAACAGCTTTAACACCTAATTTTAGTTTAATTAGAACATCCGTCACTCAGGGATTGCAGGAATGGGATCGCTTTACGAGCAACTGTTATTGTGTCTTATCACCCAAAAGTGAATGCTCCATCGGAATGGAGGATGGCTTTAACATATGACCTAGAAATATGGGCAAGATTTTGCCTGAGCCGTAAACTGCATCTCCCGTTCTTGAAACCTCACCACTGTAGCCACATGTTTTTGCCAAATTCCTTACCAATTTCCCTACCTCTTTGATCTCCTCGCTCCTCACAGCAGCACCCATTGCCTTCGCTGCACCAGGTCTGGCCTTTTCTTTGTCCCCGAATCCTCCGTTCTACCGTCAGCAGCCATACCTTCAGCCACTACGCCCCGAGGCTCTGGAACTCCCTTCCTCACTCCCTTCGCTTCGCCACCCCCTTCTCTTCTTACCTTCAGGTCTTGGCTAAAGACCTTTCTTTTTCGACCGCGCTTTCAGGCACCTTCTTCCCCCTCCCACTGGCTTGGCCCTGGGATCCATTATTGGGAATCGCTCTGAGACGCCATTGGGAGTGGAGTGAGGGCGCTATATAAATCCAAGTTGTTGTTGTCGTTGTTGTCTTCATTGGGTGTCAGCCTGACTCAGTTTTTAACCTCTGAGTCAGAGAGAAGCTTTAAGGCTCACATCAGGACTTGAACTCACATTGTCTACACTGACACTCTCAATACAATGCTGGGGAGTGGAGAGCTGGGTATTACGCTGTCAGAGGTGCCGTCATTTGGATGAGACATTACTAAAGTCCCGTCTACCTGTTCAGAGCAGGCAGCACCACTGGGAAATAGAAGAGAGTTTCTCCTGGTGTCTGGCCAACATTGCCCCAAATCAAATTGGTCCTTTGTTTCTTGATGACTTATGGGATGTTGCTGTCTGCAAATTGTCTGCCGCATTCGCCTACAAATACACAGTCACTCCCTTTCAAATTAATCCTGTGAAACATTTTGTGCTGTCTACCTGGTTATATAACAAGATTATGGAGCGCCTTTCATGTCAGGAAGGAAAGTATTCGAATCCAGGGCCAAACCTTGGGCAAGTTTCCTTACTCCACACACACACACACACACACACACACACACCACACCACACACACACACACACACACACACACCTAATAATAATCCCTCAAAAAAAACACAACAATAAAATTAGTCATTTCAATCCACGACTGTTTGTGGGGACGCTGCTGTGCGCAATTGGCTGCTGCGTTCTGCCCACAAATATATACAGTCAATTCACTTTACAATATGTATATTCTGTGAAGCGCTTTGAGACGTCGAGAAGACATGAAAAGCGCTATGTGAACTGTAGGGATTATGATTATTGTTATTATATAAAATGAAAGGTTTATTAGCCGTCATAGATGGTTTCATCACCACTTTCTTCAACGCTAATATTGAAGCAGGCATGCAAACGGTTTGTATAATATTATTTGCTTTGAGTTTACTTGGCAATTTATCAACACAAACTAGACACATAACAATGTAAATAACTCAAAAAAGACCAATGTAGTTTATCATGGCAAAATTGATTGTTCACTTCCTGGCTTTTTTTTTGCAAGACATTACTGTAGGTAAATTGGCTGCCTTGCTCACCTACAAAATGCACAGTCACAGCACTTTACAGTAAATCCTGTGAGAGGTTATTATTATTTTTATTATCTGACTAATCCCATGGTTTGCAAAATGCTAATAATTATAATAATAATAATTCTTGCATTTGATATAGCGCTTTCCACATCTTATCAACGTCTCAAAGCGCTTCACAGAATATACTGTAAAGTGAATTGACTGTATATATTTGTGGGCGAATCGCGGCAGCCAATTGCGCACAGCAGTGTCCCACAAACAGTCATGGATTGAAATGACCAATTGTATTATTGTGGTTTTTTGGAGGGATTATTATTAGGTGTGTGGAGTAAGGAAACTTGCCCAAGGTTTCGCTCTGACCTGCCTGGATTCGAACACAGGTCTCCCCAGCTTGCAAGACAAGTGCTCTAACCACTGAGCAACAGGAACTCCACAAACTAATTCTCCAAACCTGCTTTTGGTTTTACTCACCACAAATTTGTTTAATTTAATGTGAGTTTATAGTGAGATTTCATGATGCAATACAATTTACATGAATCTAATAACAATTATATATAGAGAAAAATAAGTTATTGAGACAACAACAACAACAACAACAAAATTCCATTTATAGAGCGCTTTTCATGTCGGGAGGATGTCCCAAAGCGCTGAACAATCAGGCCGGGACCCATGCAGTTGGGGAAGGTTCAGGGTAGGGGGAGCGGAAGGAGAATAGAAGAGGTGGAAGAGTTAGGAGGGAGCAGAAGGCGTGATCGAAGAGGAAGGTCTTGAGAACGGCCTTGAAAGAGGAAAGAAAGGAAGTGAGGTGAAGGGATTGCAGGATGGAGTTCTGCAGTGTGGGAGCAGAGAGGCTCAAAGCCAGGCCACCGATGGTGGGGCGGTTAGGCCGGTGGATGCGGAGCCGGCCTGAGCCTGCTGAGCGGAAGGGACGGGCTGATAGAGAGACGTCTCAAAGCGCTTCACAGAATATACTATAAAGTGAATCAACTGGATATTTGTGGGCGAAACGCGGCAGCCAATTGCGCAAAATAGTGTCCCCACAAACAGCCGTGGATTGAAATGACCAATTTTATTATTGTGTTTTTTTTGGAGGGAATATTATTAGGTGTGTGTGTGTGTGGAGTAAGAAAACTTGCCCACGGTTTTGCCCTGATCTGCCTGGATTCGAACACAGGTCTCAAACTTGTAAGGCAAGTGCTCTAACCATTGAGCTACAGGAGCTCCAAATCCAAGTTGTTGTTGTTGTTGTTGTTGTTGTTGTTGTGCATTTTCAATGCAGCAATTGCATAACTCTCTGCATTAGGAGCAGCGTTCAATAGATTCGACATGCAGGCAGCCTGCAAGTATTTCTAAAGCCACTAGATGTCACAGTGAACACTCCAAACAAACAGAGAAATGGAGAATTGCACAAAGAGTCCAAGGGTTGAAATTTGCGGTGTTTCCATCATGCGTTCTTTGTGATAACTATCGCAAGGCGTAGGTTATGAAACACTTCACATCCCGTTCGTTCGTTGTTCCCAGCCCAAACTCACTTTTCAAATAGTGCTGGGCTACTTTGAATCTTGACACAGTGGAATCCTGTAGCTCAGTGGTTGGAGCACTCGCCTCACAAGCGAAAGACCTGGGTTCGATTCCAGGCGACAGGGCGAAACCATAGGCAAGTTTCCTTTCTCCGCCCGCTTGGTAATAATCCCTCAAGAAAAAAACCTATAATAAATAGATAATTTCATTCCACAACTGTTTGTGGGACACTGCTGTGCACAATTGGCTGCTGTGTTTCGCCCACAAATATACAGTCGATTAAATTACAGTATATTCTTTGAAGCGCTTTGAGACGTTTAGAAGATGTGAAAAGCGCTGTATCAAATATAAGGATTATTATTGCTGTACAAATGTCCAATTTGATTGGGGAATCACAGTCTCATTAAAAAAGACAGAGGAAGCAAAATTCATTAAATTTGCAAGATTCTACACTTGTTCTGACACCGTTGTTGTTATTGTTGTTGTTGTTGTATACCCCTATTGATTCCACAAAGGAGGCTGGACAACCGTACAATCCTGTTTATTCCTTACATTATTTTAAATACTTCAACAATCAAGTCACCGCTTAACTCCCTTTTCTCTAAGGAATACAACCCCATCCTCCTCAACCTCTCATCATAGCTTCAGTCCAGCTACAGTATTAATCTGGTCAACTGTTGATGGGCAACCTCCAAGGCCTTTCTAACAACTTTCTGAAAATTGACCACAACGCAACGTAAAGGAGAATATGGTGCTTAAAACAATATTAAACACAGGAGATCCTGTAGGAAACTGTAAGGAAAAATGTACAATGAAATGTACTAATACATACAAAATATAACAATACATTTTCTTGGTTTAGTAATCAGCGCCTGATAGATCCCATTGAGCTCAAGGCTATTTTTATGCAACATTATTACATTAGAATGGAGGGTTGTTAGATGATGGATCGATGTGTCAAAGGAATCCATTGAGATGTTGGATGGTTGGGCTAAATGGACCAATGTTGTACTCCTCCTACCCCAAACAGTTACACCAATAATAATAATCCTTACATTTGATAGAGCGCCTTATGACATTGTTGAGATGTCTCAAAGCGCTTCACAGGAAAACAGTAAATTGTTGTTGTTTTTGGTTGAATATTCTGTTTCTGTATCATATAACTATATAATTCTTGCGAAGAATAGATACAATAGAATTTACAATCATTCAAATAATCCTTATGTTTGGTGTAGTGCCTTTCACATCAGGAGGATGGCTCAAAGAGTTTCACAGGATATACTATAAATTGTAGTGACTTTGTGCATTTTGCACGCAAACACAATTACACAGATCCTTCCGCGTTGAGGGGATAGCGGAGTCCTGTAGCTCAGTGGTTAGAGCACTCACCTTACAAGTGTGAGACCCGTGTTCGAATCCAGGCAGGTCAGGGCGAAACCTTGGGCAAGTTTCCTTACTCCACACGCCTAATAATAATCTCTCCAAAAGAAACACAAAAATAAAAATTGGTCATTTCAATCCATGACTGTTTGTGGGACACAGCTGTGCGCAATTGGCTGCCGCGTTTCGCCTACAAATATGCAGTCAATTCACTTTTACAGTATATTCTGCAAAACACTTTGCGATGTTGAGAAAACGTGCAAAGCGCTATAACAAATGAAAGGATTCTTCTTCTTATTCTTACTATAGCCCAAAGTGCTTCAGAGTTGCTGCCTCATGGAATCAAACAGCAAACTTCCTACAGGATATTGGTATTTTTTTTTGTAATGAATCCATTCTTACATGACCCTCGCTCACTTGCTTTAAGCGTAAGTGAAGAACGTCTTTCAAATACTTTCCCAGTGTGGATTCTGATGTCTTTCTAAACCATTGTCTTTTTATGACTCTCACTGCCTGCTTAATGAACTGCTCCTTTCTGCCCATTTGCTTCAAGCAGAAACCAGGATGAACAGTGTCCGGAGCAGTAACATTTGCCCAGTTCCAATTTCAAAATTCTTGACTGCGTCGCAAATTAACAAATTACAGGTGCAGCCATCAATCTTTATGAAAGTTCCTTGTTGAAACGCCTCTGTATTATTCTTCGACAGCCTGCGGTAAGGAGTGTGGGCACTGCAACCTCTCATCAGTGGTTAATTCTCTTGCAGGATTACTTGTCTCATCTGGTTAAGTAAGGGCGAGTGAAATTTCCCCTGTACGATTAGTCTGAACATAAGGAGGATGTATCCTTAACGTGGAAGAGAGGCGTTTACAGGACTTTAAAGAAGCTGTGTGTTAATGTACTTGATGAGGACTGTATAAGACCGGGGTCTAAAATGCTTTACTTTCCAATGGGATTCTTTTGACCACAAATGTACAATTCTCTTTACAGTATATTGTGTGAAGCGCTTTGAGACGTCGATAAGATGTGAAAAGCGCTATATCAAATGCAAGGATTATTATTATTATATTGGCATGGAATCTCTGGAAGTCCTGCTAATTTACTTGATTCACCAGAAACAGTTCACACTCAGTTTCCTTACATTGTTATTAGAAATAAGACATAAGAATAAGAATCATCTTCTAGACATCTCAAAGCGCTTCACAGAATGTGCTGTAAACGTGAATTAACTGTATATTTGTGAACTGACTTATATTTTGTGCATAAATTGAGCACAGCAATGTCCCGCAAAACAGTCATGGATTGAGTGCACAAATTATAATTATTATCTTTTTTTCAAGGCATTAATTCTCCTGGAAAAGGGATCCGCCAACTGAATTGACTAACAACTGGGTTCTCATTTGCTGCTGGGTTGACAAGCATGTGGAGTAAGCAAATTTGCCTCAGGTTTTGCTCTGTCCGGGAGTCGAACCCAGTCCTATCTATATCAACATGAGTGTTTGCAAATTTCCTTACCAGCCAACCTCTTTTAGATGAGGGCTCAGTGCCTTGTGCTCTCTATCGGTGGTCAAAGCTTCTATATTTACTGGATAGTAAATCCGATTGACTTATTTCCCTGATTTAGCACAAATTTTAGGGAAGCTGTCTTTTATTAAATCCCTTCAATTCACATGAACCTCACATGGAGCTATGTGCATTTGACGGAGCCATGCATTTGATTGCGATTCCTAAACTCTCATATAACTCTCTGAATATTTAGAGATAGATATTTTGGGAAAATATTTTGAAAGAATTTCTTTTTTCAAATGTTATAATAACAATAATACTTGCATTTGATATAGTGCTTTTCATGTCTTCTAGATGCCTCAAAGCTCTTCACAGAATATACTGTAAAGTGAATTGACTGTATATTTGTGGTTTAAATGTTACATCGGAATAGAAGTGGGCATTGAGCTCGCGGATCTTTTAATCTTATTTCTCACATTTCCTCCACATCCCATATACCCTGACTACCCAATCATCTCGCTATGTCTCCTCTGCACATGTTTACGAAGGAAATAAAAGAAAGATTGATAACTTCAAACATATTAGAAAATGGAATAGACTAAAAGAACGCGGCAGATTTATCAGATCTGAAAGAAAAAGACAGGTTAAACATTGAAAGGTATAACCCTTCAACTGAACTCCGATTTGTCTCTTCTATAAAGTAATTGCAATGTCCACACAGAACTGTTTGGGTTTTCTTTTTGCCTTTAAAATTACAGCTTAAACAACTAGACTCGTTTTTTTTTCCAAATGTTTAATTTCGCCGACCTACTTTAGGAGGGAATGAAGTTGCAATTTATATAAATCATTAAATAGCGGGCATGTTCTGAAAGTTAAATGAAGGGATAGAAACACCTATTAAGTAAGTCGCGGAATCACTCATCACCACCTAGTGATACCTTTGACAAATTGCATGAAAGGAATTCTGCCCGAATTAAATAATAATCCTTGGATTCGATGGAGGGCCTTATCACATCCTCGAGATGGTCCCAAGCTAATGTCAAGTGTAGCGGATGTGTATTCATATGAATTTTGCACACAATGTCGAGCTCCTGTAGCTCAGTGGTTAGAGCGTACAAGCGTGAGACCTATGTTTCGAATCCAGGCAGGTGAAACCTTGGACAAGTTTCCTTACTCCACACACACACACGATTAATAATAATCCCTCCGAAAATTACATTAAAAATTTGCTAATTTCAATCCACAACTGTTCATAGGGACGCTGCTGTGCGCAATTGGCTGCCGCGTTTCGCCTATGAATACACAGTCAATTTACTTTACAGTATATTCTGTGAAGCGCTTTGAGACGTCTAGAAGATGTGAAAGGTGCTATATCAAATGCAAGGATATAGATATATATATATTTCAACATCGAGTCAAGAAGAAAATGGAGGTGAACGTAGGCACGGTCAAAGAGGAAGGTCACCAACAGCAGCAATGTACACTTATATAGCACTCTCCATGCATAAAGTCTTCAGGCGTGAGCTCAAGACAGGCAAAGAGGTGGAGCGATTGAGGCAGGAAGTAATGAGGTTCAGGATGTAGTGACTCGCTCTGCCTTTCCCCATCTCTGCAACATTTCCCGACTCCACCATTACCTCACCCCCGAAGCCGCTGAAACCCTCATTCATGCTTTACTTACATCCCGGCTCGATTACGCAAACACCCTGCTGGTCGGCCTTCCCAATTCTCTCCCTTCACAAGCTGCAGATAATCCAGAACCCTGCGGCCCGTCTCCTCTACTGCTCCAATCTCTGTGACCCCATCTCCCCCATCCTCGCCCGACTCCACTGGCTCCCCATCATCCAGAGGATCCAATTCAAGATCCTGGTCCTCACATTTAAAGCCCTCCACAACATCGCCCCCATCCTACCTGCTGCAGCTGTATAGGGCCCTGGTGAGACCGCACCTGGAAATCTGTGTGCAGTTTTGGTCTCCTTATTTAAGAAAGGATGTACTTGCCTTGGAGGGAATGCAGCGTAGGTTTACTAGGTTAGTACCTGGAATGAGGGGGATGAGTTATGCCGATAGGTTGATTAATTTGAGCCTATATTCTCTGGAATATAGAAGAATTAGAGGGGATCTTATAGAAACCTATAAGATTATTAAGGGGCAAGACAGAGTAGATAGTGGGAGACTGTTTCCCCTGGATGGAGTAACCAGGGGTCACAGTCTTAAAGTTAGGGGTCAGCCCTTTCACACTGAGTTAGAAAAAAACTTCTTCACTCAGAGGGTGGTGAATGTATGGAATTCCTTCCCCTAAAGGGCTGTTGATGCTCAGTCCTTGAACATATTCAAGACTGAGTTAGATAGATTTCTCATTTATAAAGGGAATAAGGGGTATGGGGATAGGGCAGGTAGCTGGAGTTAGAGTAGAATATCAGCCATGATTGAAAGGTGGGGCAGGCTCGATGGGCCGAATGGCCTACTCCTGCTCCTATTTCTTATGTTCTTATGTACATCTGTGGAGCAGAAGGATCGAGTTGACATGTGGAAGAGCTGAGCCAGCTGGGCGAAAGGAGAAACAACTCTGGCTGCACATATTAATTAGCTGCATATTTTCACACCTCGAAATATCAGCCTGCATGGACATAACAACAACCATTTTCCATCTTTAACCTTGTCATGCTTTCTCTACTCCTTTTGGCAGTTTCAGATTTGTAGTCGCAAGTGCCAAATATAGCAACGAACACACATTTCATCCGAAACATAATGGCCAAAAAATAATAATTCTGTCCTTGCGCTGTGAATAATGCATCTAATTTTTGGGGTGGGGAGGGGGGAGTGCAATTGCAGAGGCAACCTAAATTGCACTTTCTCTTTACAGGACGGGGGGTTAAAGAATCTTGCTACAATTGTGGATAGCTGAGTGAAGTTCATTTGTTTGACTGCTCAACGTTAGTGCGGCAGAGGCCAAACTACTTTTGGTAGTTTGAGAAAACATTCAGAAGGTTGTTCAACAAGAGTTGCCATACCATAAGGATTTGGTATTTTCCTGTCATAAAAAATATCCAGAGTATCTCCTTCAAGTGTATTTACCGACACAACTGTTATTATTCAGGAAAACATGTTTTAGAGTTTTACCGATTGTGTTATATAATAATAATGACCCTTGCATTTGATATAGCGCTTTTCACGTCTTCTAGGCTATGTCTCAAAACGCTTCATGGAATATACTGTAAAGTGAATTGACTGTATATTTGTGGGCGAAACATGGCAGCCAATTGCGCACAGCAGCAAACAGTCGTGGATTGAAATGACCAATTTTTATTATTGTGTTTTTTTGGAGGGATTATTATTAGGTGTGCGTGTGTGTGTGTATGTGGAATAAGGAAACTTGCACAAGGTTTCGCCCTGATCTGCCTGGATTCAAAAGAGAGGTCTCCTGCTTGTAAGGCAAGCGCTCTAACCACTGAGCTACGGGTCCAACGGAGGGAACAAGTGCAGCTAACCCATTTGAAAGTTAAGCAACCACAATAGGAACTAAATTAGCGCATTTGAATTCTGCGGACTCCGAGATGCTAAAAGGTGCCGCAATCTCATAGGCAGGTGGGGACGTGTGGAATGGGATTGCTGTTGAAGTGTCTAAACTCTTTGGGGACTTCATGCTCCACTACTTTGCTACCCATGCATACGGAGACACTAATGACAGAGAGGCTGAATGCAATTCCATTCAGACATTCCCCCCCCACCCCCTCCAACTCCCCCCAACACACACCCCCCCACACCCACCAAAATGGATTATTTCAGCTTCGTTGGTCACAGATTCTGGAGGTTTCCAGTGATTCATCTTACTATTAATGATGTCAGAGAATTTTAGGAGTGCGAATTAAATAGTGATAAATAGGACCACTGAATGATCTAGGCCGAGGCAATGCTGTTTATTTCTACGCGGAGCCTCTGTCAAGGCTGATAAATCGGATGCCTGAAATAGTTTCGAAAGTGCAGAATTGATGTAGCGGCGAGAGAGGGAGAAAATTAATGCTACAGAACGGACCTGAACCTAGATTCGATGGAAAAACTGAGGAGAGAAGCCTTTGTATATGAATTGTCTTTCTCGACGCGGAATGTTTGAAACGGGAGGGGACTGAATGTCACCCAAACTTGCCTGAAAATACGCGCTGTGGTAGAGCAGACTTCCGCGATTAAAGACGGGTTATACCAGGCTTCACATGGAACCGACAAGGACATAAATGGAATAAAAATAAAAAGAGCAGAGCAAAACTGATAAACATTAAACGCTTGAACTGTAAGCTTTCAAGGCGAGGCGAGAGAAGATGTGAGGGCAAGGAACTATAGTGTAGCTAAAGCTCTTTTATCAGTGTCTTTTTTTGGGGATTTGTTTTCAATTTAAAGGAGACATTTAAAATAAAAAGTTAGAAAACACAGCGTATAAA
The DNA here is from genome assembly GCA_035084275.1 of Hydrolagus colliei. NCBI lineage: Eukaryota > Metazoa > Chordata > Chondrichthyes > Chimaeriformes > Chimaeridae > Hydrolagus > Hydrolagus colliei. Next base: position 38,451,952 of record CM068743.1, on the reverse strand, counting down.
ATTGTTAGCCCACCGCCCTCCCTAGCTGTCTTCACAATGTCGTCTATTTTTAATTCGAACCAATCCCTTGTTGAAATTTTTTTTACGATGGAATATTTTTACACCGCAGCAACAGATTTTATTTGCCTGTCGTTTGACACAAACAATCACTAAAGTAGTTGCTTAAACCCAATCTGTTAAGGTTTGTTTTTGCTCTCCTAAACGATGACTGCTATCTGCCGCCGGTCTCCCCGAAGAAGAAGAAAAACAAAACGACTGTAACGCTACTGTGTTAAAGTCAATACTCTGTTCTCGGCGAATGCAATCCTTTCAAGGATCCAGTTAATTTTCATTTGAATTTATTAAGTCAGAGCTAATTAATTTAGCGTTTATTCTATATAGCGGAATTTTTTTTTTTTCTCTCTCCCCGTTAATGCAATCGCATTCCAATGACTCAGTCAGAGGATCGTTTTTCCCTATGGTGATATGCCCCACATAGCAAGCCAGCTGAAAAGTGATAATGAAACTTAAGGATTCATGCTGGCAAAAGGGCTAGTGTGTTTGCCTGTGTCAGAACGCAATCCCACAGCCAAACGTTACATAGATCATGAGACCCACAGCTGCTGTGACACATTATCTCCACTGAAGGGACTGCGCTTTCTTTTACCGAGCCAGATCCATTGCGTACCCTCGTGTGTTAATCATCTTGGAGGTTGGGGGGGGGCCCTGCCAACAATTCCCCCCACCTGGAATTTTTTTTTGGTCATTCATGGTTGTTTGTGGTAAGTGGCAGTGTGCGAATCGGCTGCCTCCCTCGCCTACAAATTACAGTCTTTCTTGAAAAATCCTGTGAAGCGCGTTTTCAATCCACGACTGTTTGTGGGGACACTGCCGTGTGCAATTGGCTATCGCGTTTCGCCCACGAATATACAGTCAATTCACTTTACGGTATATTCCGTGAAGCGCTTTGGAACATCTAGAAGACGTGAAAAGCGCTATATCAAATGCAAGGATTATTATTATTCTTATTGAGATATTTTCTCAATGTGAAAGGTCCTTGATTAAAAATAATTATCACTTGTTAATACCGTTCATGCTCACTCCCCCTCAGAGCCCATTCTCATGGAAGTGTTCAAGGCATCATCCTTTTTTGAAGGGCGCTATATAAATGCAAGTTTTTGTTTATCAACTGTGTATTTGGATCAACAACTTGCATTAATAGATCACCCTTTATGAAGGACAGTGTCTTGGAGTGCTAATCAGATTGTAAGTGGGGGAAAAATACTTTTCAGCTTTTTTATTATAATAATCATAATAATCCTTGCATTTGATACAGCTCAGAGGCTCAGTACTGTATATTCTGTGATGCGCTTTGAGACATCGATAAGATGTGAAAAGCGCTGTATCAAATGCAAGGATTATTATTATTATTATGCTTTTTTTAAATGGCTGTTTTTTTATGAGGCGAAGGGTTATAATGATGGTGAAAGACTTTCTGAGCAGTTGGGCAACTTACACTTCATCCCGTATTACCATCTGAAAAATACTTCCTCTTTGATGCTGGTGACAGAAATCCGAGGCTGGGTGAAGCAACAGAAAATTGCTGTGGAATTAGTGACATCCTGGTCACTGGCTGTGCTTGCTGTTATCATACTGGTTGAAGCGTAAGACTGGCAGGAGCTGTCTCTTGTACAATGCAAGGAGTTAGGTACAGCCGGCGTCTGTGTTAACAAGGGCAACAGAATGCACAGCTCTCCCTAAAATATCCCACTGTGGCTCAGTGGTTAGAGCACTCACCTGACAAGCGTGAGACCTGTGTTCGAATCCAGGCAGGTCAGGGCGAAACCTTAGGCAAGTTTCATTGCTCCACACACTCACACACATGCCTGATAATAATCCTTCAAAAAAAGCAACAATAATAAATTGGTCATTTCAATCCACGACTGTTTGTTGGGACGCTGCTGTACGCAATTGGCTGCCGCGTTTAGCCCACAATTATACAATCAATTTCCTTTCCAATGTATTCTGTGAAGCACGTTGAGACATCTAGGAGACGTGAAAAGCGCTATATCAAATGTAAGGATTATTATTATTGCTATACAAAATGCAAGGATTATTAGCAGTCATAGACTATTTGGCGTGTGTGTGGAGTAAGGAGACTTGCCCAAGGTTTCACCCTGACCTGCCTGGATTCGAACACAGATCTCACACTCGAAAGGCGAGTTCCCTAACCACTGAGCAACAGGAGCTCCAATTAATCTCAACATTTGTTATTTGGGCTTGTGGAGTGAAAACCTCAGACTAATTTCCCTCCACGCCCCCCCCTCCCCACCACCCACAAGATAAAACATCTGAGCTAGATTCCCACCCAGGGCTCAGTGGTGAATGAAGCCAGTGTATTCCGTGTCTCGGGCAAAATCTAGGGCAATTTTTTTTTTAACTCGTGATTTATAATTTATCCAAGACATGGATTCTGAAGAGGGAGAGGGGGCATTGAGGAAATGGTGATGGATTGCCAAGTGCTGATTCAGATCATCGGTGCATACAATTATGTTGTCCTAACCTCTCTGTCGAATCAAAGTGAGCATTGGAGCAAACAGTACGAACCTTCTACAATGACAAAGCTGTCTTGAAGCCAAATTGAGTGCACCACCATATCTGCATGCCAAGCACACTATCTGCAAGAAAGGCTCGAAGGGAATATTTCTCCCTTAAGAATTTTTCTTTTAGGGCAGTGGGAATGGAATTTTTTGATACCAAAACCCTTTAGTCTCACATTGAAGCAGATTTGCAAATGATGGAATTATTACCGTCGAGGGTAGATACTTTAGACGAGCAGCTGGGTCAATTTTGCTTCAAGAAGTGTAATTTTATGGTTGGAAATACACTCACGCTAATATGATTCAGGTTATAATAACATAATAATAATAATCCTTGCATTTGACATAGCTCTTTTCACGTCTTATTGATGTCTCAAAGTGCTTCACAGAAGGTACTTGTCAAGTGAATTGACTGCAGCCAATTGCCGTGTCTCAAAGCGTCCCCACAAACAATTGTGGATTGAAATGACCAATTTGTATTCTTGTGGATTATTATTATTAGGCGCGCGTGCGCGTGTGTGTGTGTATGTGTGTGTGGAGTAACAAAACTTGTCTAGGGTTTCTCTCTGATCTGCTTGGATTCAAAACACAGGTCTCACGCTTGTAAGGCGAGTGCTCTAACCACTAAGCTACAGGAGCTCCACATGTTTGCAGGGGTGGGTGGTGGAGGCAGAGCCCAAAGCAGTATTTCGGAGGGAAGTAGACACTAACAATTTGCATTTATATAGTGCCCTACATGCCAGGGCCAGGCAGATACATGAAAGAGAAGGGGGTAGAACAGGGAGGTGGGATCAAATTGATATCTTCGCTCCATACGCCAGTGTGTTGCTTGATGTTTAACTGACCTTGTGCGCTATGGATGTCTAGGTATCGATGGTTCAAAAAGATATTCAAAACGTTTTTGGCTGAAAAAGTTATTTCAAAAATCAAGCCCGGATTATTAAATACTAAATGATGAATGGAACGAGAACTAAATGTAACCGTAACCTTGGCCTGAAGGAACACAGGGGATTGATTTTCTGATCATTTGCCCATTACTGACCAGCGTTTGTCCTCCCAACATCAGTAAATTAGCTGATCGTAGGAACAGTGAAGCCATTCAGCCCTGTCAGTGACTGATTGGGATCAAGATTTGGGGGTGATTTGCAAGACATCTCCTCCGGGAATGCTGCCTGGTGTGATCGATTTGCGCAGGTCGGCGTGATGTACTTGCACTTCTGATAACTGGAAAGGATTTTATTTGTGATTTTGGTGGTGGGGTTTGGAGGGTGGGGAGGGGGTGATGGGGATGGGGTGGTTAGTAATAAATCCAGGCCTGAATAGCCAGAATTTAAATCCTCCTGTTTGGCAGAGGTCATTGGTACCAAGTCGACAGTTGGCTTGATGCAACTGCATTCCTATGAATCACCAACTCGCCAACAAACCCTGAGATAGATCTTCCTTTTGTGGATCTGAGGAGCAAAAGTGACTTCTTCTAATAGGCAATAAATACAAGTACATCGATCTCACCATCTCAATACATCAATGTGACTCTTATTTGTTTTACTGTACCTCAACTACACCATTTCCTCTTCTGTGCCAAGAAATTTTTATTTAGTGGACAATTGATAATGATTATATTGCCAAATAATGGGAGTTTACACCCATTTTTTCAGCACCTATGCTAATTCTCATCACTGATTTTTATTGTGTTTATAGCGTTTGCCTCGCAAGCAAGAGGACCTGAGTTCGATTCCCGCTGAGGTTGAAACATTGGGCAAGTTTCCTTACTCCACATGCTTCTATCTCAGTGGTTAGTGCACTCGCCTTAAAAGCATGAGACTTGTGTTCGAATCCAGGCAGATCAGGGCGAAACCCTGGGCAAGTTTCCTTACTCCACATACACACACACACACCTAATAATAATCTGTCCAAAAGAAACATAATAATAAACATTGGTCATTTCAATCCGTGACTGTTTGTACTGTGCTGCTGCTTTTCGCCCACAAATATAGTTAATTCACTTTACAGTATATTCTGTGAAGCGCTTTGAGATGTCGGTAAGATGTGAAAAGAGCTATATCAAATGCAAGAATTATTCTTATTATTCTTATTATTCTTCATCTAGTAGTAAGTATGAAACGATTAGAGAATCACTTTTATGCGGATAATAATCACTGCAAAATCAAGTAATGATTTTCTCATTCAATCCACGACTGCTTGTGTGTCACTGCTGTGCGTAGTTTCCCTCGAAACATACAGTCAATTTACTTTACAGTATATTCTATGAAGTGCTTTGCGACATCTGGAATATGAGATAAGGCACTATATCGAATGCATGGATTATTAATATTGTTAATCATTATAGAATATTTCAGTACAGAAGAAAGGTCATATAGGCATGTGTGAGACCTATCTGTTTAAACCAAACCTCACCTTTTCACCATATCCTTAAATCTCCCAGGAAAAAGGCACCTTGATTTGCATAGATTTTCTGTAATGAAAATACAGAGTTAGGCAATTATAATAATAACAATCCCTGGATTTGATACAATGATTTTCACCTCTTCTAGATGTCTCCAAGTGCTTCACAGAATACATTGTAAAGTGAATTGACTGTATATTTGTGGGCGAAACTCGGCAGCCAATTGCGCACAGCAGCGTCCCCCACAAACTGTTGTGGATTGAAAATGACCAATTTTATTATTGTGTTTGTGGGGGGAGGGCTTTTGATTAGGTGTGTGGAGTAAGGAAACTTGCCCAGGGTTTCGCCCTGACCTGCCTGGATTCAAACCCAGGTCTCACGCTTGAAAGGAGAGTGCGCTAACCACTGAGCTACAAGAGCTCCGATATACTGAAAAGTGGTACGACGGTATATATTTTCTGGATGAATGTCCTTATTTCAGAAAGATTTAAAAAATAGCTTATTTTTCCTCATTTCTGTACCCAGTTTATGTTTTCCCTCACTTGAATTCCACACACTGGTGCGAAACGTGTGAGCCCAACCTCTCCAAGACAATATCAGTTAACTTCTAGAAATGTTTCTAACACAGGGTAGGTAGATAGGTAGCCTTTTCTTCTGTCAATCCACTGAAATCTTGCTTGAATGCAGAGTACATTTCTATGTGTGTGTGTTGTATGTGTGTGTTTACCAGAGAGCGAGATAGAGAGACAGACACACACACACAGGTAGACAGACAGAAAGTCACAAAAATAAGATGCTGCCCTGCGTGTCATGAACAGCACAGATTTGTTGCACAGTCCCCAAAAAAACGTCTTTTCAGGCATTGCTGGCAGTTCTTTAATCGGGAAATGATGGCTGTGAATTTTGACATTGATGTAGTATGGTTTGTCTATTATATTAGTGTCAATCACTATTGCACTTTGTAGAAGGTGTTTTTTCTTCTTCTCTCTTTACCCCCCCAACCTCCGACTCCCCCCCCCCCCCCCCCCCACACCACACAACCCATACACTCTCCCTGCCCCTGTCAATTCCTCGCAAAAGCTTCTATTGAAGTCAACCTTTGCTTGCAGTTATCATCCTCACCCAGGCAGCCTTCATTTTAAATTAGGTATCCAGGAATAAATAAAAATCGATGCCTTTCATTTCCAATCACATTGCACTTCACCAAAACTAAACCCTGATTTAGCAGAAACGATCGTATCACGGAAAATCGCTGACGTTTCCTTCTATTTTTTTTCTTTGAAAAACCCAGTTTTTTTTAGAGCTGCTTTTAGTTTTATTTATTTTTTCCTTTCGCATATTTATATTCAAAATTTGAAAATTCGCATTCAGCCGTTCACGTCAAACGCTGGAAAAAGCAATTTTTAAAATATGATTTAGACTCTTAAACCTGAACCAGCTGTGCATTAAATTTGCAGATGGAAACACAAAGAAAGGTTTTTAATATTTGAATAATAATGGGCAACTTGAGAAATGCCTATTTATTAACGCGGCAGAGTTTTGTTTCTTCCCAAGGTCCGTGACCTTTCTGTTCCTTGTTTAGTCTCAGTGTTTCAAGCACCTACCTATTTGTTACTCTATTACACTTGACTGAGAAAGATAATTACAGTTCAAATTAAAGTCTCTGACTGTGTCCTGCTGCCTTTTAACTGCGTGACATGGGAGAGAGGTCAATTTCAGCACATTCACCTCGTGTTCGGAAGATTCATGTTTGCCTAATGTGAAGTCAATATTTTAAGCGTCGAAAAGAGTTGGGATAGCACTAACAATCCATCAATGGCGCTACTTTTTACCGTACCCTCTCCTTGCTCCACTGGTTCGGAAACTGTGGGAAGACATGGGATATTGGACACTTTTTCCGATCAACGCCGATTAAAGAGCAGCTTTTCTTTTGGTGGTTAACCCTCGCATGACATTTCCGGAGAAGAAAGCAAAAAATATCTTCCTGTGTTATGGTGATACACCAAGTCAATGGATGAATTAGTCTTCTGCTGCCTCAATGAGCTTGTAATGAGAGCATAGAAACATAGAATATAATAATATAATAATAATAATTCTTGCATTTGATTATAGTGCTTTTCACATCTTCTAGATGTTTCAAATCGCTTCACAGAATGTATGGTAAAGTGAAATTGACTGTATATTTGTGGGCAAAACGCGGCAGCCAATTGCGCACAGCAGTGACATTCAAATAGTCGTGGATTGAAATGACCAATTTATTTTGTGAGGGATTATTACAACAACAACAAAACAACAAAATTACATTGATAGAGTAAATGCAATAGATTATTAGGCGTGTGGAGTAAGGAAACTTGCCTAAGGTTTCTCCCTGTCTGGAATCGAACCAATGTCTCTCAATTGTAAAGCGAGAGCTCTAACCACTGAGCTACAGGGACTCCATACTTCATCTTAATAATCAAGGCAGGCATTTCTTATAAATGGTGTTACAGCCTCTGGTGGATTTTTTTTGGGGGGGTTGATTTTTAATATCCATGAAATGAACAGCAAGCCTGTTGACAGAGCCAGTTTTAATCAAGACCAGGGCGATTAAGAGGAATTGCTTCCACACAGCAGTGTCTGTGATAAACCAAGTGAGATCAACTGATTGTATCACTTCAGAGCAATGCAAAAATTTGTCCCATTCGATAACATCATAACTGGACAAGCTGCCATTGCTGCAATCAGCAGCTGTATTTAGGCCGGTTGCAGTGATGGCCACTATACAGAACTAGAGCAGCTGGAACGGAGATCTGTTTCATTTAGTGGCCGACAGTAATTTGCCAACATAGGGAAGATTATCAGCCCATTGAGTCACTTTATTACTTGAACCTCAAGGTATCTCAAGAACAAACAACCGTGGAATCCTACATCATAATAATAATCCTTGCATTTGATATAGCGCTTTTCACGTCTTCTAGACGTCTCTAAGCGCTTCACAGAACATACTATATTCTGACTATATATTTGTGGGCGAAATGTGGCAGCCAATTGCGTACATTTGTGGATTGAAATGACCAATTTGATTATTGTTTTTTTTTGGCGGGATTATTATTAGGCATGTTTGTGGAGAAAGGAAACTTGCTCAAGATTTGGCCCTGACCTGCCTGGATTCGGACACAGGTCTCACACTTGTAAGGTGAGTGCTCTAACCGTTGAGCTACAGGACTCCATAGAGAGTGGTTGGAGCGCTCGCCTCGCAAGTGGGAGACCTGGGTTCGATTCTTGGCAGGGTGAAACCTTACTCCACACTTCCGATAATAATCCCTCAATAAAAAAAATTGTCACTTCAATCCATGATTGTTCGTTGGACATTGCTGAGTGCGAATGGCTGCCGCGTTTCACCTGCAAAATGCAGTCAATTCACTCTACAGTAAATTCTGTGAAGCGCTTTGAGACGTCTCGAAGACGTGATAAGGATCTACAGTATACCAAATGCAAAGATTATCATTATTATCATTATTATAATAATAATAATTTATTATTATTATTATCTCAGCTCCTACTTGAGATCGGCTTGAAGCTAAAGTTTGCCAAGTCAGTGTGGCGTTCATGGGTCCCTTTGCTGGAGATTCAGGTCATGTCGTGGAGTAGTTGGTGCAGTATCAAGGCACCAGTAAAACCTATTCCTTTTTGTATAAGTATAAGCGGTGAGATTGCTTTCCCTGGGAACACTTTTCCACCCTGTAATCAACCTAACAACATCTTCTATTCATAACATACTCAGTTGCTACTTATTTGCCAGGTGGTTCTTTGCTTCTGCTTCAAATAACAATAATAATAATAATAACAACAACAATAATAATCCTTGCATTTGATATAGCACTTTTCACGTCTTATCCAAGGCTGTACTCTCCACCTCACAAAGCCAGTCAGGAACCTCGGCATCACGTTCGACCAAAAACTCTCCTTCCTCCCCCACATCCGTGCCTTGACCGGCACCGCTTACTTCCACCTGCGCAACATTGCCAGGCTCCGCAACTATCTTACCCCCCACGCTGCTGAAACACTCGTGCATGCATACATCACCTCACGGCTGGACTATGGAAACTCTCTCCTCGTCGGCCTCCCCAGTTCCTCCATTCACAGGCTGCAGGCCATCCAAAACTCTGCAGCCCGTGTATTATCCCGCACCCGCCTCCGCGACCACATAACCCCCACCCTCGCCCGTCTCCACTGGCTCCCCATTCTCCAGAGGATCGAGTTCAAGATCCTCGTCCTCACCTTCAAGGCCTTACATGGCCTTGCCCCGCCCTATTTAACCAATTTACTCTCCCCCTACAAGCCCACCCGGGCCCTCCGTTCAGCAGGACTTGGCCTGCTCCAAGCACCCACCACCAACCGCCCCACCATCGGAGGCCGGGCCTTCAGTTTCTCCGCTCCCACCTTATGGAATTCCATCCCCCAAACCCTCCGTCTCGTTTCTTCCCTTTCCTCTTTCAAGGCCGGTTTGAAGACTTTCCTCTTCGACCGTGCCTTTTGTTCCACCCTGAATTTTTCGACCTCCCCTACCTGTTTCACCCCTTGCCGTACACTCCCCTCCCAGCTCGGGTCACACGCCTCCTGTACAGTGCCTTGGGACGTCCTCCCGACGTGAAAGGCGCTTTATAAATGTAATTTGTTGTTGTTGTTGTTGTTCTCCTATCTGCATCCGTACAATAAAAAATATCACCTCTATCATGGTGCCACCCATGTCAATCAGCCATTCTGAAAACAGGTATTTACTGGCAAAATAATAATTCTTACATTTCATATAGTGCCTGATCATACCTTTGAGAATGTCTCAAAGTGATTCATAGAATAAATTGTAAAATGGCATTGACTGAATATTTTGTGGGCATAACATGACAGCCACAGCAATGTCACAGAAACAGTCTTAGCTTGAGTGACCAAATTATTACCATTATTTCGAAGGAATGCAAAGATTATTATTTTGAAGAAATTGAAGAGCTGCAGACCGTACAAATTTGTAGATTGCAGCAAACATCAGACCCTTGCATTTGGTATAGCACCTTATCATGTGGTTGAGACATCTCATAGCTCAACAGAATATAGTGTGAAGTGAATTGACTATTTATTTTATATACTGTACCATATAGAATAATATCCTTGAATTTGATATAGAGCTTTTCACATCTTCTAGACATCTCAAAGCGCTTCACAGAATATACTGTAAAGTGAATAGACTGTACATATTTGTGGGCGAAATGCGGCAGCCAATTGTGCACAGCAGCGTCCCCACAAACAGTCGTGGATTGAAATCACCAATTTTATTATTGTGCTTTTTTGGAAAGGGATTATTATTAGGCGGGTGTGTGTGTGTGTGCTTGTAAGGTATACACACACTAACCACTGAGCTGCAGGAGCTCCACTTTTGGTGGGTGGGTGAAACACGGCAGCCAATTGTGCACCAGCAGCATCCCAGAAACTTGAGTGGTTCGAGTGACCAACTGTAGTAACTGTACTAGGCAAGGTAGAAAAGGAAGGCACAACCTAAAGAATGCTATAGGGCTCCATAAAAGATGTAAGAGCACTTGAGTGCAAGATTTAACCTATCACATCACCATTCAAGCAACATGCGCCATTTCCAAAGATTTCTCTCATGTGTCTGCTTCAGCGAGCAAGCAACAGATGTTCCAATATCTGCTAATCCTTTCACTCCGTTACTGCTTACTGCACTAGAAGATTACCGGAGTCATACATGTACGCCAATCATTCTTACTTGGTTCCCAAAGTACTGTGAATCAGCTCTGCGTTCTACCATATAACAACCATCCTTGCGTTTGATGCAGCGCTTTTCACACCTTCTCGGACATCTCAAAGCGCTTTGTGGGATATAAGGTGAAGTGAATTCTGTGATAGTGGGTGAAACGCGGCAGCCAATTGCACACAGCAGTGTCCTCCACAAACAGTCGTGGATTGAAGTGACCAAATTATTACTGTGGTTTCTTTTGAGGGATTATTATCAGGCGTATGGAGCAAGGAAATTTGCCCAACGCCTCGCCCTCCCAGGAATCGAACCCAGGTCTCATGCTTGCGAAAGGAGTGCTCTAACCAGTGAGGTACAGGACTACTTCCAGTGAAACGCAGCACATTACCTAGCAGTAAATGGGACCTCAGTTGCTAGTGGATTGACAAAACGCTTTTCGTAGGGTAATAATTCCTTGGAAAATAATAATAATATATAAATAAATAATAATAATTTGGTACTCACTCACTCACTCACTCACTCACTCACTCACTCACTCACTCACTCACTCACTCACTCACTCACTCACTCACTCACTCACTCACTCACTCACTCACTCACTCACTCACTCACTCACTCACTCACTCACTCACTCACTCACTCACTCACTCACTCACTCACTCACTCACTCACTCACTCACTCACTCACTCACTCACTCACTCACTCACTCACTCACTCACTCACTCACTCACTCACTCACTCACTCACTCACTCACTCACTCACTCACTCACTCACTCACTCACTCACTCACTCACTCACTCACTCACTCACTCACTCACTCACTCACTCACTCACTCACTCACTCACTCACTCACTCACTCACTCACTCACTCACTCACTCACTCACTCACTCACTCACTCACTCACTCACTCACTCACTCACTCACTCACTCACTCACTCACTCACTCCACAGCTGTTTGTGGGACACCAATGTACGCAATTGGCTGCCGTGCTTTGCCCACAAAACATATAGTCAGTTCACTTTACAATATATTCTGTGAAGCGCTTCGAAACGTCTTCAAGACTCAATCAGGAGCTCTATTGAATGCAATAATTATTGTTATTATTTTTATTATTATAATTATTATTTTTGTAAACCCAGCACTGTTGGTAAGAAGCAGGTTTCTTTCTCAAACTGCCTTAATCTTTTGTCTCATCTCTTTTTCTTTGTTTCTTTTGTTTTTGTTTCCTTCCTTCCTTCCTTCCTTCCTTCCTTCCTTCCTTCCTTCCTTCCTTCCTTCCTTCCTTCCTTCCTTCCTTCCTTCCTTCCTTCCTTCCTTCCTTCCTTCCTTCCTTCCTTCCTTCCTTCCTTCCTTCCTCCCTTCCTCCCTTCCTCCCTTCCTCCCTTCCTCCCTTCCTCCCTTCCTTTTCTTTCTTTCAGACCCAGTTAAAGACCCTTTTCTTCTGAGACCAAGTAAAATAATCAAATGCCCATTTCGGTTTCGTTTGAGAACAAGAAAACCATTTAAGTTGTTCAATCCTGTGAGGATTTGCTGTAGTTATTAGCTTCGGAAAACGGCCTTGCCCGAGTGAGAGAAGGATACAATTTCTTCTAATTCTAGAGCCGTGTTGCAAACAGCCGCAGAATGTAACCTGTCGGATAGCTGTCACATCTAATCAGAGAAGAATAGGTGGCCAGCTCCTGGGAACAAATAAGCAAGGTGTCATGTATATGTCGACTGTAATTAATTCTGCAGTGTCTAGTTTACAGGCATTAAATATAGGTTTCATTTTTTTTCTCTCTCTCTATTATATCAAGTGACTCATTTACACCTACGCAGAATTTTGTCGGCATAATGATACGCTCCTTTTTAAAAATAAAATTACTTATTACCAGTTCAGTGGGGTCTCCATGTGGACTGTTAGTGACGGTGTCACCTAATGATACTCGGGGAAATTTTTGCTGCTTGACAGTGATGTGTTTTGATAAAGGATCGTTAAATCTCAACCACATTTGTGGTTACTAATAATAATGATAATCTTTGCATTTGATATAAAGCTTTTTTCATGTCTTATCGATGTCTCAAAGCACTTCACAGAATATACTGTAAAGTGAATTGACTGTATATATAATTGCGCACAGCAGCGTCCCCACAAACAGTCGTGGATTGAAATGACCAATTTTATTATTGTGGGGTCATTTTTTGGAGGGATTATTATTAGGTGTGTGTATGTGTATGTGTGTGTTGAGTAAAGAAACTTGTCCAAGGTTTTGCCCTGACCTGCCTGGATTGAATACTCTGTTCCAGGGAAATGGGCTGGCACTCCGGATTAAAATCCTATATTTTCCCTTTGAGGAACTGAAGTTCAGTGCAGGGCAGTGCAGGCTATTGAGTTTGCTTCGAGCCATAAGAATCTCAAATGAAATGTGTCGAAGGCAGGTTCAATTTGGTTCGTAATGGGTGTGAGATCTCAACACAAAACTGCCCATTATTCTGCACCACTTAGCAGAAAGCTGACAGTATCGCTCAGAGAGACCAGACGAGCGGTGCAGGAGCAGAAGTTTCAGTGATGCCAGACAGCAATGTTCCTCTGAGGTTGGATGTATGATAAATAACATTAATCAATGAAAATATAACGGAGTGAAAATTCGACAAGTCATAAGAGAAGAAATGAGACAACTGCCACGTTCTATTTTTTTCCTCCTAATATTTGCATTTAAGATAATAATAATAGTAATAAACCTTGCATTGGATGTAGCGCTTTTCACATCTGATCGACTTCTCAAAGTGCTTCACAGAATATACTGTAAAGTAAATTGACTGTATATTTGTGTGAGAAATCCAGCAGCCAATTGCGCACAGCAGCGTCCCCACAAATCCACAGTCATGGATTGAAATGACCAATTTTATTTTATGATTGTGGTTTTTTCTGAGGGATTATTATTAAGCATGTTGAGTAAGGAAACTTGGCCAAGGTTTAGCCCTGATCTGCCTGGATTCGAACACAGGTTTCACGCTTGTAAGGCGAGCGCTGTAACCAATAAGCTACAATCTGTTTGTGTGACACTTTATCAAAGGCCTTTGAGCACTGCTGGTGTGTGGGTCCCAGCATTTCAATGCTGACTCGTGGAATAGCGGCTTAATTCAACTTAGAAAATTCTTGGAAAAATCACTGAAATTCACACAGTATCAGATTTCAGCCTCTCTGCCCCCACACTCTGGAATTTCATCCCACACTGCCTTTGCCTCGCTGCCTCCCTTGTCTCCTTCAAGGCCAGTCTCAAGACTCTCCTCTTCGATCGTGCCTTCTGCTGCCCTCCCAACCTTCTCCCTCCCCTTCCCCCCTACACCTGCCCCTCTCTCGACCTGACTGTTCAGTGCTTTGGGACATCCTCCCAATGTAAAAGGCGCTCTAGAAATGTCATTTTGTTGTTGTTGTTGTTGCTATTGTTGTTGTTGTTGATATGCCTAACGTTTCACCTCAACGTCTGGTTGAAATACTTCCATGTTATGTTTAACAAAGAAAACCTAATGACCTGACGGACCTGCCTGGATTCGAACAAAGGTATCATACTTGTAAGGCGATTGCTCTAACCACTGAGCTATATTTGTGCGCAAAACATTGCAGCCAAATTCGCGCAACAGCATCTCATAAACAGCTGTGAATTAAAATGACCAATTTTTTTGGGGGAGGGATTATTATAACAATATAAATATACACACACACACATTTATATATATATATATCTATCTATAAATATATATAGATATATATTGTATATATATATATAAAATATATATATAAAATATATATATATAAAATATATATATATATATCTATATACGTATATGTATATCTACTATTAACATAAAATGATTGAAATTGAAATAATTGAACATCCTAAAATTTAAATCTTTAGGAGCGCATTGTGATGTGATAAATTTGCTATGTTTAAGTGGAACAGCAAAAGGTTAGGATTGTGCAAACGCAGTGTTACAATTCAGACAATCATGGTATTATACAACACAGAAGGAGGCCATTTGGCCCATTGTGTCTGTGCTGGCTCTTTGAAAAGATCTGTCCAAATCAATCCCACTCCCCTGCTCTCTCTCCCCATAGCCTTGCAAACTTGTCCTCACCAAATAATTATCTGCTTCCCTCTCAAACGTTATAATCGAATTGGCTTCCATTATGCTTTCAGGCAATGCATTCCAGTTCTGAACGGTTGTGGGTAAGGAACGGCGATATGGGATTTTTCCGGATATGGATATATCGGTTTGCTCATACCTGCTTAAACCGATCTATCGAGTTTTTATACTGCGCATGCGCGTGCATTCGAAGTGCGCGTGCATTGATGGCGCGCGCGCATTTATGGTGCGCGCTCAGTCGCGGTGCGCGCGCATTGACGGTGCGTCCGCACTGACGATGCGCGCGCAGCCGCGGTGCACGCACATTTCGAAATGCGTGCTCTAGGTCCAGAAAGTTTGTAATGTTGGTGTCAAGGTCTGTTGAATTATACGATGTTGTTTGCTCCCTACCTCCTTCTCTCCCTCCTCTCCCCTCTCCTTCTCTCCCTCCTCTCCCCTCTCCTTCTCTCCCTCCTTTCCCCTCTCCTTCTCTCCCTCCCCCTCCACTCTCCCTCCTCCCTGTCTCCTTTCCCCCTCTCCTTCTCTCCCTCCCTCCCTTCTCTCCTTCTCTCCCTCCTTTCCCCCTCTCCTTCTCTCCCCCCCTCCCTCCCCTCTCTCCTTCTCTCCCTCCTTTCCCCTCGCTCCTTCTCTCCCTCCTTTCCCCCTCTCCTTCTCTCCCTCCCTCCCCTCTCTTCCTCTCTCCTTCTCTCCCAACATTCCCCCTCTCCCTCCCTCCCCTCTCTCCTTCTCTCCCTCCTTTCCCCTCACTCCTTCTCTCCCTCCTTTCACCCTCTCCTTCCCTCCCTCCCTCCCTCTTCTCTCTTCTTCTCTCCTTCTCTCCCAACTTTCCCCCTCTCCTTCTCTCCCTCCCTCCCTCCCTCCCCTCTCTCCTTCTCTCCCTACTTTCCCCCTCTCATTCTCTCCCTCCCTCTCCTCTCTTCCTCTCTCCTTCTCTCCCAACTTTCCCCCTCTCCTTCTCTCCCTCCTTCTAACTCTCTCACACACAAAAATAACACTTACAGCCACAAAATGCCACTTATTTTTATGTAGTCTGAAGTCTGAATTAATGTCCTTCGCCATTGGCAAGCTCTCCTTTGCTATGCAAAAAGTGACAGCGTTCGTGATACTTTGCCACTTTTTGTCCCCTCTCTGGTACAATGTTCTCCTCTTAAATAAAGCAGGAATTGTTTGAGCTGCACTGGCCCCACTACCTGTCGCTTTCTCCAAAGCGCTGGTTCGACTTCCTGCTGTTGTCGACAATGATTTCGCTCTGAGGGCAGCGTGCTGGGCGGGGTGGTGCTGCTTAATGTGATGTCGCAGGTTGCTCGTGCTCGAATCAGATGTCTTAACCAAGACCTTGCAAACTGTGCATCTATACACACCATTACTGACTGCATTGTTTTCAAAGTGTCCCATACGGGGCTTCTTTTCCCCATGATGAGAAAGGTAAATTTTCAAACTACAATTTTCAGCGATGCGACTTTGTTAAGACGCCACGACTCACGTCGAGTATACACAGTAAAGTGTGCGTGCGCATCGGATGTGCGCGCCCGTTAATTGTGCGCGCGCACCGAATGTACGCGCATTCCATGCTCTAGGTCTAGGAGGTTGCAATGCCGGCGACAAGGTAAGCTGGAAAAGATCGCATTACACTGATAATACCAACAATATTGATATATTGCCAGGAACGATATTAAAAATATATAGATGTATATTTTTAAAATCGAATCTCTCGATATAACGTTTTTTTTAGAATCACCATATCGGCATACCGATCTGAAAATCATATCGGGTTTAATCGAAAAACCGATACATCGCCGTTCCCTAGTTGTGAGAGACGGAGAGGCTTTTCATTCTATCCATTAGGGAAGGGCGGAATTTAAACCGGGAAGAAAGGGGTGAAAGGACAGCATTTAAACATACTCTTTTCACCGAGTCTCCATTCTTCCAGACTGGGGAAAATGTAAAGGTTAGCTAAGTTTACAGCAGTGTCAGATTTCAATATCAGATTGAAGTTACGTTTTGGGACTGATCGAAATTCAGTCTTATGAATGATATCTTTACCGACAATGTTTGGATGGAAAAGGGCCGAAGGGGGTGTGAATATTCTTTGTGGTAACATTCACAGCCTTGCCCCCACCTAACTCTCTGACCTGCTGTCCCCCTATGAACCTGGCCACCCCCTCTGTTCAGCGGGCTCTGGCCTTCTCCATGTCCCCCACCTGACCCGTCCTACCATCGGTGGATGGGTTTTCATTCTCTCTGCCTCCACTGGAACTCTATCCCACCGTCCCTTCACCTCGCTCCCTCCCTCTCCTCCTTAAGGCCGGTCTCAAGACCCTGCTCTTCAACCGTGCCATCTGCTGCCCTCCCAACTCTCTCCTGCTCCTCCTCTCTGTCCCGCCCCTCTCTCTTGCTCGGGTCCTGTCCTGACTGTTTCACATTCTCTCAACTTGAAAGGCGCTCTATAAATGTCATTTTGTTGTTGTTGTTGTAACATGAACACCAAATGTCGCTAAATGGGAACGTCACTTATGGGAGGAGTGGAAGGAATGGTTTAATTGGAAATCTCCACATACATCTCACATGTTTGTCTTCTCCAGCCTTCTTGCATTTCAGGTAAGGGTATCAATAATAATCCTTGCATTCGCTATAGCACTTTTCACATCTTCTAGACGTCTCAAAGCACTTCACAGAATATACTGTAAAGTGAATTGACTGTATATTTGTGGGTGAAACGCGACAGTCATTTTACGCACAGCAGCGTCCTACAAACAGTCGTGGATTGAAATGACCAATTTAGCTTTACAAGCGTGAGACTTGTGTTCGAATCCAGGCAGGTCAGTGCGAAACCTTGGGCAAGTTTCCATACTCCACACACAAACGCCTAATAATAATCTCTCCAAAAAAACCCGCAATAATAATTTGGGTCATTTCAATCCACGACTGTTTGTGGGACACTGCTGTGCACAATTGGCTGCCGCATTTCACCCACAAATATACAGTCAATTCAATTTACAGTTTGTTCTGTGAAGCGCTTTGAAATGTCTGGAAGATGTGAAAAAGCGCTATATCAAATGCAAGGATTATTATTATTATCATTATTATTATTACCTCCTGGTTAACACAGACCCTGTTTAAGATCTCTGTCTATAGGCTATTTGATCCATTTAAAGCCCTCCACCATCTCGCCCCACCCAACATCTGTGACACCCTATCCCCTTACCAACCTGTCCACCTTATCCTCCTGACGTGAAAGGCGCGAGAAAAGTGATATTTTTTTTTGTTGTTGTTGATCCATCAACTAAATTTTTTTCATTGAGTTAATGAAGTCCCACACCTCTGTGGCATCTGAAATGCATGGGAGCCATGGTAATTCAATGTGAATTTCCGCTACATTACAAAGTAATCACCGGTGACAGGAGTATCGTTCAAGGTTAAACTCTGAACACCATAGACGTTTGAGGGAAATAATCAAGGAATACATTAGCATTTTAATTGTGTTTCAATGCCGCAGTCTTTGATAGCTATCTTCCTACCAGGAGGATTTCCGTTTAAATGGGGCAGATGAGCTTTTAAGTTTGTTTCATCCACGTTTCAAGCAGAACCTGTTTGGATGCATGACTTGTTTTCATGGCAGGTTCATAGTGGGACAGCAAGTCGGAGAGATAGGAGGGGACAAGGCCATGAATGGCCTTGAAAGCGAGGACGAAGATCTTGAATTATTTCCTTGGAATAATAGGGAGGTGCGAGGGCATGAAGGGATTTGAAAAAGCATGAGATGATCTTTAAATCGATCTGTTCGGTAATTGGGAACCAGTAGAGCCTGGCAAGGAATAGTGTGATTAGGGTTATGGAGTGTTTGTGCAAATGAGTATCTGGGTGGTGGAATATTGAGTTAGTTGAATTTTGTGTATGGGGGAACTGGGGAGATCAGTGAGATGGGCATTGGAATAGTCTAATCCGGAAGTGACGAAGGTATGGACTAGGATTTTGGTTGCTTTGGTTGTGAAGTACAGAGGCGGGAAATGTGATGGAGATGGAAGAAAATAGTCCTAATGAACAATTTGGGTGAAACTTTGGGCAAGTTTCCTTACTCCACACACACGCCTGATAATAATCCCTCCAAAGCCCACAAAAATAAATAATATATTGAACTTGTGAGGTGAGATGTGATTAGCTGAAAAGAACAAAACATCCCATTATTCCTAGATCTTATCTTGTGGAGTCCTGCAGCTCAGTGGTTAGTGCACTTGCCTTACAAGCGTGAGACCTGTGTTTCGAATCCAGGCAGGTCAGAGCAAAACATTGGGCAAGTTTCCTTACTCCACACACATAATAATAAACCCTCAAAAAAAAACACAATAATAAATTAGTAATTTCAATCCACGACTGTTTGTGGGGACGCTGGTGTGTGCAATTGGCTGCCGTTCTTCATCCACAAATGCACAGTGAATTCACTTTTTACAGTATATTCCTTGAAGTGCTTTGAGACGGCTAGAAGACGTGAAAAGCGCTATATCAAATGCGAGGATTATTATTTATTATAATTTCCAACATGCCCTGTGTGAAAATTGCTGTTGTTATTTGTGGGACATTGCTGTGTGCAAATTGCCTGCGCATTTGCTGACGAATACACAGTTGCCACATTTTACAGTAAAATCCTGTGAAGTTATTTTTTGAGATGTCTCGAAAACGTGAGAAGGCACTGTATCAAATGAAGAATGATTACCCTTATATCTTCCCTGCTTTGTAAGGAATGTTTTGCATAATCTAAACACACTCATAAGAGATAGTAACACACACACAAAAAAAACATTAATGATCTTGAAGTAAAAGAATAAAACAGCGCGGTGAAAAAATTCTGCGGCTTATACTCCAGACACTGCCTTTTGTCACAATCAAAGAAAGGCCACATCCTTGCAATCTTCAGTGCAGTATACATTCAAATAAGATACGTTAAATACGTTACACCGCAGTGCGCAATTGGCTGCCACATTACGCCCACAAAATATACAAAAGAATAGGATGGTTGGAGCTCAGTGTGGCATATAAGGGTTTTAAGACCAGTGTTGAAGGAGGAATCCTGTTAGCTCAGTGGTTAGAGCACTTGCCTTATAAGCGTGAGACCTGTATTTCGAATCCAGCCAGATCAGAACGAAATCTTGGGCAAGTTTCCTTACTTCATACACAAACACGCACGCCTAATAATAATCCCGCCCCAAAAAATTTTGAATCCACGACTGTTTGCGGGACACTGTTGTGTGCAATTGGCTGCCGTGTTTTGCCCACAAATATAAACTCAATTTACTTTACAGTATATTCTATGAAGTATTTTGAGACCTCTAGAAGACGTGAAAAGCTCGAAATCAAATGCAAAGATTATTATTACAGTATTATTACAGTATTATTATGTATTATTATTATTACTACTACTACTACCTGGACAGTGATCCAGTAATCCACTAACAACCAGGTTCCAACTTGCTGCTTGGTAAACATAGATATTGGAGTAAGGAAACTTGACTAAGGTTTTGCCTTAAATTATTTGCATTACTGAAGTGAAACTCTCGCAAAAGTATGTATACAAGACACTATTTAAAATTACACATCAATGTCATGAAATATTTATACAGGATACATGTAGACTGGATTTATTTGTTTGTACTAGAGCTACATTCATACAATGATCTTGTATCCCGGTCCTCAGAGTTCTAACACTTAATTATACACAGACTCATAAATATCCAGAGTTCTCGAAGGAAGCATAATATTAGCTTTATTTATCAATGCAATTAAGTTTTCCCGAAGACCAAAAAAAATTGATATAAAAAATTGTGGAGTTAATTATTAAACAATGGTTTTATTGCAAAGATACATTTCTTGAATGTTTCCCTGGGTAAACTTACAGCCCTTTTGTAAGTTGCAACTAAATCAATGGAAAACCACTTGTTATACATTCTCGGACTGTGTCCTCACCCAAGTTCTCTCACTTTGTAATACTCTACCTATGGAACTCCTGTATAGCTCAGTGCTTAGAGCAAGCAGATCAGGACGAAACCTTGGGCAAGTTTCCTTACTCCACACGCCCAATAATAATCCCTCCAAAAAAAATCACAATAATAAAATCGGTCATTTCAATCCACGACTGTTTGTGGGGATGCTGCTGTGTGCAATTGTCTGCCGCGTTTCTCCCACAAATAAACAGTCAATTCACTTTACAGTATAATCTGTGAAACACTTTGAGACGTCGATAAATTGTGAAAAGCGCCATATCAAATACAAGGATTATTATTATTATTATTTCTTCACAACATAAAGGTTTGTAACAGACTGGTTAACTGGTAAGTTTGTGCCTAGGCACCGACTGTGGCTCAGACCAAAATCAATAATGGTTAGTTATTAGTGAATTTATTTGATTTATCAATATGAGTACTGTACATGGTGTTTGGTTATGAAATATCTTTTCATGGGTTGCACTCAGTCAGGATCAAACACTCCTAGCTTGGGTGAAAATTGAGGCTAAAGCTCTTCCTTTGTTCCATCATAACAGTGGCTTAACCCCAATTCAGAATATCGCTTCTAGTTGGGCAAACCCAATGTTTCCATTTCCTGCATCTGTCATCCATCTTTCCCTGGGAATAAATGAAGTTGAAGTTCTCAATTTAGTGCTTGTTAAAAACAACAAAATGACATTTGTATAGTACCTTTCATGTCAGGAGGACGTCCCAAGGCGCTGGACAGTTATTGCCTCAAGACTCTCCTCTTCGATGGACCCATCGGGAACTCCTTATCGCCCCCTTTCCCTCCCCGCCCTCCTGGACTCAGCTCGGGTCTGAAGCAGTGACTGGCCAGTGCCTTGGGAGTTCCTCCTGACATGAAAGGAGGAACTCTATACAATACAAATATAATTTTGTTGTTGTTGTTGAGGACAGGAGTGGGAGAGAGGGATGGGAGGGATTAGGAGTTGTTGATGGGTCCATCGAAGAGGAGAGTCTTGAGGTGAGACTTGAAGGAGGCTAGGGAAGGGGCGAGGCGGAGGGACTGCGGGATGGAGTTCCAGAGGTTGGGGGCAGAGTGGCTGAAGGCTCACCTGTCAATTGTGGGACGGGTGGGTTGGGGGACGTGGAGCAGGCCAGAGCTGCTGAGGAGGGGGCAGGCAGTTGGTAAGGGGATAGGAGATCATGGATGTAGGATGGGGCGAGGTTGTGGAGAGATTTTAATGTTGGGCAATGAGTCAATTAATGCTACACATTTGTTCTGACGAAGAGTTGGATTTGAATCCAGTTCAAGGTCATTTCATGCTGGTTATCTAACCTAACAGAGAGCAAAGACCTTTTTCCATCAGTCGAGCTGGATTCAAGCCAACTTCTGATGACAAAGGCAATGCGGTACCCACTGTAGGGCTACAATGTGGAAAAATTATACATCATTTGGATTTGGAATGAACATTAATCAGTTTGACTGGGTAAAATGTTTAATTAGATTTCTGCAGACTTGTATCTTTATTGTGAGTTTGTAGTTCCAGAGTAATTTTTTTCTCTGTTTACAGTATAAGATTGTGGAGTCCTGTAGCTCAGTCGTTAGAGTGCTCCCCTTACTAGTGAGAGACCTGGGTTCAATTCCCAGGCAAGGCGAAATCTTGGGCCAGTTTCCTTACTCCACATGCCTGATATTAATCCCTCTCAATAAAACATTAATTACTTGCTGATTTTCAATCCACAACAACAACTTAAACTTATAAAGTGCCTTTCACGACTGTTTGTGGGGACACTGCTGTGCGCAATTGGCTGCCACGTTTCACCCACAGATAAACAATCAATTCATTTTACAGTATATTCTCTGAGACACTCAAAGCGTCTCAAAGCGCTCTGAGATGCCATCCGGTGTGGAGGGCACTATATAAATCGAAGTTGTTGTTGTATTCTGTGAAGCGCTTTGAGACGTCCAGAAGACATGAAAAGCGCTATATCAAATACAAGGATTATTATTATTATTTTTATGCGTTTGAGACTTGTGAGAATGCATTAGACATTTCAGCTTACTCACGTGTTAATAAGAATTGACAGCCTCTTCAGCCGGTGAGAAGACAACAGACCTTACTTTTAGATAACTGTGTCCAATATAACAAATCAAAGCCTCTATCCCTCACTGCTTAGTTGCAGTAAGCTTTCCAGTTGTACATATTATTTATTCCAATCAGTGCGTATCCCATTTATTCTGAGTACAGGCTATCAGGGCGGAATGATAAATCGACCGCAGTCTGATATTAGTTAATCGGCAAATCGATAAAGTTCATTTCAGAAAAAAAGAAATTAAATACAGAGCACATCCAGAGAAGTTTCAACAAAGAGATGAGAGAATATAGTCTGGTAAACTGATGAGCCATTAGTGTGCTGTGACTTATTGTAGCAGAAGGGAGAAGTAGCTGATGACAAGTCTTAGTTATTTTCTGAGGGCTGATTACCTTTTATTTATCTCTTTGACGTGAGGTGGACGTGAGCTGAAATTTGCAGTCGTGGGGGATTGAAGAAGCTGTTGGTTAACAATGGAATTCACCAACAGCAACTGTTGTGGAGTTCCCTGTAGCTCAGTGGTTAGAGCACTCGCCTTACAAGCGTGAGACCTGTGTTCGAATCCAGGCAAGTCAGGGCAAAACCTTAGGCACGTTTCCTTACTCCACACACACACACACACACCTAATAATAATCCCTCCAAAAAAAACACAATAATAAAAAAATCGGTCATTTTCAATTCAGACTGTTGTGGGGATACTGCTGTGCGCAATTAGCTGTCGCGTTTCACCTACAAATTTACAGTTCATGGGTTGCACTCATTGAAGTAAAGTCAGTTCACTTTACAGTATATTCTCTGAAGTGCTTTGAGATGTCAAGAAGATGTGAAAAGTGCTATATCAAATGCAAGGATTATTATTGTTATTTAACCCAAGTGTCTTATTCCTCTGGATACGGTAGAAAGAGCAAATCTGTCTGCTGAGGTTCCCTCCACCATCCCTCTCCTATATAGCCTACACAGTTGTTCCATCTTACAGTATATAATGGTGAAGCACTCTAAGGTGGTCCTCCTGTAATAAATGAAAGGATTATTCTCATTAATATAAAATTAATAAAGCTCTGGAACTCCCCTTACTCACTCTCTTCGCCTCGTTCCCCCTCTCTTCCGAGTTTCAGGCCTCGGTTACAGACCTTTCTTTTCGACTGCGCCTTTGGTCACCTTTTTACCCCTGCCCATGGCTCGTGCTCGAGATCAGTTATTGTGAAGCGCTCTGAGACGCCATTAGGCGTGGAGTGAGGGAGGGTGCTGTATAAATCCAAGTTGTTGTTGTTGTAATATTAATGATAATGATCCTTTGGTTTCAAATTGCGAGGATGGTCTGAAAGGTGCTTCGCCGGTGTGATATTTGTGACCCGTCTCACAAACAACACTGACGTGAATGAAAACATTTCATCCGGTGGCCGTGACACCAGGAGTAACATGTCATAGTGACTGCAACACCCACCTGAAAGGCCGATAGGGTCATGGTTTGTCCAGTGACATGCGGTGGGTAAAATGACAGGGTAGGCACTTTCCTCAGTCCATACAAACTTTATGACGTCGTCATAAAGCCACGCCTCCAAAGGCAGCAGGAGACTCTGCCCTTTTCCCAGTCCCTTTTTCCGCAAATACGCATGCGCGGAGATGGCATTTCAATGTGATCTATTGCAATAGATAGAAAGAGGAAAGGCAGCGGTAGCTTGTGCTTATTTCACCCATTACTGAGACACTGAGAAAGGAACGTGCATGCGCATTGGAACTACATCCAACTCAATGGGTAAAAAAGGCACGGCGTTTCGCTGCCTTTCTGTTGCTTTTAAGCTAGGCATATCAAATCGCTGTTAAAAAATTTGGGTAGGTTCCACTAAAAATCGTTTGCATTATGTGAAATGTGCATTGTAAAAACATAAACCAACAAATAATCATCTACAATTTAAAGTTTTTATTTTCATAAGGTAGGCACCGGCTACCCTGCCTACCTTACTGCACGTCCATGGATTTGATATCTCTTGGAACTCCCAACAATGTGGCATATTCAGATTATGTGACTGGCGTGAATCGATATTTTTCTCTCCAAATCAAAAGTATTAACTTTGTAATCTTCTGCCCAAATGTTTCCCCCTAGTTAAAAGCCGTCTGACAAATTGTTATGATCATTGCTGTTCTGTTTCAATGTACCCACCTCTCTAGGTCGTTAAGGCTAGGGTTCATAAAATGTATTATTTTTCCACTGGCTTGATATGACATGTATCCCAGTTTCTGTTTCGGTTTGACTTTTACAGCTATTGTTTCACAACTTCTTTGAAACAAAAGGTTAATTTGCCCGCACCCATAAAAGGAATGAATTAAAACCTATTATCATTCTGTTTAATGTGCTCGTTGAATTAAATAATATT
Source organism: Hydrolagus colliei (assembly GCA_035084275.1). Lineage (NCBI taxonomy): Eukaryota > Metazoa > Chordata > Chondrichthyes > Chimaeriformes > Chimaeridae > Hydrolagus > Hydrolagus colliei. The sequence continues at coordinate 38,426,660 of CM068743.1, read as the reverse complement.
GTCTGTCTTTGTGAAATGATTCCAGCTTTCAATTGTTTGCCCCAATCAAACAGGCATTTAATTTGGAGACCTTGAATTAAGTAAGTCAGAGGCGAGATGGCTTTGTTTAATTTTGATGAATTGCAAGTGATGCATTCTAACAACACACTAAATTACACCCAGATGATTGAGCAGCATTGGTGTCCACTGATGTCAAGAAAATTTCAATGCATGACTGAGAAGAGAAAATAGTCTTGTTATTGTTAAGTCCTTTAATTGCACATCGGAGCCCGAGGCATTCAAAATGCTCACTGTCCCTGCTAAATTAACATTGGATTAACAGTTAAATTAACAATGCTGGTTTGCTCAATAACAAGCAATGGCTATTGTTGGTCAGACTTGATATTTAAGATGCAGTTGGAAAAGGCTTAACTCCTTGAGACAAACTGTCCTCGGGAAATACTTGCATTTTTTTTTTACTGGTCATTAAAGGTTTGTGTACATGTTCTAAATATATTTTGAAAAACACAATAATAAAATTGGTCATTTCAATCCACGACTGTTTGTAGAGACGCTGCTGTACGCAATTGGCTGCCGTGTTTCGCCCACAAATATACAGTCAATTAACTTTACAGTATATTCAATGAAGCACTTTGAGACGTCAAGAAGACGTGAAAAACACTATATCAAATACAAGGATTATTAACAATATTAGTATTCTATTGCAAGCATATCACTTTGGAGCCAGCAAAGCTTGACCCCCACCCACCTGCTCCCCAACATCATCCCGCCTCCTCCCACCTCCCAATAGTTATCTCAGAGGTACAACAGCAATGGAATTATCAATACAATCCTGATAAACCTAATGATAAAATACAGCCTTTCTTAGATGTGATCAACTTAACAGAGCATGACAGAATCTTAACAACAAAATGTGCCGGCTTTGATTGAATGATAGTGTAAAATGTCAGATTCATTTTCCATTTATCGGATATGCAGACTAGTATGTGAAGACAATAACACTCATAAAGCTTCTTGTCTACATTTTAGTCTTGATTTTGCTCCTAAGGCTTGCATTTAACTTTCTTTTGAAGGCTCCATTTATTCGGAGTCCACTGAGTACCATGCAAGAAGAGATTTCTGCCACCTGCTATCCAACGAAGCCATTTTCAAACCCTTGCTAAATCTTCCTTCTACTCCAAAGTAATCTTGGAGGCCAAGGATAATCCCAAGTTCCCAATTTTATTATGTTGGGTTTTTTGGGGGACGGATTATTATTAGGCGTGTGTGTATGTGGAGTAAGGAAACTTGCCCAAGGTTTCGCCCTGACCTGCCTGGATTCAAACACAGGTCTCACGCTTGTAAAGCGAGTACTCTAACCACTGAGCTCCACAAGCTCCACTACCTGCTTTATTACCCCTCCCTCATGACCCACATCTCTACCAATACCCCCCTAAACTCCTTTGAATCTATCACTACTTCCTCCCTCACTGCCATCATTCTCCAAATTGAAGCCCACCACCCACTCTCTCGGCCCCATCCCCTCTTCTCTCCTCACCTCACAGCTCCACCTCTTGGCTCCTCTCCTAACTGACATATCTACCTCTCCTTACCCATTGGGAAATTTGACAAGTTCAGTGGTAAATTGCGGAGGGGGTGGGGGAACGGGAGTTCATTGTGCTGTTGAGAGGTACATTTTTACTGCCAGCCTACATTTTTTTTACACACTTTATTGGACAGAAACTAAACACAAAGCAATAACACACATGAGATTGTTGCCCAAAAATAAAATCATTAATTTCTCCTTTAACAAAAACTGGGTGGCCCATTTGTGGGGATTAGTCCTGACTAGGGCTCCAGGAAGACACTAACTCTCGCCTCTTGCCCTCTACACAACCACCACTCAATGCTGTGCACAGACACACACACAAACTTACACTCACAGAGGCACTCACAGAAAAAGAGACTCACACATACTCACACTCACAGACGGAGAGACATACACATAGAAACAGAGGCACATAGGCTTCCAGTAATTTCACAAGGTACCTGCCCCCATTGCAACGAAGGGGTGAAGCAGCAGAGAAAACTTTCGGTTCGTTACGGTTGTATGATCTGCGATGCCATATTTGCACCCCCCCCACCCCACCACAAACGCATCGCTCCGTAAGGCCTTGCCTGTCTAAAAACAATCAATAAAATGTTACAATGCCAAAGTAATTGCGAGAATTAATGGTTGGTAACAAATGGTTTGAGAAAAAAAACTCCCATTCAAGTGTCTTTTTGTGTCTCTTGATAAATTGTTCGTCTGAAGCAGCAGGGCAATTCTGCTACAACTAATGGACTCGGAGAACTGTAATAAATAATAATAATCCTCGCTTTTGATGTAGTGATTTCCATGTCTTCGAGACGTCTCAAAATGCTTAAACGCTCAAAGAATTGAGTATATATTCACAGATCCAGGGCCTTTGACATGCTGATGGATAAAACAGATGACAGCAAGCTACCTAACTCGAAGTTTGTGGCTAAAGCTAAAGGCTAAAACTCCACTCCTTCTGCAACCCCTACCTCTCTGGCCTTCTCTCTCCTCAAACCAGCACTCATTACCTTCACTCCTCCGGTTCAGGTCTCCTTCTTGTCCTCCGAATTCTCCGCTTCACCATCGGCGGCCATGGCTTCAGCCACTACGCCCCGAAACTCTGGAACTCCCCCCCTCACTCCTTTAGCCTTGCCACCCCCACCCCCCCACCCCTTTCTTCCTAGCTTCAGGTCTCGGCTAAAGACCTTTCTTTTCGACCGCGCCTTCGGTCATTTTCCCCTGCCCCTGGCTCGGCCCCGGGATCCATTATTGTGTAGCGCTCTGAGACGCCGCCCGGTATGTAGTGAGTGAGGGCGCTGTATAAATCGAAGTTGTTGTGGTTGTTGGATAAAAATACAAACATTTACAAGAAGAGAAAAGCTAGGCCTCTCTCTCTCTCTCCCCTCCCTCCACCCCCAGCCGCTGAATAATTGGGACAAAAATCTCAGATGGAGCAATTATTACTGAGTTGATGAGCACCATTAATAAAGGACTGGATAAATACCTATTGGGGAAAGGGATTGAGGGTTGTAAGGATATTAATAGATGGAGAGTCATGTATTTGATGTAGATGATGATCCATTCTACGGGGACAAGTAGAAAGCAGCTGCAACCATATTTGAATAATGCCCCGATTAGTGTGGCTACTGGAGCGTAAGAGGTCGGAATCGTGTATTAGTTTCAGTGAAACAACTACATCGTTACCAGTCCTCAGACACAACGCTGAAGTTTTTGAGAAGCAGAAATTAAGAATCCAACTTAAGTTGCTGAGTATGTGGAGAGCTCAGTGGTTAGAGCACTCGCCTTACAAGAGTGAGACCTGTGTTTTGAATCCAGGCAGGGTCAGAGCGAAACCTTGGGCCGAGTTTCCCTTACTCCACACATGCATACACACGCGTCTAATAATAATTCCATCCCCAAAACCCCCCACAATAATAAAAATTTGTCATTTTCAATCCACAACTGTTTGTGGTGACGCTGCTGTGCGCAATTGGCTGTCGCATTTTGCCCAAGAACACGCGATCAATTCACTTTACAGTATATTCTGTGATGCGCTTTGAGATGTCGATAATTCATGAAAAGCACTACATCAAATGCAAAGATTATTATTATTACGTGATGAATAGAAGACACTGGGCTGAACAATAATGGCTTTCACTCAACTGCATGTATTGAACAATCTGGCACCACCTTTCTTCCTCTGCTTGGAACATTTCTGTCCATGGATCTCCCCTACTTCCCTCTGAAATACTACTACCTTAACCCCTCCACCCCACCCACCACACATGGAGCTCCTGTAGCTCATTGGTTAGAGCACTCGCTTTACAAACGTGAGACCTGTGTTTCGAATCCAGGCAGATCAGGGCGAAACCTTGGGCCAAGTTTCCTTACTCCACACAAACACACACCTAATAATAATCCCATTAAAAAAAAACACAATAATATAAATTGGTCATTTTCAATCTACGACTGTTTGTGAGGGTGCTACTGTGCGCAAATGGCTGCCACATTTCGCCCACAAATAGACAGTCAATTCAGTTCCTTGAGGTGTGAGACACTCACTCAGCAAAAACAAATGTACAAAAATTTTACATTTGCAAAGAGTCTTTGTGAATGACTCAGGCACTACTCCCCTCCACTCCCCTCTCCGCTTCATCTTAACGTACACTATCTTCCAGGAGACACCGCTTTTCAATGCTATGTCTTGTGTTTTTTAAATTAAAAAATCCCCTTTTTTAAAATTTGAGATATTTTAAAGTTTGTTTTGACACAGCCACCCCCGAAACTACCCAATTCAATGATAAATCCTATTGAAAATGTCCAGAATTCGAAGCAAAAAAGCCATTATATCCAGAATAACAATAGTTTGTGCTCTATACAGTGCTTATGCCGTAAAAGAAACGTTTTGAAGCGCTTTTCATGATGTAATTACTATAATTAGAAATGAAGTGAATGCTGTTTTGGAGACAAAACAACTAATTTGTGCCAACGACGTCCTAGAAATAACAATGAGTAGCCAATTAAACAGAATTGGTGGATGATTTGGATAAGGAGGGAATATAAACTAAGTTATTGAGGTTTTAAAAAAACATTTACTTCCACCTGAATCACAAGGGAAATAAGACCTAAATTAATAACTCGGTGGAAGAAAAAAGAGATGCTGATCTGGAAATAAATGAACAATAAATTTGCATTGAATATCAGTCGCCATGCTGTTTGTAGGTGTCAGCTTCTTTAGAAGATTTAGAAAAGAGGTCGTGGGTTCAAGCCTCATATGGGGACTTTGAGTTCATAGCTAGCCTTATTTATTAGTCTGCTAACATTGCAAGGATTATTATTATTATTCTTAACTGTAAGAATTATTCAATGGTGAATTGAATGGACAATAGAAAATGGTCAATAGAAAAAAATAATGGTGAAGATAATAATAATAATAATCCTTGTATTTGATATAGAGCTTTTCATGTCTTCTAGACCACCGGTTCTACAAAATGACTTCCAGGAGGTACAGGTGGCGGTACATTGATTTATTTAATTCTCTTATTTAGTGTTTTATAGCCTTCCAAATTGTATATTTAATTGTTATTCCCCTGGTTTTATATGTCACTAGTTATTTTGTTATAAAGCTTGGTCATAAAATGCAAATGGAATGAGGGGTTGGTGTGTGAGTGTGTGTATGTGGTTGAGTTGGGGTACACAATAATGTTGAAAATTAACAAGGGGTATATTACTGAAAAAGGGTTGAGAACCACTGGTCTAGATGTCTCAAGATCTGTAAAAGCCAAAGGAACTCAGTCAAGGTCAGAGTTTAAAACAAGGATTTTATATGTGGAGCCTCGAGCTAACCTATACCAAACACCAGACTCAAAATATCAAACAGGCAAAGTCCTGGAAATTATACTTACAACAATGTGTACTGTTTACTGGGAGGCTTAAATTTTTAATGAATAAGTTCAACAGTTGACAGCAACATGAAGAATAATGATTCCATGCTTCGTTTGTTACCAGTTTGCTTCAATTATTATCAGTGGTTATTTTGTATAATGATCTGCAAATTACTGTTCCGTGTTTAGTGGGGAGAAAAATACTTTTGGACCTCATTGCCTACGGCCCTGTCTTATGAGACACGCACCATTTCTTCAAGGTCACAATTGTTTTGCTGCCTGTCACGTCGGCTGATTGACAATTCATTGATCGTGGCGAGATCGGATGAAATATGGGAGACGTCTCCAGAGCAGATTAGAAAAGAGTTTGGGAATTGGAGTTCCTTGGATTGATGAGCCATTTAGGAAAGGCATGATTTACCACACTTGTGCTTGGTCTCGCGCGCGCTCAAAAAGAAGGAAGAAAAAGAAAAGTATTTTGCAATGAGCAAATTAGCTTACGGTAATTATCATTGCTGTGACCACAGACAGCTTGAATTTTAGCCACTTCAGGAAGCATGTTTTCCTCATCAGAATCCCGCCGCTGAATTAGCTCAGACCTTCAGACCTTTTAGCTCTTTATAATAATAATAATAATCCTTGCATTTGTTATAGCGCATTTCACATTTTATCGACGTCTCAAAGGGCTTCACAGAATGTATTGTAAAGTGAATTGACTGTATATTTGTGGGCGAAATGCGGTAGCCAATTGCGCACCGCAGCGTCCCCACAAACAGTCGTGGATTGAAATGACCAATTTTATTATTGTGTTTTTTTTGGGGACGGATTATTATTCGTGGAGGAAGGAAACTTGCCCTGATCTGCCTGGATTCGAACACAGGTCTCACACTTGTAAGGCGAGCGCTCTAACTATTCAGTTACAGGAGCTCTTTGTCATATCAAAAGCACTTCTGCGCATATTGCAAGATAGTCATTTCACGATAACACACCATTCAGTCAGTTCTGAGAAAGCTGTTAGTAAAGTAACATCCTGTACATTCTTTATTTTATCATTTTACACTTTTTCATTATCCCTTCACGATGACTCTGTGGTTTCCAAAGATATATAATAGAATCTAGTTGCAGTTTACCAGCTTCAAAAGCCTCAGAGGGCACTGTTTTCTTCAATAAAAAGGAGAATTGAATGAGTTTTTGCTACCAAGGACCGGTGCAGCAAATAATAATAAAATTGAGGCGCTTATTTAGAGATCGATACACTGAAACTTGTTGAATGGGGAATTGAGATTCTACAATAGTGTAAGTTTCCTTTAACAGGGTCTTCATTTCGAATTGCCATTCGTTGAATCGTGGAATGCTTTCCAAACACTCACGTGTTTTTATTTTCTGTATTTATGAACAGATTTCATAATCGCATAAACTTTGAGAAGGTTGCTCTCCCTCTGATGACAAATGTTAAATGTGATTTCCTATTTACTGACAGGGAGAGACCAAATCTATTTAATAAATAATCATAATCCTTGAATTTGATATAGCACTTTTTACGTCTTCTAGACTTTTCAAAGCGCTTCACAGAATAGATTATAAAGTGAATTGACTGTAAAATTGTGGGCAAAACGTGGCATCCAATTGCGCAAAGCTGCGACTCCACAAACAGTCGTGGATTGAAATTACCAATTTTATTATTGCGTTTTTTTTGGAGGGATTATTATTAGGCGTGTGTGTGTGTGTGTGGAGTAAGGAAACTTGCCCAAGGTTTCGCTCTGACCTGGCTGGTTTCGAACACAGGTCTCACACTTGTAAGACGAGTGCTCTAACCACTGAGCCACAGGAGCTCCACCTTAATTTACCGTTGCTTAACTATTGCACCAAATTTGGTGGTTGTCAATTTATTCTAGTCATACCAGAGTAATAAACATGATAATCTTTATATTTGCTCTTGCGCGTTCAACGTTGGTCTGAAAGCACTTCACAGCAGGTACTACAAAGTGGAGTGACTGTGTTTTGCGGGGGGAGAGCATGGAAGATGCGATTCTTAACAGATTCGATGTCATAATGTTTAGATCAGATGTGATGTGTAGGCATCAGTTTCAGTTGACAACTAAAGAGTGTCCACGGCCACCCCTCCTGATTATGACTGACAAAGTTCGGCAGTTCTGACGAAGGGTCGTTGACCTGAAACGTTGACTCACTTTCCTTTCTCCATGGATGCTGCCTGACCTGTTGAGTTTTCCCAGCAACTTCTGTTTTTGTTTCAGATTTCCCGCATCTGTAATATTTTGTGTTTTCCTTCTGATTACCGTAAATACCCGCGTATAAGGCGCAGTCGTGTATGAGGCGCACCCCCCACTTTCGACCACCTCGTGGCGAAAAACAATTCAAGCATTTTCGATGATATTGCCGTCGGAATTTTGTTTTTCCGCCGGCAATATCATCGAAGAAAAAAATTCCACTGAGAAAATATCCATCGGCGGTGCAGCCCAGCATTACCATGAGGTAAGAATTACCGGACATCGAAGGTGAGTGGCGCCCGGTCTGTGTTGCCAATCCTGGAGAGTGGGTTTTCATACTGGCGGCGCAGTTTGATGACGTACCTCTGGGGGCTGGTCGTCTTTTCCTTGTATCTGCGTATAGGGCGCACCCCACTCTTTCGAGACTTTATGACATGGAAAAAAGTGCGCCTTATACGCGGAGATTTACGGTATGTTTGGTCTTGAAGGTGGGGGTGGGAACGGGACACAGCCAGATATCCTCGGAGTGTGCCATTTACAAAACCTTTCGTACATCTTGCAAATTAGAGCCCCCAAATTAATAAACGATGAGACGGCATGAAATTATAAAAGTTATTATTGGTTGTTGGTTGTGATCGATGCCCTGAAACAGACAAAAGGACAGGCAACTTTGTTTTATAGATAACGGAAACTTGTAGAGAAGCCAGATTATTAATCATGTGAAATTTCTATTACCCAGATATTGACTTCAAAAACCTGCAAGTGCATGTTTCTAGAGGTGGTGCAGTATTTCTTCCTTACTTGGTTTATTATACAGCAAACGCTGTCCGAGAGAGCGGTCTTATATTTAGGAATAACTTGTGTGCGATAAAAAAAAATACAAAAATAGAGTGAACATCTTAGACCAAGTGATAATAATGCAGCCTCATTAGAACTCGGATACTCACGAGGATGTATGAAATGGCGGTGGGAATAAATACAGCTGCAAAGTGGAGAGATCTATAGTGGAACTAATAATAATACTCCATCCCACGATCCCTTCGCCTTGCTGCCTCCCTTGGCTCCTTCAAAATCCATCTCAAGACCCTCCTCTTCGACTGTGCCTTCAGCCTTCAGCCTCCCTCCTACCTCCCTGATTCCCCCTCATCCCAACCCTGCCCCCAACCCTGACTGTTCAACGCCTTGGGACGTCCTCCTGATGTGAAAGGTGCTCCACAACTGTAATTTTGTTGCTGTTGTTGTTGTTATAATAGTCCTTGCATTTGATATAGGGCCCAATCATTTTGTTGAGCTGTCTCAAAGCGCTTCACAGAATATCCTGTAAAGTGAATTGGCTCTTGTGGGCAAAAAGGATTGGCAGCCAATTGCGCACAGTGGTTGAATACATTAAATGACATTAAATGATGCCTAAGATATATTAAATGATATAGCACATTGAATGACACAAGCCATACTTATAATAATAATTATAATAATAATAATCCTTGCATTTTGATACAGCGCTTTATCACATCTTATCGACGTCTCGAAACGCTTCACGGAATACACTGTAAAGTGAATTGACTGGATATTTGTGATTTGAAAAATGGCCAATTATATTATTGTGGATTTTTTGGAGGGATTATTGTTAGATGTGTACGTGTGGAGTAAGGAAACTTGCCCAAAGTTTTGCCCTGACCTGCCTGGATTCGAACACAGATCTCAGGCTTGTAAGGCGAGTGAGTGCTCTAACCACTAAGCGACAGGAGCCTCCTTCAACATTGGTTTCAAGACCCTTATACGCCACATGAGACCCAACCTTCCTATTCCTCTCATCTGTGCTCCTGTTCTCTCTCGTGTATGTATGCATTGGACTCTGAACGATGAAAGCTTTGCACTCATCCAGGCAATGGCATCTAACGAGAATATATGTATGAAAGATGTAACGGTACAAAAAACTGAGTTAATCTGAAAATTGCTGTTTCATATTTGTAATCATGGTGTACTTTTGAGCACTTTATAGAAAGCTTAAAGTATGACATTTACACTGGCTTGATTCCAGCGTACAGCATGTAATGGGGTGTTAAACTGATCCGTTTAGAAGAACAATTTGCAGATTAATATTTGCTAGAGTGAGAATAGGACCATTAATCTGTTGCTCAAATGTACATTGAGTATATAGGATGTAAAACCATACACTTAAATGAAAAATGACTCTTTATTATATGGACTGTATAATAACAGCTGTTGAAATGGGCTTCAAGAATCTCTCTCTTTTTTTAACATGGCAATTTTATTGAATGTTAGTTAATTCAAAGTCGTCAAGAATTGCCCCCCCTCCTCACACCCCCTCACCGAAAAAAAAGAATCAATTTGATACGAGGAATAACACTTCCTGTGCCTGTGAGGAAGTGAATATTAAAATCTGGGACAATCTGTGAAGATGGCAGAAAAACAATCTGTTGCTTCTGTAATAAAGCAAATTACTTTCAAAGATCACACGTAAAACAGGTTCCGACATGCATTCTTGGCCGATCCAGTGAAGATTCCACTGTTCTTAAAGTATTCCGTGTCCAGTAAAGTGTTAAGAAACAAAGCGAATCAAGGTTATAAATGAATCCCTTCACACCCTTCCTTTGCACTTCCCTGTCTCTCTGACGTCCCATCTCACAACCCACTCCTTTGCCTTCCCCCCTTTCATTCAGCTAACACAGGTCGAATGTGCGTGTGTCTCCCGGCCCTCTGCATGACCATCGCTTCATTGGCTGTTTGTGAGACACTGTTGTGCGCAAACATGCTACAGCGATCACCCACAAAATATTAATAATACTAGTAATCCTTGCATTTGATACAGCGCTTTTCACATCTTCTAGACTTCTCAAAGCGGCGCACAGAATATATTGTAAAGTGAATTGAGCAGTGTCACGTAAACAGTCGTGGATTGAAATGACCAATTTGTTATTTTTTTTGAGGGATCATTATTAGGTGTGTGTGTGGAGTAAGGAAACTTGCCCAAGGTTTCGCCCTGATCTGCTTGGAATTGAACCAGTGAAAGGCGTGTAAGGCGAGTGCTCTAACCACTGAACTACAGGACTCCAAAATAAACAGTCAATCCACTTTATAGTATATCCTGTGAAATGCTTTGAGCCATTACGATGGCAAGATCAAGGACGAAACCAATTGCAAAGATTGTTATTTCTTATCAATATTATTGTTAATATCATTATCATCAGTGGCAGTATGGATACAAACTCTAACTTATCCACCACATTGAGACGTCTTCTCGATATGAAAGGTGATATATAACTGCAAATTTGTTGTTGTTAAACTGCTAAATCCCTAGCCTCTAGAACTCCCTGCCTCAATCCCTCCCACTCATAAATAATAATAATCCTTAATTTACATAGCGCTTTCCACGTCTTATCGACATCTCAAAGCGCTTCACAGAATATAACAACGTCCCGAGGTTGGGACCAGAGCATGGGGCGGGGAGGGAGATGGACAAAGAACCTGGTGGTTTCAATTATACCAAATTCACATTGCATTGTTGACTCATCCAATATTTTAGCAGGAACTGTATGAACACTGGGAAATGAGGCAGGATTTTTTTTTAACCTACTTTATTACAGCAACAACCACTTGCATCAATATAATCAATACCTTGGATGAGTTTCCTTACTCCACACACACGCCTAATAATAATAATCCCTCCCCCCTAAAACATTGGTCACTTCAATCCATGACTATTTGTGGGGATGCTGCTGTGCGCAATTGGCTGCCGCCTTTCGCCTACAAATGTACAGTCAATTCACTTTACAGTATATTCTGTGAAGCGCTTTGAGACATCTAGAAGACATGAAAAAACGCTATATCAAATGCCAGGATTATTATTAGTATTTATGAATGAGACTTCCACAGAAGGTGGGTTTGGTTTCCGTTCTACTGAAATTGTTATCTCTGGGCTAACAAATTAAATATGGCAGCTACATATGCTGCCGATAGGATAATCTAGGGACACATTTGACTTCAAGGACGCTGCTATAGCTTGAAGTGTTATTTCTAGTTAAACAACCTCCTTGTTGATTTATTATGTGGTTGTTCTTTTTAAAGATAATATATTCTTACGAAGATTTTATTCTCGATAAAGTGGGACCTGGAGTTCCTGCAATATTTTTTGTAAACGTCCCTGTGGAAGTCATAGACAAATTGTTACCTCTCCACAGTTCGTACACGAGTGTGAAAGGTGCTTTTGCAACTATCGTTATACATCACAATGCAGAGAGAAAAAGCTACCCTGATTAAAATGCTGCGGAGTTTACATTATCGTTCCATAAACGAGTTTGTCCTGATTAGGATGAAAGGTAAAAGTTTAGCATTTATTCTTGTTATCTTGGCTGCCTGAGATTTGAGTGCAGATAGCAGTCGGGCTTTCTGAAGATAATTCTGGTTTATGTTTCTACTGAAAGCTACATTCCAGCGAAGGAAATTGTTAGATTATTTGCGATGACAGGTACTTTGACCCGACACAGACAAATTACGTTGGGATCTTCTGAGGGACAGACAAAACAGAGCTCCAGAAACTTTGCAGATACATAGCAGTTCGTTTGAGAAACAGGAGCTGAAAGAATCAGGAAACTTTCGTGCAGCCAGCCGCTGAATAGATAAAGGTGTAAAACTGGATAAAAACATCAAAAGGTTCAATACGGGAAGAATAGTGAGAAAGGGCCTCGAATGAAGATTGAATTGAAAACGTTTCCCAAATTCCTCCCAGTCGTGTTTTAAGGACAGTGTTCTTAAGGTGAAACTTCAGATGCAAAAAATCAGCAAAATGCGAAGCTCCATTTCCGCATCTGAGAGAGAAAGGGACTTTTATGGTCCACAGAAACAAAATTATTTGTTTCTGATAACTATTGTTTCTGATAACTATTATCAGAATTACAGTGTAGCTATTAAAGTCAAAAACATTGCATACATCAGACGAAATGCCATTGAACAATTCTACAAAGTTATCTGTTGCAAAAGTTAAGGGTTGAAGAGACAAAGATGGATAACAACAACAACTTCGATTTATATAGCGCCCTCCGGCAGAGCGCTTTTAGAAACAAAAGGGGATAGAGGGGAAAGGCAGAGGAATTGAGGGAGAGTGTTCCAGAGTTTTGGAGCATAGTGGCTGAAAGCGTGACCTCCGTTGGTGGGGTGAGGGTGTGAGGGGTGATCAGGAGGCTGGTGTCAGTCGAGTAGAGGCGCAGGATGGTGGATTGGGGAATGAGGCAATCGGAGAGGTAGGGAGATGCCGGGGAGTGAGTGGATTTGAATACGAGGGTGAGGATCTTGAAGGTGATCCAGTCAATGATGGGGAGCCTGGCCAGAACTGGTGAGCCACGGACACAGAGAAGGTCCACGTCAATATGCAGGTTCTGAATCAACTGGATCAACTCAGCAGGGCAGGCACCATTTGTTTGTGGAGACACTGCTGTGCGCAATTGGCTGCTGTGTTTTGCCCACAAATATACAGTCAAATCACTTTACAGTATATACTCTGTGGAGCGCTTATTATTATTATATATTACTTACTGCTAGGTAAACAGAGGCATATAGAATAAGGAAACATGCCTAAGGTTTTGTCCCTGCCTGAGAATCAAAACCCAGATCCTCTCACTTGTGAGGCTCCAACCAATATGTTACAGTACTTCACAATTTTTTTTAAATGACGAAAGAACCTTTTGATGTTGCCATAAGAAAATTGCGTGAATGACCTGTACTGTATGAAGATTTTTTTTAATATTGATTTTCTCGGCTGAATAACAATCCATGAAATAGCACGAGCACAAAAATCCAGCACTGCTAAGCAATTATCTGTTGCCAGAAACAAGAACTTGCAAAGGGTCAGTCTATCCTGACACTTCAATACACTGTAAAACCAACCAAAACATCCTGTTCCATTCGATAGAGATGGACAGGATTACCGAAGTTAATAAGACTTTCATGTGTCTTCGCTTGCTGGCAGTTACGTGCTCTGTATCAAACAACATTAGCACTATGGTTCCAAAAAATTGCATCCATGATATCAATATATAGGAATGAGACTGCACAAGTCCAGGAAAGCCCACTGAGTCAGACCATTATCTGGGTAGTCACACGGTAAACACAAAATAGACCATTGCGTATCTCGTTCCTCTCAGTCAAAATCTTTGCCAAATATCTATAAAATTTTCTCTTGAATTTGCTGACACTATCTACATTTACCATCAGGTAATCTATTCTACATTCCCGGGAACGTGGAGAGCCTCTAACTAAACACCTACAGGTAACTATTCCAATTGCTAATAATCCTTCCATTTGATGCACTGGCTTTCATGTTGGGAGGATGTCACAAAGTACATATTTTACTGTAAAGTAAAGTTACTGTACATTTAGCTGTGGGCAAACACTTAAATCAATTTGTGCACAACAACATCCCACAAGTCTCCGTGAAGTGAATGACCAACTTTATTTGGGGATTGTAAACCGTGACTTTATATATTCAACTTGATATATGTAAATTTGGACTATTTTATGACCAAACCACCAACCAAGTAAAAACAACTGTTTTCGCCAATTTTCCTAATAATGGAAAGTACTTTTTTTTTCTAATTGATAGCTGATCCAAATAATGTTTAAAAAAAATCACAGAATCTTGTTATCCTGTCAGCCTCTCCAATTTTCAGAGACTCCCAAATTATAGCAAAAAGTCTAGTTGCTAAATAACTCAATTTGCACAAACAAATTAGGTATAATTAAGTATTCCTCCCCCCCCACCCACCACCCCCCCACCCCCCCGTAATCCGCTTTACAGCATTCATGTGCTCAAATACCCATGGAATAGAAAACACTTATTCTGTAATCATTAAAGAATTCCCAGTGAACCATATTCCTGCCCAGCTATTTCTTCTTAAATGACCTAATTTAGCTAAGTGAACACAGACTGAAAGAAAATGGGATGTTTTAGTTAAAACATGTTTGGACACCTAGAGCCCTTTTGGGAACCTATCCTTGCTCAGCTCTACTGACTCTATATCTTTGTCCTCACCTTTAATTCCCTCCATGGTCTTGCCCAGCCTACCTCTGCGACCTCCTCAAAACCTACCAACTGGGCTGCTCCCTGCGTTCAACAGTCACTGGCATGTCTCACATTCCCACAAGTCTCCGTGAAGACCTATCCCACCTATCCTATCATTGAGTTTCAGGGTATTTGGTTTCACTCTCTGGAACTCAAGAATCTAATGCCTTGGGGGCAATAATAATAATACTTGCATTTGTTATAGCAGTTTTCACATCTTCTAGAAGCCTCAAAACGCTTCACAGAATATACTGTAAAGTAAAGTGAATTTTTTGTGGGCGAAACACACCAGCCAATTGCGCACAGCAGTGACCCACAAGTAGTCATGGATTGAGTGACCAAATAACTTTTTTTTCTTGAGGGATTATTATCAGGCATGTGGAGTAAGGAAACTTGCCCAATGTTTTGATTTTCTAGGATTTGAACCCGGGTCTCTTGCTTTGAGAGAGGTGAGAGCTCTATCCACTGAGCTCCAGGAACCCATGCCACGACAACCTCCCAATGTGAGAAGCGCAACATGAATGTAAATTTATAAATTTGTTGTTGTTGTTTTGTTAGCTTGTTAGATGAGATACAATGGGTTGAAGGACCTTTGTCACCAACTCATTACTGTAATGATCAGCTAGCTGTAAATGTTCATTTAGATGATCCTAAAAATCTACAGTAGATTGAAGATTTGGTGGTGGCTTTTGGGTTGGTTCAATGTGCTTCTTGGATAAGTCCTTTGATGTGGAGTCAATAATTTCAACAACATTGACGTTTAGTTATTGATTTGCAACAACAATAAATTACATTTGCTTTACAAGTCAGGAGGACATCTCAAGGCGCTGGATAGTCAGGGATCGGACCCGAGTAAGGGTTTGGGACACAGGGTTGGAGGGAAGGCAGGGTAGGGGCATGAGGATATCTGAAAGCATGGTTAAAGAGGCAGGTTTGAAATGTGCCTTGAAGAAAGCAAGGGTGGGGGTGAGCAGAAGGAACTTGTTGAATGGAGTTCCAAAGAATAATAAATTATAGTCTAATAATAATAATTAAAAACAATAATAAATTGGTCACTTCAATCCACAGTTGCTTGTGGGACACTTAGCTGCCATGTTTCGCCCATAAATGTACAGTCAATTCACTTTACAGTATATTCTGTGAAGCACTCTACGATGTCTAGAATACGTAAAAAGCGCTATATCAAACGCAAGGATTATTCGATCCTACAACATTAAAGATGTTGTAGGATCGACTGGCAATAGTGGGGTGGTGGACAGGCCGGAGCCTACTGAGTGGAAGGAGCAGGCAGATTGATATGAGGTTGGCAGTCACAGAGGTAGGGGGATGCCTTGAAGGAAGGCCATAACAGTTGAGTTGAGGGGAGATGTGACGTAGATATGGCCTACGCAATACTGTTCTTGTCAGAACAGAGGTATATAAGAAGATGAGTATGGCATTCACACTGATGTGTTACAACATGTATTTAGTAAATTTGCTTTACAGACTAACTACTTGTGATCACACAATTGCAACTTCCAGCAACAGAAAACAATGCAGATCCAATTTGTGGCACTTTGTCAGTCCACATCTAGCTTTCCTTGGCTAAAAATAATAATCCTTGCATTTGATTATAGGGCTTTTTTTCCCCCATCTTCTCGATGTCACACAGCGCTTCACAGAATACACTGTAAAGTATATTACAGTATATTGTAATATACAATATTCCACTGTATATAGTGTATATATACTACTCTCCCCCTACACGCCCACCCGGACCCTCCGTTCAACAGGACTTGGCCTGCTCCAAGCCCCCCGACCGAACCGCCCCACCATCGGAGGCCGGGCCTTCAGTTTCTCCGCTCCCACCTTATGGAATGCCATCCCTCAATCACTCCGTTTTGCCTCTTCCCTTTCCTCTTTCAAGGCCGATTTGAAGACTTTCCTCTTCGATCGTGCCTTTTGTTCCACCCCAAACTCTTTTACCTCCCCTTCGTGTTTCACCCTTTCCCAAACACTCCCCTCCCAGCTCGGGTCACACGCCTCTTGTTCAGCGCCTTGGGACGTCCTCCCGACGTGAAAGGCGCTCTATAAATGTAAATTGTTGTTGTTATATATACAGTACATTTGTATGCGAAACGCAGCAGCCAATTGCTCAGGGCAGCATCCCCACAAACAGTCATGAAATGACCAATTTTATTATTGTATTTTTTGGGAGGGATTATTATTAGGCGTATGGAGTATGGAAACTTGCCCAAGTTTTTGCCCTGACCTGACTGGATTCTAACACAGTTCTCATGCCTATATGGCAAGTACTCTAACCACTGACCTACAGGACTGGATTAACAGCTACAGGACCGCAATAATATGGGTTAAAGTAATAACAGTTGGTATTGATTGGCTGCACATTATACAATATTGAATCAGAGAATTGTCGCCACTGTACTTTGCTGACTGCTGTAAAAGTAGGCGTTGATGCTTTGATGTCGTGGCAGATATGCTATTGTATTTTGATAGTAGCGGTGGTGGGTGGGGGGGTTTGAAACCATAGTTCAATGAGGTAAAGGGAGAGTCCTTGGAGGTTGACTCCCATGTGATCTAATATGGACTTGACAGGCAGTTTGTCAAGACACCAGTAGTCTTGATATTGAGGGTGGAGGCGGAGAGGTAGAGTTGGATGTCATCCCCGTACATGTAGAAATTTACCACATGTCTGCGGATGATACCACCATGGGGCAGGATGTAGAGGTTGAAGAGGAGGGGACTGAGGATGGAGCCTTGAGGAACACCGCACGAGACGTTGAGTGGGCTGGAAGAGAAACCGTTGGTGGAGACAAAGTGGAGGCGGAGTGAGAGGTAGGACCTGAAACCAGTAAAGGGCAGAACTTTGAAGGTTGAGTTGAGAGAAGAGGCGGATTGAGTGGTCCATGGTGTCGAAGGCGGCAGAGGTCGAGGAGGATGAGGGAGAGTGAGGGAACCCTGGTCACAGATGGAAGGTTTTCAGGTGACACTTGAAAAAGGGGAGAGGGAGTGAAAGAGAGTGTAACTGAGCATCTAAGTATTTCACACATACAGTAATTTCAAACAGGACAAAGCTGACGCACAAAATATTTTTGGATTACATCTTGATGAATGTACTTACAAACAGTTCTTACAAAATGTTCTGCTATTACATCTTGATGAATGAAATGTCCTCAGAAACATGCAATTAAATTGGTTAAAGCTTTGTGTTACAGTTAATGACAGCAAGTTTACCATCAATTCAGAACCGTTAAGAAACTGGAACTGGAAAATTGAATTAATAAAATAAAGGTGATTTTGTAAAATAGATAGAGGTGATACAATTGTGATATTCTTAATGCGCCCTTTCTATAGAGAATATTTTTTATATCTATGTTACAATTACTTTAACTGAATCATTGGAGATACAATTGTAATAATCCTTACATTTTTCTTTAAAGTGCCTTTCATATCGGGAGGAAGGCACAACTCGTTTCATTGGATTTACTGTAAAGCATGGTGACTGCATTTGTCTAGGCGATCGCAGTAGCCAATTTGTGATGCAATAATTTCCCTTCACTCTCTGACACCACCCTACCTCTCTGATCCACCACCCAGTACACCTGCTTGACTGGCACCAACCCCCTACTTATCCCTCGCTCTCTCTGCTCCATCAATGCTTGATCTGATCAATCCAGAAATTCCACCCTACTGTCCTCCTATCACAGCACCAAACTGTTTCTTAAATTAGTCCTTAAATGAGTCCAGCAGTGAGGTCTCAATTACCTTCCCTTCTGTTCCCTTCATTAATTTCCTTCTGTGTAAATGGAACCTCCTGGTGTCTGTCCTAAAGTTGTCATTTATAACCGTGTCGCTGTGTCGCAGAGGTAGAGTGGGGAAGGCTAAACCAGGCAAGGGCAGGCCAGCGAGAATTGAACTGAGAGGAGAGACAATACAGGAGGATGGAGTGGTTGACAGAATAAGGCTGAATATGAAATGTAAAGACTAATATTCTTATTCTTATTATGAAATTACTTTTCAAAGCTAAAAACACTATTTTATCCAATAATTCTCAGAAGTTTATCTCTTTACCAATGAGGAATTATCTACCTTAGAGATGACAAATGGGGAAAAATGAATATGGGAGAAAATTAGACAACACTGGACTAGAATACAAATAATCATTTGGCATTGGTGCAGTTTTGTGAGTTTGCCACTGAACATGGCAAAGTCCATTATGTCGATCTGGCTGGTCGTCAATGTACAAAATAAAGCTTTTTCTACTCAATCTTTCCAGTAACTTAATCGATTTTCTCCCAGAAATAATTATGTAAGTCCCTCTTGAACTTGCTTTCAATTCCCCCAAATCCTCCACTCCACCGTCGGCGGCCATGCCTTCAGCCACTACGCCCCGAGGTACTGGAACTCACTCCCTTCGCCTCACCCCACCCACTCTCCTATTTTCAAGTCACGCCTTAAGACTATTCTTTTCGACTTTTGGTTACATTTTTCCCCTCTCCCCCTGGCTCGTCCCCACGATCCATTATTGTGAAGTGCTCTAAGACACCTTCTGGCGTGGAGGGCGCTATACAAATCCAAATTGTTGTTGTTGTTGGTGACACAATCTGCTTCCATCTCCTCCCTGACCGATCCATCCCACATATTCACTCTTTAAGCAGTGGAACTCCTGTAGCTCAGTGGTTAGAGTACTTGCCTTACAAGCATAAGACCTGTGTTCGAATCCAGGCAGGTCAGGGCGAAACCCTGGGCAAGTTTCCCAAGGATCTGCCTGGATTCGAACAAAGCTCTCACGCTCGTAAGGCGAGTGCTCTAACCACTAAGCTACAGGAGTCGGTAACAAGACAGGAAATGGATTTGGCTCCATTAGCAAAGTACGGTAGCAAATAGCTGAAATCAGAACCATATCAGGAATTTGTGATTGACCCAGAGGGCAAACAGATGTGATTCCCTGCAGAGTGTGAAATAAAAGCAAAATTGTATCCTTTATAGCTCGAGGATGATAGCTCCCTATAAGAGAACAAATGATCTGTGTAAATACCATCATTGCAGTTGAACAGCTATATGCTAACTTACTGCTAGTCATAGAATATTAATAATTACCATTCTGCTTTTAATTTAGCGCTGAGAAACAACTTCTTTCTCCACGGATGACTTATGTATAATTACTGGGGTGGATCTTGTCAGGGGAAAAAAAAGGTACGCAGCGAGGGTGGTGGTATTATTCTTTTCAAAGAGATTATAATGGAGGGAAAAAAATCATGTAAATTCATGACATGAATAATCGGAGCTACTTCAAGTAGCTCCTGAGCTAAACTCATATCAAAGAAACATAAGTTACAGTGCAGAAACAGGCCATTTGGTCTGTCGAGTCTGTGTTGATGTATTTCTCTGCGGAGTTCTAACACACTGAGGCAGAAACATCTGGCACAGATTTGTCTGTATGTCTTTCAATGTTCTTCTTTTCCAAGCATCTATCAAATCTCCTTTTAAAATGATTCATGCACCAATAATGGTTTTTGGAAGTGAACTCCACCTTCCTAGGTATCCTAAGTCAGAAATAATAATGTTTGCATTTGGTACAGCGCTTATCACATTGTTGGGTGGGAGAATGAAGTGTAATAATAATACAATAATAATCCTTGCATTTGATATAGCGCTTTTCACGTCTTCCAGATGCCGGGAATATACTGTATATTTGTGGGTGAAACGTGACCGCCAATTGCGCACAGCAGTGTCCCACAAGCAGTCATGGATTGAAATGACCAATTTTATTGTAGGTTTATTTTGGACGGATTATTATTAGGCATGTGGAGTAAGAAAACTTGCCCAAGGTTTTGCCTTGACCTGCCTGGATTTGAAACACAGGTCTCTCGCTTGTAAGGTGAGTGCTCTAACCATTGAACTATGTGGAGCAGGAAGATTTTATTTTATAAATATTATATATATATTCACACCAAATTTCACTAATATTTTATATATATTTATACAAACTTTTTAAGAGATTAGTATTCCTGGAAAAGTGATCTGCAAATTGCCTAACAACTGAGTTACTACCCACTGCTAGGTAAACAGAGGTGTGCGCAGAATAAGGAAACTTGCCAAACATTTTGCCCCTCCTGGGAAACAAATCCAAATCCTTTTGTTTGCCGGGTGAGCGCTTTAATCACCAAACCACAGGACTGCACAGATAGCTGAAAGTCTGGTCAACAAGCAAGTCCTAAATATGAGAAGGGAGTGGCAAATTGGCTGGGATAGATGGAGTTCCACAGAACAGGAACAGAATAGAGAGACGCACTTCCATATTTGTCTATAAATTATTTTGGGGAAAAGAAAACGCTTTCTGTTTAATCTCAGGGACGCATTCGAAACATCATCCATTGCCGTTTGTAATTACAATATCCGCCTCTTGAGTAATTTCTAGCCTACTCTCTCACCAGAAGAGCCAACATCATACTTAGTGTACGTGTCCTGGGCAAGGCAGATTTCCATCAAAGTAAAATGAACAGTCTGACGCACATTCTGAGGCAGAAACATCTGGCACAGGTTCTATTTGTGGCAGTTAATCAGCACCGGACTATCATATGTTCTTAATTGCTTCACCAAGGGTAAACTTAAAGAATACATTAATTTTGTGGTACCATTCTTGGGTGGGGGGAAGGGGGTGGAATCTACGAGTAAGGGCTTCACAATGTTGAATCCGGAAATATTTTCCCTTCGCTGTCACTCCCAGTTCAAAAGGGTCATCGAACATTGAATCCACTCACATACAAGTGAGTAGCAGGTTTCAGTCTGGTGGTATCAAGATTGGAATTCGCCAACTGAACATTCACCCGGTACAGTACAGAGCACTGCGCTAGACACATTGAATGCATCTGTCAGGAGTAATGGGTAATTGAAGATGTCTACAATACTCATCAGATAAAGCCTGGAACGTCTCACAAGGCAACACCCAGTGGAGCAGTCTCAGTTATCACCTGTAACATTGTGGAGCAATTTAATGTTAAGCCACGATGCACCCGCTCGACTGGCTCAGGCCTCCTGCCTATCCCTTATGTCCTTCAGCCACTATGCCCCGAGGCTCTGGAACTCCCTCCTTCCCTCCCTCCCTCCCTCCCTCCCTCCCTCCCTCCCTCCCTCCCTCCCTCCCTCCCTCCCTCCCTCCCTCCCTCCCTCCCTCCCTCCCTCCCTCCCTCCCTCCCTCCCTCCCTCCCTCCCTCCCTCCCTCCCTCCCTCCCTCCCTCCCTCCCTCACACTCACACTCATACTCACACTCACACTCACTCACTTTGCCTTGGCCCCTTCTCTTCCTACTATCAAGTCTTGGCTACAGACCTTTCTTTTCGACCTCGCTTTTGGTCACCTTCTTCCCGCTCTCCCTGGCTCGGCCCCGGGATCCGTTATTGGGAAGCGCACTGAGATGCGGTCCGGCATGGAGTGAGGGAGCTGTATAAATCCAAGTTGTTGTTGTCCTTTCCACCATTGATGGCTGTGCTTCCACTACGCCACAAAACTCTGGAAAACTCTTATTCTATCCCTCTGTCTTGCCCCCACTAACAACAACAACAACAATTTACATTTATAGAGAGCCTTTCACGTCGGGAGGACGTCCCAAGGCGCTGCACAGGAGGTGTGTGACCCGAGCTGGGAGGGGAGTGTTTGGGAAGGGGTGAAACACGAAGGGGAGGTCAAAGAGTTCGGGGTGGAACAAAAGGCACGATCGAAGAGGAAAGTCTTCAAACCGGCCTTGAAAGAGGAAAGGGAAGAGACGAAATGGAGGGATTGAGGGATGGCATTCCATAAGGTGGGAGCGGAGAAACTGAAGGCCCGGCCTCCGATGGTGGGGCGGTTCGGGCGGGGGGCTTGGAGCAGGCCAAGTCCTGTTGAACGGAGGGTCCGGGTGGGCGTGTAGGGGGAGAGTAGATCGGTTAAGTAGGATGGGGCAAGGCCGTGTAAGGCCTTGTAGGTGAGGACGAGGATCTTAAACTCGATCCTCTGGAGGATGGGGAGCCAGTGGAGACGGGCGAGGGTGGGGGTTATATGGTCGCGGAGGCGGGTGTGGGATAGTAGACGGGCTGCAGAGTTTTGGATGGCCTGCAGCCTATGAATGGAGGAACTGGGGAGGCCGACTAGGAGAGAATTTCCGTAGTCCAGCCGTGAGGTGATGTATGCATGCACGAGTGTTTCGGCAGCGCGGGGGGTAAGATAATTACGGAGCCTGGCAATGTTGCGCAGATGGAAATAGGCGGTGCCGGTCAAGGCGCGGATGTGGGGGAGGAAGGAAAGTATTTGATCGAACATGATGCCGAGGTTCCTGATTGGCTTTGTGAGGTGGAGAGTGCAACCTTGGATATTGAGGCTGGAAGCGCCCGATATGCGATGGCGCTGGCTTGAGCCAATCAGGAGGGCCTCGGTCTTATTCACGTTCAATTGCAAAAAGTTCTCCCTCGTCCACGACTCGATGTCGGACAGACATGCTGTCAGAACATCGATCGTCTGGGGGTTGAGGGATGATGCAGAAAGGTACAACTGGGTGTCATCCGCATACATGTGGAAATTTACCCCATGTCTGCGGATGACATCGCCCAGAGGGAGCGTGCAAAGGGTGAAAAGGAGGGGACCGAGGACAGAGCCCTGAGGGACGCCGTGGGAAACTGTGCGGGGGTTTGAAGAAAAACCATTGGAAGAAACAAAATGTAAACGGTGGGTCAAATAAGAGTGGAACCAGTCAAGGACTGTGCCTTGAAGGTTGAGGTGGGAGGAAAGACGTTGAAGGAGGATGGTGTGATCGACTGTGTCGAACGCAGCAGACAGGTCAAGGAGGACG
Organism: Hydrolagus colliei; assembly: GCA_035084275.1. Classification (NCBI taxonomy): domain Eukaryota; kingdom Metazoa; phylum Chordata; class Chondrichthyes; order Chimaeriformes; family Chimaeridae; genus Hydrolagus; species Hydrolagus colliei. The sequence continues at coordinate 38,403,088 of CM068743.1, read as the reverse complement.
AGGAGGCAGAGGGAGCCCTGGTCACAGGCGGTTAGGATGTCATTTGTGACCTTAACCAGGGCAGTTTCTGTGCTGTGGATAGGGCGGAAACCTGATTGGAGGGGTTCAAGAAGTGAGTGATTTGAAAGGAAAGAGCGGAGCTGGGAGGCAACCACTCTTTCAAGGACCTTGGATAGAAACGGGAGGTTGGAGATGGGTCGATAACTTGATGATTGCGACACATCAAGGGAGGGTTTCTTCAGGATAGGGGTGATGGTGGCTGTTTTAAGGGAGGTAGGGACGGTTCCTGAGGAGAGGGAAAGGTTAATGGTGTCAGAAATGAGCGGGGCTAACAAATGGAGCTGGGTGCGGAGGAGGGGGGTGGGGATGGGGTCCAATGAGCACGTGGTGGGTTTCATGGAGGTAATTGTTTTTGTGACTGAAAGCGGGGTGGTGGGGTTGAAAGTGTGAAATGGGGGGTGAGTAGGGGTTGAGGTAACTGATGAGGGCGCGGAGGTGGAGGAGTGGTGGGGGGAGGAAACTGCAGAGCGGATTTTCTCAATTTTGGACTCGAGGAAATCCAGCATCTCCTCACAACGAACGTTTGAGGAGAGGATCTGCGAGGTGAGGCGAGGGGGGCGGAGGAGCTGGTTGGTGGTGGCGAAGAGGAGGCGGTGGTTGTCCTACTACTTCCCTATCTTCAGGTCGTACCTGAAGACCTCCTTCTTTGACTTTACGAAACCAATTTACAATGTTATCAATCATCAGGGGGTTGAAAATGTTCATGTTTTGAGACCTCAAATCATTGTCTTAAAATTGAAGGCTAACGTGGAATTTTCGAAAATTGTCAAATTCAGCCTTAATTTGGAAGATGATTTTCTGAAGACTGTTAGGAGTAGTGCAGAAGGTTACTTTTCAAATGAATGCTGAATTTAAGACAGATTCCCTCCCCCCCAAAAAAAACACGCAATCAAAGAACATGAAGGCTTTGAGATTTCTGGAGGTAACGAGCGAATGTAAACAGCCGTCTTTGCCAGTGTTGAATTTCGGATGTTTACAATTAGTTATGTTTTGACTCGTCAAATTGGCAGCAGTTTCTAAGCTGATAGTGGAATATAACGGCTAGTGATGGTGTCAAACTGACACCTAATCTTGCAGAAATGTTTAGAAATTCGGGCAAGGACCAAAATGGAACATTTATGCTTTGAATCATAGAAAGCGATGACGTAATAATAGTAATTATCCTTGCATTTGATAGAGCGCGTTCCACATCAGGGGGACATCTCAAAGCACTTCCCCGGCACATGTTACTGTGAATTGTAGTGACTGTATTTTTGTGGGTGAACACAGCAGCCAATTCGCGTGGTTTTCTAACAAAGGCAAACTTAGCATCCAATCTGCACCCAGCAACACACCGTAAACAACTATGAAACGGGTGACCAATTTTATCTGAGGATTATTGGCAGGAACACCAAGGAGCAACTCCTGGAGCTCCTGTAGCTCAGTGGTTGGAGCACTCGCTTTATAAGCGTGAGACCTGTGTTCAAATCCAGGCAGATCAGGGTGAAACCTTGGGCAAGTTTCCTTGCTCCACACACATAAACAGATCTAATAATAATCCTTCCCAAAAATAACACAATAATAAAATGGGTCATTTTCAATCCAAGACTGTTTGTGGGGACGCTGCTGTGCGCAATTGGCTGCCACGTTTCGCCCACAAATATACAGTCAATTCACTTTACAGTATATTCTGTGAAGCGCTTTGAGATGTCAAGAAGATGTGAAAAGCACTATATCAAATGCAAGGATTATTATTATTAATGTACTATTATTATTATAACTCCTTACGTTTTTCAAATACTGCCATAGGAATCATTATTGTCCAATTGAACAAGCAGACAGGACCTAGATCTTATTTCTCATGTAAATGATAGAACTTCCAATGATAGAGCGCTCCCCTGAACACCACACTCGTACGTCAGTCTCGTGAGTTCAAAGTCCTGATGTAGTGGTGGGGGGGTTGAACCCACTAACCTTCCAACACAGAGGCGAAAGTGCTACCCACATCACTTGACAAAAAACATTCACTGCACTACAATAAACGTGAGTTGAATGTGTGAGTTCCAAGAAGGCTTGAGCAGGTAAGCACAAACTCAGAAGGCATGATTTGGCTCTACAAGCTGTTCATCACTGTAGCACAGCTGGGTACTTACTTTGTAAGCTTCAGTCTCGTTATAGAAAATGGTCAGTAACCGATTTGGCAGGTATTATTATTATTATCTTTCACACCATAGCTGTAGCATTGTATAATGTGTCATGATAAGGAATGTGCACAGAGCCATGCTGATTCCCTCTTATCCCAGATCTCATTAGATGCTCCATTATTCCCTATCTCAGTATTCCCTCTAATATTTTACCAGACACAGATGTCCAACTTACAGGCTTGTGGTTCCCAGGGGGTGTTATTCTTATGTTTATTTATTTGCTCTGCATTTAATAATGACTTTGATCTTAATATTTTTTTTTCCTTTTCTTTGTTTGGACTCGTAGCTTTCCACTGACGTACTCTTTCCCTGGCCAAGGATATGAAGATATCTGATCAGTGACAGGAGCTCTGGTTTTTGTGGCCAGGATTGTTCTTTGACAATGAGATGCTAAGGCAAGATTCAGCTGGGATATATCCATCAAACTGGTGTTATTTAAAAAAAGAAAACAGGGAGTTGGCTAATGTCCTGGCTAATTTCATCTCTCATATTATGAAAGAGATTAAGTGGTTATGTACATCTCATTGGAGCTCCTGTAGCTCAGTGGTTAGAGCGCTCGCCTTCCAAGCGTGAGATCTGTGTTCAAATCCAGGCAGATCAGGCAAAACCTTGGCCAAGTTTCCTTACTCCACACACACACACATGCCTTATAATAATCCCTTCCCCCAAAAAGAATAATAAAACTGGTCATTTCAATCTGCGACTGTTTGTGGGGATGCTGCTGTAGGCAATTGGCTGCCAAGTTTTCGCCCACATATATACAGTCATTTCACTTTGCAGTATACTCTTGTGAAGCGCTTTGAGATGTCTAGAAGACGTGAGAAGCGCTACATCAAAGGCAAGGATTATTATTATTATAGTAGTTAACACACTTTAAATGTAAAGTACACAAAGTGATTGAGATATGGCAGTGTTACAAGGCACTACATCAAACACAAACATTGTTATTTTATACTATTAAGTACAAACAAATCTCATTAGTTTTTTTGCCTTAATCTTCATATTGTATCTAATTCTTGACACCAAAGTTTACAGAAATGCAACATTAATGTGAAGAAATGATGATTGTGCTGAGTACTTACCTAATACACTGGGAATTTAAACTATATAATTTCTTCTTCATTATAATCATATTCAATATTCTAAACATAACTGCAGCCGCGTGCAAATCAATAGAATCTAATGGCAACCTCAATAACTCAGTCATTCTGTGAAAAAAGAGATTAATTATAATAATCACGATCACGGGTTATTCAGTGAGTTAATGCAGTCCTTTTGTGGGTGGAAAGCTCATTAAAATCTTAACCGCCGTGTTTCATTTTTTTTCCAGCGCATTCACACAGACCTCACCACCAAACAGCTTGTTAATAATGCGTTCCCTTTTCCATTGGAACAGATTTGGGGCTCTATTGTAACTATTACCTTACAATAGTTTGCATTCTCTCATTAATCATTTCACTTTTTGTACAAACAGATACAAATCTTAATTCCCATTAAGACCTGCTTTACGGTATCCCAAGACAAAGGTAAGAAATAATTTACCAAGAGATGGATGTTTGTGTTAATTCAAATATTGTGACCCAGGCTTAATTTCCTCAAAATAATTCATTAGTTTATAGCTTCCTTCCTTTTGCCACATGAAACATTATATTTCAGTACAGATTCTATATGGGCAAATTACCTTTCCCTAGGTAAATTAGTCATTCATAGTTTTAGGACATTGGGGAGCTTATTTTCGGGCTGTTTTGGGACATTGCTGTGCTCAAATTCACCACAGTGTTTGCCAACAAATACTGTACAATCACTTCGCTTCACAGCAATTATCTGCGAAGCACTTTTGGGCGTTTTAACGTGACAGGTAATAGTAATCTTATCACGTCTTTCAAAACGCTTCACAGAACGTACCGTAAAGTGAGTTTGTGGGTGAGTATATGTAGCATCTATTATGTAGATAATAATAATAAGAATCCTTGTATTTGATATAGCGCTTTTCACGTCTTCGAGACGACTGAAAGCACTTCACAGAATGTACTGTAAAGTGAATTGACTGTATATATTTGTGGGTGAAAATACAGCAGCCCATTGGGTACAGCAGCATACCCACAAACAGTCGTGGATTAAGAAAAGTAAATTAAAGGTTATTCTACTTATTATAGAGGTTCCATCTAACATCTCGTTTGTTCAGTGCAAATTTTCAGAGTGTGAAACATCTTAATTCACCCATACATACTGTAAAAGTACCGTCATGTGTTGATGCTAACATTATTTGGGTTCATGAAGTTGAGAGATGAGGCTTTCCGGGAAAAGAAGCACTTTTTCCTCTTAAGATCCAGTTCTTGAACATCGCGTGGATCCTTTCTCTCGATGGAGTCGTTTTCTTGAAAGCCTTCTGCTTGCGAGACACCCTAACAGCAGCTCTCAGCTAGAGTGTAGCTATAGCTGATGCATGTGCAGTTGGAAGACGCGTTTTCGACGCACTTAATTGGATACGTCCAACATTCAATGGTCTAAATTGTGGTTTAAATAATAGATTTCCAAAACATAAATGTAACTGGGAGCTTCTGTTGACACTGGTTAAATATCTCAGTTGCCAGAATATTGTTATTTCAAGCTGCCACGAGACTGTCAACAAAACTACTAATTTGCAGAAAATCAGCCTCTTTGTGACCATGTACAGTAATGATGTTGCATATTACACCGGTTCCTCGGCAATGTCTTCTGCAAATCTCTTGTTCCCAGACTTACATTCACACAGCCTCATGCATTCCTACCTCTGAGACCTCCTCCTTCAAAGGTCAACATCACCGATGACGTTCTCTCAGTCTGGGACCAGGGCTAATCTCTGCCTTCTCATCCTTCTCTATCTGTAGCTCAGTGGTTAGAGCACTCGCCTTATGAGCATGAGAGACCTATGTTTTGAATCCAGGCAGACCAGGGAGAAACCTTAGGCAAGTTTCCTTACTCGACACACACACACATACACTCCTAAAAATACTCCGTCCAAAAAAAACACAGTAATAAAATTGGTCATTTCAATCCACGACTGTTTGTGGGGACACTGCTGTGAGCAATTGGCTGCCATGTTTCGCCCACAAATATACAGTCAATTCACTTTACAGTATATTCTGTGAAGTACTTTGAGACATCGATAAGATGTGAAAAAGCACTATATCAAATCAAGGATTATTATTGTTATTATTATCTCATCAAAAGGATTGTGTCTCCGACAATTCAGTGCCCCCACCCCCCTCTCCACCCCAAGTACTGCATTCAAGCAACAGCATGTGAGTTCAGAGTCTCAATAGAAGCCTTGAACCCACAACCTCCGATTTGGCGACAAGGGTTATCAACTGAGTCAGGATCACACCCGGGAGATTTGCACAAAAGTTGTGAAGTCGAACAGTGTCGATATCTGCAGAGACTCTTTGAAATGAAGGGTACGTCAATGAGGTCAGCACCCGACAGGACAAATTGCTGATGTTCAGTGTGGTTGCCATTGGGTTAGAGAAAGCTGCTGCTCATCAAGTTAAACTAAGTCAGACACCAAGTCAGCAAGGCTACACTCATTATAGAATTGCGCACTGAGTATGAAAACCGGCTCAAAGCGCTTTTAAGCTATGTTACAGATAAATCATTCCTGATGTATGGTTGCATAATGATTTATGCAACTGTTGCATAATGATTTATGCAACTGTTGCATAAACGCAATAATAATAATAATAATAGTAATCCTTGCATTTGATACAGCGTTTTTCACGTCTTCTAGGCGTCTCAAAGCGCTTCACAGAATATACTGTAAAGTGAATTGACTGTATATTTGTGAATTTGTGGGCAAAACATGGCAGCCAATTGCGCATAGCAGTGCCCCCACAAACAGTCGTAGATTGAAATGACAAATTTGTTATTGTTTTTGGTTTGGGGGAATTATTATTAGGCGTGTGTGTGGAGCAAGGAAACTTGCCCAAGGTTTCGCCCTGACCTGCCTGGATTCGAAACACAGTTTTCACACTTGTAATAAAATATATAGATTTGTGGATGCAAAGCACATAATCACTAATCACAGATATTTTACACACTAATCATACTGTTTGGATTCCCACTTCTCTGGGAAAATATCGCTATTTAGATTACTCGCATATTAACAATTGTCTTATTAGTCAGTAATGGACTCGGTGATTATGTTGTACCTGTGCTAATTTTAGCTTGTGAATAATAATTGTTAATAAGAATTTAATTCTACCATTTTAAATTCTGTCTTCTTTTAGTACTCATAAAACATTGTACAGAAAGCAAAGTACTGTACTGTATTTATCTAACTCTGCCTGTATTTACTAAAACTTTTTCAACAGTTCATAAATAAACTTTGGATTCACAACTGCTGAATATATCTTCCAACTTTTCAAACACTGTCATGACTTTTCCTACCCCACCCATAATGAGAGGGTTGCAAATTATTCTCTTACCAAAGCATCCTTGCAATATTCATTGAGGCTGTTTTTTTGCGAATTTCATTGTTATTCATTAGGAATGATCAAACCATTTAATGGCATGAGGGAATTTATTTATTACTGTATATGAATATTCGGTAACTCCCTTGACCTCTAGAAAATGCCCTTAACCTTTAGGCCATCAAATCGGACTGAAATTATTCAAGCAAATCACTTTGGTTCATTTTAAAGTTCTTGATGTATCATATCCTAATCTATTATGTTGGTCAGAAACCAGATGCCATTGTGAAAATAATAATTTCTAGTGTAGAATCAGAAATATTGTGGGAATCACTCCCAAGTATGCCTAAAGTAAAACGGGGAGGAGAATCATACAGCACAGAAAGAGGCTGTGGGAAGCATGGAAACTCGATCGGAAGGGTTCGAATAGGGAGTGCAGGCAGAGGAAGGAATAAAGCTGGGAAGCAACGACTCATTCAACGACTTTGAAAAGCAAAAATAGAGATGGGGCAGTGATTTGAGAGCAGGGATGGGTGCAGGGAAGGTTTTGTTTAACGATAGCAGTGATAACAGCTGCTTTTAAGGAGTGGGAACAGTGCCAATGGTCAGGGAGAGATTTATATCAAATGCAAGGATTATTATTTTATTCTTATTCTTGTTGCTAGGTTATCCCTGGATCTGAACTAGCTAAAGTAAGAGGTGCTCCTCCGATGATTTGTAGATTGATGGACCTTCAGCAATGTGAGCAATTGTAATATCTATCTGGTCTGTATGTAGCAGAGAAGCAGATAATAAAATGTGTCTACCAAGATGCAAATAAATTTGCCAACTTACAAAAAAAATCACCCACCCCACATAACATTTTCCAGTACAAAATACAAGAGAATTTAAAATAATAGAATCATTTTAACTCCTCGATAATTTCACCCATTGGTTGGTTCCTAAGTTAAATGTAAACAACGTTAAAAAATAATTGAGTTTGTTGTAGAACCTTTTGATATATCTATCTATCAAATATTTATACCAATTTATATATTAAGGGAGAATCTTACAGCACAGAAAGAGGTTGTGGGAAGCAAGGAAACCCGATTGGAGGGATTCGAATATATATTTGCCACATCAAATGCAAGTACGTATTATTATTATCATAATAATAAGCCTTGCATTTGATATCCAGCTTTTCACATCTTCTAGATGCCTCAAAGCGCTTCACAGAATATGCAGTAAAGTGAGTTGACTGTATATGGGAAATAACATTATCATTATCATACTAATAATAATAATTCTTGCATTTTTATGTTTAAATTTTTATTATTATTTACTACATTGTCAAATTTCCCAAAGAGAAATTTCTCACAGGATTTACTGTGCACTGCAGTGACGATGTATTTGATCCCGTAACATTTTAGGAAGTTTGGGATGAGGTTCAAGATTTGGTTGCGAACGCTTTGAACACTTCCGACAAGGCAAATGAGTCGAGAAATATGGCAAATATTCGGACCAGGATGATGCTTGAAAATAGTCTTCAGCTGAAGAAGGACAATGAGGCAGTGGGACATTGATACCGTGATTTGCGGCCAGATTTCGATACAATGGAGGTAAATGGGAATGACATCTTGTAGCTCGATACCTGGATCGGGCATGTGTTGTTTATCCAGATCTCACTGTGCTACATTCACTGTGCACATTGAGGCACAAGATGAAATTGAGTTTGCTTCTGTTGATTTCCTATCCGATTCCTTTCTTCGCTGTAATTTGCCTGTCATTTATCACCCGCAGATTGCAGTCTTCGCTCTGAACCCACTGTAGTTAATGAGATGCTGATTGGCAATTCTGAAATTCACTTGCGGATGATTATGTGTTATTTTAACAAGAGAATGACAATAATTTCCTGTAATGCCACTTGTTAAAGTAACTATGCTATAATTGCCTTATCAAGGTGTCAGAGAGGAGAGGAGTGGAGGAAGGAATCTCGGAGAATTGCACCACAGTGATCATGATCTCGTAACGCTAAGTGATGCCTTGCCAATGCATTATCTACCATCAAGAACTGCTTTACATAATTAATCTGATATGCTATTGTATTCTTTTTTTCTTTACTTTACTCTTCATTTCACAATGCCTTTCTCAACGTTCAAATCAATGCATTCTTCCCCAAAATGCAGTGTGTGTGGGAATTATCATTGGCAATAATTAGCACACTGCATTTTTCTCCCTTACTTTAAATGGGTAACAGCTGAACGTCACCTAAAATGTATCTGTGTGACAGAGTGTGTGTTTTAAACAGGGTTAACACAATACATGCATTTTTCTAATCATATCATCTTTGCAAAGAGAGAGGCAAGCTTACTTTGGATTGAGCCTTAATAAGAAAAATAAGAATATTGTTGATTGTCACTATTAATTATGATTTCAATTTACTCAGTTACTTTACCCGAGGCAATCCTAAAGTACATAATGTATTAATGTAATGCCCATAGAATGTAATTCTGTAAGTTAACTGAAAAAACATAGTTGTTTCACGTGAAAGGATTAGATATTTTAGACAATTACCTGAGAAGTAGAATCATAGGATCATAAAAATGTACAACTCAGAAGGACGTTCAGCCCATTAGTTGAGTCCCATAGTCTAGTGGTTAGAGCACTCGCCTTGCAAAGAAGACATGGGTTTGATTCCCGGATAGACTGAAACTTTGGGCAAATTTCCTTACTCCACATGCCTTTATTTACCTAGTAGGAAACCAGGAACCTAGTTGTTAGCTAATTGGCAGATTGCTTCTCTGGGAGAGGTAATAATCCTTCTAAAAAATACATGTATAGAATAATAATTTGGTCATTCAATCTTTGTTTCTTTGCAAGATATACTGCAAAGTGCAATAATAATAATAATAATAATCCTTGAATTGATTTCTAGACATCTTCCAGATGTCTCAATGCGCTTCACTGAATATACTGTAAAGAGAATTGACTTGTGGGCGAAATGCGGCAGCACACAGCAGCGTCCCCACAAACAGTCGTGGATTGAAATGACCAATTATTTTCACAATTATTTTTTGGGGAGGGATTATTATTCAGCATCTGTGTGAGTGTGTATGGAGTAAGGAAACTTGCCCAAGGTTTTGTGCTGACCTGCCTGGATTCGAACACAGATCTCACGCTCGTAAGGCGAATGCTCTAACCACTGAACTACAGGACTTCACACCAGCAATGATGATACTTTGTTGTCAAACCTGACAGTGAGTGTTAGCAGGCTAGCTGGCCATGTGGGGGAGCATCAAGACCAAGTCTGAATTTTCCAGATATACATCTTCCATCAGGAAACTTTGGCTCGCATGAGGAACTGGAATCCTTGCTGATTTCCTCTCTTCCCCCACAACCAGGGGGTGCTGAATCCAATGGCAACTCTTCCCTCCACTCAACCCGTAGGTCATCTTGGTTTGATTGAGTCAGCATAGACTGGGAGCGAAACTGCAACCTTCTAATGTGTATGGTGTCGTGCTCTATTGCATGGGACTCCAGATCCATCTATCTCCCCTACCTACTTACATCCTCCCCCACCCCCCATCCCTCTCTGCTTTCAAAACTGTTCTGAAAATCTATCTCTTTAATTGGATCCATCAGTCATCTCCCTCCTGTTTCCCCAGCCACAATCACCCTCCCTGCTTGGGCACCCACTCTACCTCAGTGAAGCTCTCCAAGACATTTTCCTTTATAATAATGGTATAATAATAATCCTTGCACATCATCCTTGCATTTGACACATCTCTTCTAGATGCCTCAAAGCACTTCACAGAGTATACTGTAAAGTGAATTGACTGTATATTTGTGGGCAAAATGAGGTAGCCAATTGTGCACAGCAGCCTCCCCACAAACAGTCATGGATTGAAATGGTGCCATATGATCCCTAACAACAACAATATCAACAATAATAACAACAACTTGGATTTATATAGTGCCCTCACTTCACGCTGGAAGGCGTCTCAGAGTGCTTCACAATAATGGATCCCGGGGCTGAGTCAGGGAGAGGGGGAAGAAGGGGGAAGAAGGTCACCGAAAGTGCGGTCGAAAAGAAAGGTCTTTAGCTGAGACCTGAAAGTAGGAAGAGAAGGGATGAGGTGAGGCAAAGCGAGTGAGTGAGTTCCAGAGCCACGGGGCGTTTTGGCTAAATTCATGGCCGCTGATGGTGGAGCAGAGGATTCGGGGACAAGGAAGAGGCCAGACCCGGTGGAGTGAAGACAACGGGTGCTGTTGTGAGGAGAGAGGAGGTCAGAGAGGTAGCGGGGGGTGCGCAGGGGAGCGGAGGGATTTGAAAACAAGAGTGAGGACATTTCATGTCTAAAAATGAACAGGCAGACTGGATCTGAATGGACCCAGGTTTATTGTCTTACCTGAATCACTACAGCTCTGACATTTCATCACACATTCAGCTCTGTATTGTCAGCCTGGATGAGAGATTAGTATTACACTGTTATTGAAAGCTTCAAAGTAACATTGGGAGCGGCTTTGCAGGGACTACTATTGAACAAATGAGCAAATATTATGTCCAACTGTCTCCTCTGTAAGTAAAAGGCAAATGATAATTTTTGTAGGTCAAATTATTGCATCCGGGCAAATATTCCGTCGTCGTTGAGCTGGTCAGGAGGAATGGGATAAATTGACATTTAAACAATATGTCCACTGCAATTGCCTTCACTCCAATTATTGTTATCGACAACGTGGCTGTCGATTGATCCCCTTTTGAAGACGTGAAGCAAATAGTGAGGATCGTCACACTTCCCACCACGAAACCACTCGCATTAATTAGTGCTCCCATTGAACCTCTCATTGTTCGTGGTTTCTCTCTGAGAGAGGTTTGGTCAATAACTGTACTGAACACCCTCCGGGAAACGTAATAATGATAATGGTAATGATAATAATAATAATAACAACAACAATAATAACAATAATAATAATCCTTGCATTTGATTTAGCGCTTTTCATATCTTATCGATGACTCAAAGCGCTTCACAGAATATACTGTAAAATGAATTGACTATATTTGTGGGCGAAACATGGCAGCCAATTGCGCACAGTAGTGTCCCCACAAACAGTCGTGGATTGAAATGACCAATTTCTATTATTGTGGTATATTTCGGGGACGGATTATTATTAGGCTTATGTGTGGAGTAAGGAAACTTGCCCAATCTGCCTGGATTCGAACGCAGGTCTCACTCTTGTAAGGCGAGCAGGAGCTTATTGTAGACCGATGGCAGTGTCACACCTTGAAGGCATTTTCTGTTGCTTAGGCTAAAGGTAATATGGCAGCAAAAAGATTCCCAACAATTCTGCTTTGGGTCAAAAGCACTACAACAACAAATCTATTGTTTCATAACATTTCAGCCTCTCTCAAAGTACTCCGACCTAGTGAATTGACTGTATATTTGTGGGTGAAACACGGTAGCCAATTGCTTAGAGCAGCGTCCCCACAAACAGTTGGGGATTGAAATTATCAATTTTATTATTGTGTTTTTTTTGGCAGATTATTATTAGGCATGTGTGTGTGGAGTAAGGAAACTTGTCCAAGGTTTCGCCCTGACCTGCCTGGATTCAAACACAGGTCTCACACTTGTAAAGCGAGTGCTCTAACCACTGAGCTACAGGACTCAGCTGAGGCAAGTGAGGCACTATCTAATTTACATCTCACAGCAGGCAAACATGGATAGACTACCAGGAATACTGCGGGAAAGTGTCTACCGAGAGGGTAACCCATCCAGCATAACCGTTCAGCGAGTGAGGCTGGTTGAGAATGGCAAAGTGTGCCGAAAGATGCACTTGCGAAAGGCTGGTTGCTATGTGAACAAGGTAGCTTGAATAGCCAAACTCATAGATTGCCTCAACTTTCAAAAAGGTCACTAGACACCTCTGTTTGAATCCTAATGTCATATAAAAAATGAACAGGAACTATACCTTTTACGCAAAGGTTCAAGGAGTAAAATATTGCAAAAAGTCGAAACATTTTTTGTGTATATTTTTAAAAAAATGTTTTGTGAGATCCCATTTTAGGTTTAATGATAATAATCCTTACATTCAATACAGCACCTTGTCAAAGGGCTTCACGAAATGTATCACCAGAGGAAGTCTTCTAGTCTGCTAAAGTTATAATTTTTTAGACAATTGGGCTCACAATAACACACAGTGGCTACCGCAATTAATGAGAACAAACCAAACAATAGGACCTGATTACTGTGTTATTATTCATTCAGGGGAATGGCACAGGCCATGTGGATATTGCTTTGGACTATCAGCCACATGGGGTTGGGAGGGTTTGGGGAGGAATATCTGTCTAAAATCTTTCTGTAATCACAACACGCGACACGTTTGAAGTCTTCGGGTTTGTGATTAATTGCGCCTTATTTTCTTTTGTAAGAAATGATTGCACAACCGCTGGCAAAAAAAAACTCCTCCGACGGGAATACCAGCTGTGCCGATCTTTCAAATCATTAATTGCCTCTTCATGTGCCGGGCTCGGTTCGAAGCTGTGTTTGCGGAGCACACAAAAGGAAAGGCAGCACTGGCGATATTGGCTGAGAAACAGCCGTTATGTCTCTTGTGCACCCGCCCGCCCGCCCGCCCGCCCGCCCGACTGACCTTTTGCTGTGAACTGTATCCCGTTGTGGAACTGACACTTCACATGGTAATTTGGAGTCTATTCATTCTGACTGAGACGCCATTTGTGGAGCTCCTGTAGCTCTGTGGTTAGAGCGCTCGCCTTACACGTGAGAGACCCGGGTTCAATTCTTGGCAGGTCAAGGCGAAACCTTGCGCAAGGTTCCTTACTCCACACATGCCTAATAATAATCCCTCAGAAGAAATAATAATATGAAACAATAATTCGGACACAGGTCTCTTGTTAGACGCTTGTAAGGCGAATGCTCTAACCACTGAGCTAAAGGACTCCACTGTTATCAAATTAGTTGAGTCCAGATTCTCCAAAGCCAACCTCTGGTCAGAGCATACCTAGAGGATTGCGTACAGTTCTGGTTGCCACAACATATGGGGGCTGCCTAGGCCTTGAAGTGAATAGCAACATGGGTGATCCTTCCTGTTAGAAAGGGTGAGTTACACAAAATGATTAGACAAGCTTGTGTTCTTGACTCTTGGAAAGCAGCTCACAGAAGATGTTATAGCAGAATATAAGATTCTAAATGGGGATAAGAAAGTAAGCTCAGAACAATACTTTGAGATGCACAGCAGAAGAAGCGGACACAGCTAGGAAACATGATGGGGCATAAAGTCCATCTCATCTCGTCTACTTTTTCTTTATTAAGTGGGGCAAATTTCCTGCTTTCACAGCCAGAAAGGTGAAGGGGGTGGTGGGGCGGTCGCTAAAAGCATTTATGATTAGGTGTCAACTTAAGACAATTATAATAATAATATTCCTTGCATTTGATACGGCGCTTTTCACGTCTTCTGAATATTTGTGGGAGAAATTGTTACCTCTTGCGAATCTTGCCTCTAACTTGGGTTTATTGCAAAATGAACATTGCTGTGTTCAAATTTGCTGCATTGTTTGCCTAGAAAATATAGTCACTGAACTTCACAAGAAAAGTGCTTTATAAAAATAATCCTTCCATTTGAAGGATTATCACATCTTCTAGACATCTCAAAAAGGAATATCCTATAAAGTGATTTGACTGTACATTAGTGTGTGAAACGCTGCAGCCAATTACGCACAGCAGTGTGCCACAAACAATCGTGGATTAAAGTGACCAATTTATTATTTTTATTCTCTCTTGAGGGATTACTGTCTGGCGTGTGTGAGTAAGGAAAGTTGCCCAAGGTTTTTGCCCTTATGGGAATCGAATCCAGATCTCTCGCTTGCGAGGCCGAGTGCCCTAGCCACTGAGCTGCAGGCCGTCACTTTGAGACATTTTGACGACGAGATTGGAGGATCGCATTATTGTTGCAAGAATCATTTAGGTCAAAAGAAGAGTATTACTTTCCAGAGTTCAAAGGTCCTTTTCGTACATTGAATGATGGTCCGTCGCGAGATGTTGACCTCTCTTTCAAATCTTTTTTTTGGGGGAAAAAAACTTTTTACCAGTAATATTTTTCAGTTTACTCGTTGGGAGTCTTTGTGGGAATTTATTGCAGAATAAAGAAAAAATTGCCGTCTACTATTTTTACAATCTGAAAACCTACTAATCAACCTCTGTCAACCTGCAATTGCAGTTCAAATATAGAAAATGTTCTATGTGTTTGAGTGGGGAGGAGGTGGAGGTTAGTGCAATCGGTCTCAAATTCTACTGCTTAGCACAACTATCCTATTTATATGTCTGTGAGCCCCGCTGAGTGAGAGTACGGTGTTCGGGATATTTTTAGGTTGATTCCGACTGAAATCCGCAAACAAGTTACTCATCTGTCAGCATGTGAGGATAACGATAGTGAGTCAGAGTAGCCGCGTATCGAGTTTTCTGCAATTTTGCAATGTCTACAGGTTTATTAGTTAGCCGAGTCAGTGTCAGTATCAAGTGTCTGTGTCAGTCCGTGGGCACAGGTAGTCAGTCCTAAATCATTCAGGGGAATTTCTGTTTTTTTAACAGATGAATTAACAATAGACAGTCCGCCTGCACAACACAGGGGGTGGAGCTCCTGTGGCTCAGTGGTTAGAGCACTAGCCTTACAACAACAACACAACAACAACAAATTACATTTATAGAGCGCCTTTCACGTCGGTAGGACGTCCCAAGGCGCTGCACAGGAGGCGTGTGACCCGAGCTGGGAGGGGAGTGTTTGGGAAAGGGTGAAACACGAAGGGGAGGTAAAAGAGTTCGGGGTGGAACAAAAGGCACGATCGAAGAGGAAAGTCTTCAAACCGGCGTGAAACAAGCGTGAAACCTGTGTTCAAATCCAGGCAGGTCAGGGTGAAAACCTTAGGCAAGTTTCCTTACTCCACACACACATGTGCTTAATAATAATAATTCCTCCCAAAAAATTAATAAATTGATCATTTTCAATCCACAACTGTTTGTGGGGATACTGCTGTGCACAATTGGCTGCTGTGTTTCGCCCATAAATACACAGTCAAAATTCACTTGATAGTACATTCTGTGAAGCACTTTGAGACATCTAGAAGACGTGAAATTGATGAAGGGATTTTTGATCAGGACACTGGGAGAAACTTTTCTTGTTGAATGGTGTTGTGAGTTCCTTGAGGTCCACCTAAACGGGCAGATAGAAGCTTGATTCAACATCTCATGCTAAAGATTATACCTCCACGATCTACTGATGCTCAAACAACAACAAATTACATTTACATTTCACACCAGAAGGACGTTCCAAGGCGCTGGAAAGTCAGGCGTGGAGGACATGCTGGGTAGTGGCAGGAGGGAATCAAAGGCGTGGTCAAAGAGGAGGGTTTTGAGATGGGTCTTGAAGGAGGCACGGGAGGGGGTGAGGTAGAGGTGAGCTCAAAATCTTCCTCTGAATCCCCTGACCCACATGTCAACTGGGGCAGTCTGGGGCCAATTTGTAAATGATCATTGATGTGTTACTGCAGTCTGCAGATCCGAAATTGAAACGATCCGAAGAGGATCCATGGACAAAAGGTCAGAAACCTGATGTTTATTTCTGAACCATTAGAATTTTAATGAGAATTTGTTTGCTCACTTGTCAGCAAACCCTTTTCATTTGATTCCTGTTCAACCAGCAATAACTGAACTGTATGATAATATGCCAGATTCTGCCAATCCAATATAATTCATTTGAACTCTATTAAATAATTAAAAAATAATAATGTTTAAACCCTTATCCATTGAATGAAACTATTTTTCATTGTTGAAGATGCAATGATTGCAATATTAATGCAACGAACCGTTCTTTGACATTGGGAAAGTCGAGGTTTGGAGGGATGAAGGATTTAAGTGACGCGCTTTTCACTAGAGCTGAGAAGGTTAAGGGGGTGACTTGACAGAAGTCTTGAAGATAATGAAGGGATATAATAGAGTAAACAGTCATAAATTATTTCAACCGTTCGTCGAGTCAGTAAAATGAGGACAACATTTAAGACAGACTTGACAGGAATTGAAGGGATATTTGAAAACAAAATTGCACAGTGAATACTGTAGTTAGATTGAGACTTCATTTTTGACTGTTTGTGGGACACAGCTGTGTACAATTGGCTCCCACATTTTAGTCATAAAATATAGAATTAATGTGCTTTACAATATATTCCGGAAGGTGCTTTAAGACCTCTCAGCAATGTACTGATGCCCAATATCAAATGCATGGATTATATTATTGTTGCTAAAAGAACTCACACACACACACACACACACACACACACACATACACAAACCATGAGCTGAATGGCGTTCTATACAGTAAATCTCTATGGTCTCAGTGCTCTCTGTATGTGATATTTTTCTCTTTGAATTGGTTCATTTAAAACATGCAGTCACTCCACTTTCCATCGAATGCTATGAAATACTTTGAGTCACCCTCCCAAATGCGTACAGCGCAATTGCAAGGATATATATATATATTTTTTTAACTCTGTGCTTATTTGTCTGCTGGAAAACTGACCTCCAAGTTGAGCAGTCTTATCTTATACCATTTTAACAAGAATTTTCACTTGTGTACATATCAAAAGGTGAACACGTCAAAACGCTTTAAAACCAAAAAGTTGCACTGCAAAAATCATTTCCAAAAAAACAATGTGGGGTAAAATGTGACAATTAAAATTGTCCCTTCTGGAAGAAAAGCTGACGAAATATCTTGCTGACAGTTATTCCAAAGCATAAGGCGCCTTCAATAGCACTTCAACTAATAAATCTCTGGGAAATGTGTGCACGAACGCTACAGTAAAAAAAAATTAACGCTAAATTTTATGTTTTAAACGATGTTGCCTTGCCTGGATTGTATAAAGGTTATTAACCCATTATAAACGCAGAGGGACAGAGAGAGAGAGCATTGATGAATCCGAACGAGTGTATCTGCATATTGGTATAAAAAGCATGGAATTCCATCTTTCGCACGTTTTAGCATTGCGTTAAGCAACTCGCATATCAGAAAAATTCTCATGCTTTGTCTTCAGGGCTGCCTTGCGGCAGAATGTCACTTTGAGGCAGCCGTTTCAATGGGAGACCGCACAAAAAAAAAGGCTTTCTGTAAGTACCCATGACATTAACATTACAATACTGTTCCCCAGTGAAAAGGAGTTTTAAGGCGGTGAAATGCAATGACAGGAGATAAATGCAAACCTGTTTTTTTCTCTCTCTCTCTCTCTCTCTCTCTCTTTGGAAGCTAAGCACATCAAACAGAGAATAGCAGGAACGAAATAGTAGAGATTAATAATCTGTCTCTTCCAAGTTTGTACGCGTCAACCTGTAATTTTCCTATTGTTGTACCCGTTGTGTAATGACACTGATAATACAGATTGTGTCAGGGTAGCGTCGCTGGCACTGCGCTTGGGAGACAAATTACATGGAACCCGACAAACAGGAAAACAGGCCAGTACCTGTGCAAAAAGGTCACTGAGTAGAAAGGATTTGCTTGTTATTTAGCCAGCTGAATGCCAACATGCCATATCACTGTTGCTAGATTATTAACTGGTAATGGTGAGCGAATAGGGTTTGTAGACAACAACAACAACAAAATCCCAAGGCGCAGAACAGTCAGGTTCTGCGCCCGAGCACGGGAGAGGGGCAACAACAACAACAAGTTGGATTTATATAGCGCTCTCACTCCACGCCGGATAGCGTCTCAGAGCACTTCACAATAATGGATCCCGGGGCCCGAGCCAATGGGAGGGGGAAATAGGTGACCGAAGGCGCAGTCGAAGAGAAAGGTCTTTAGTTGAGATCTGAAACTAGGAAGAGAGGTGGGGTGGGGGGGGTGAGATGAAGGGAATGAGGGAGGGAGTTCCAGAGCTTCGGGGCGTAGTGGCTGAAGGGACGGCTGCCGATGGTGGAGCGGAGGATTCGGGGGGACAAGGAGGAGTCCAGAACCGGACGAGCGAGGGTAGTGGGGAAGGGCGGGAGAGAATCAGGAGGGAAGGGAGAGAGTTGGGAGGGCAGCAGAAGGCATATACGAAGAGGAGGGTCTTGAGAGGAGGCGAGGGAGGGAGCATGATGAAGGGACCGTTGGATGGAGATCCAGCAGACTTGTGGTTTTTAAAAAAAAATTGGAGGGTCTTGAAAAATATTAAAAGAATTGTAATCATTCCACTTTTCACAACATCATGATCCTGTATCATTCAGATCCATATAATTGTCTGTGACAGTTGAGGTCAATAACATTGACTTGGCACCTCTAGCATGTCGGATGGTATGTTATGAATCTTACCAGTATAGGTTATAATACAGTACGTATTGCCTTTGACTGATGAATCCTCAGGGTTAACTGGCCCTTTTCCGTAACAAAACCCCTTCAGAAGAGAAGGCTTACCATGTCAAACTGATTAAAGGTTATTCATTAAGCGTTCAACTTCCCTTTCTCCTTCTCTTGCTAGGGGGGGGTTCATGCCTCGAGACGGGAGCCTTGCTCTGAGACATTGTCCTGCGTGAAAGAAACCTGCATTCGTGCCAATTGTTGCAATTAACGATCGTAAAGCTTTGCCAGGAAAGGTGGTTGGGGGGTCAAAAATGGATTAGAGGGTCATTTGGTTACTGATGATGATAATAATAATAACCCTTATGTTTGATAAAGAACCTTTCGCGTCACAGGAATGGGAGTGTGTTGGGATGGGGATGCTTTAAAGTGCTTTGCAGGATATATGGTGAAGTAAATTTACTGTGACTGTGTGAAGCTGAACGCAGCGTAGGGTCCGGCGATATATCAATATATCAGTTATACCCGATATAATTTTCATATCGATACGCCGATATAGACATTTAAAAAATATAGATATATCGCAAAATCGATATATCGAGGGAAAAAAATCAGAATGCGCACACACTGAACTACAAGACCCAGAATACTCATCTCTATACACAATGCACAGACCGAGGTGCAAAGCCGTCATATTGTATTCATAGTCCTAGAATACAATATACAGGTATGTAAGGGGAGAGAAACGGCTGGAGGGGGGTGGGGAGGGAGAGAGAGATGGCGGTGGAAGGGGGGAAAGAGCGACGGTGGGGGGAGGTGGGGAGGGAGAGAGAGACGGCGAGGGGGGTGGGGGGGAGAGAGAGACGGCGGGGGGGGAGAGAGAGACAGCGGGGGGGGTTGTGGGGGGGAAAGAGACGGCGGGGGGGTGGGGGGGGAGTGAGAGTCGGCGGGGGGGTGGTGGTGGGGAGAGAGAGACAGAGGGAGGGTGGGGGGGAGAGAGAGATGGCGGGGGCGGTGGGGAGAAGATAGAGAGACGGCGGGGGTGGGTGGGGGGGGAGAGAGAGACGGCGGGGGGTGTGGGGGTGGAGAAAGAGACGGCGGGTGGGGGAGAGAGAGACGGCGGGGGGGTGGGGATAGACAGGGGTGAGAGATGGGGGAATGTGATAATATACAGATAGATAGATAGAGATGGGGGAGGTGTGAGAGAGGAGAGAGACACAGAGACACAGACAGAAAAACACAGAGATGGAGAGAGTGAGTGTGAGAGACACAGAGAGAGAGAGATATTTACCTCCTGAGGAGATAGGCCCCGAATGTGCGCGCACCTCCGAATGCACGTGCACCTCACGATGCGCGCGCATGCGCAGTACAAAAATCCCGAAAATATTGATATTTCGGTATATCTCGATATGAGCCCATCGATATATCTAAATCGGAAAATTTCCATATCGATGGACCCTAACGCAGCGGCCTGCACGGAAGGACAGCCCCACAGACAAATGTCATTTTCAAGCCCAGTTAAAAATCTCCAATCAATATAATTGTACGAAAACAGGTTGATCCCAGACCACAGCTCGATCGTACCATTTCAACAACAACAACAACAACAAATTACATTTATAGAGCGCCTTTCACGTCGGGAGGACGTCCCAAGGCGCTGCACAGGAGGCGTGTGACCCGAGCTGGGAGGGGAGTGTTTGGGAAGGGGAGAAACACGAAGGGGCGGTAAAAGAGTTCGGGGTGGAACAAAAGGCACGATCGAAGAAGAAAGTCTTCAAACCGGCCTTGAAAGAGGAAAGGGAAGAGACGAAATGGAGGGATTGAGGGATGGCATTCCATAGGGTGGGAGCGGAGAAACTGAAGGCCCGGTTCGGGCGGGGGGCTCCCCAAGCCCCCCGCCCGAACTGGGGCAGTTCGGGCGGGGGGCTTGGAGCAGGCCACGTCCTGTTGAACGAAGGGTCCGGGTGGGCGTGTAGGGGGAGAGTAGATCGGTTAAATATGGTGGGGCAAGGCCGTGTAAGGCCTTGTAGGTGAGGACGAGGATCTTGAACTCGATCCTCTGGAGGATGGGGAGCCTGTGGAGACGGGCGAGGGTGGGGGTTATCTGGTCGCGGAGGCGGGTGCGGGATAGTACACGGGCTGCAGAGTTTTGGATGACCTGCAGCCTGTGAATGGAGGAACTGGGGAGGCTGACGAGGAGAGAATTTCCGTAGTCCAGCCTCGAGGTGATGTATGCGTGCACGAGTGTTTCGGCAGCGCTGGAGGTAAGATAGTTGCGGAGCCTGGCAATGTTGCGCAGGTGGAAATAAGCGGTGCCGGTCAAGTCGCGGATGTGGGGGAGGAAGGAAAGTTTTTGATCGAACATGATGCCGAGGTTCCTGATTGGCTTTGTGAGGTGGAGAGTACAGCCTTGGATGTTGAGGCTGGCAGCGCCCGATGTGCGGAGGCGCTGGCTTGAGCCAATCAGGAGGGCCTCGGTCTTACTCACGTTCAATTGCAAAAAGTTGTCCCTCGTCCAGGACTCGATGTCGGACAGACATGCTGTCAGAACGTCGATGGTCTGGGGGTTGAGGGATGAGGCAGAAAGGTACAACTGGGTGTCGTCCGCATACATGTGGAAATTTACCCCATGTTTGTGGATGACGTCGCCCAGAGGGAGCGTGGAAAGGGTGAAAAGGACGGGACCGAGGACAGAGCCCTGAGGAACGCTGTGAGAAACTGTGTGGGGGTTTGAAGAAAAACCGTTGGAAGAAACAAAATGTAAACGGTGGGTCAAATAAGAATGGAACCAGTCAAGGACTGTGCCTTGAAGGTTGAGGTGGGAGGAAAGACGTTGAAGGAGGATGGTGTGATCGACTGTGTCGAACGCAGCAGACAGGTCAAGGAGGACGAGGAGGCAGAGGGAGCCCTGGTCACAGGCGGTTAGGATGTCATTTGTGACCTTAACCAGGGCAGTTTCTGTGCTGTGGATAGGGCGGAAACCTGATTGGAGGGGTTCAAGAAGTGAGTGAGTTGAAAGGAAAGAGCGGAGCTGGGAGGCAACCACTCTTTTGAGGACCTTGGATTGAAACGGGAGGTTGGAGATGGGTCGATAACTTGATGGTTGCGATGCATCAAGGGAGGGTTTCTTCAGGATAGGGGTTTCAGGATCAGAATTTCGCCCACAACATACACCGTCAATTTACTTTACAATGTAAACACAGTCTGTGAAGAGTTTTAAGACTTTGTTCCCACCCTATGTGGAGTCATGTGGCTCAGTGGTTAGAGCATTTGTCTTCTCCTCGCCAGACTGCACTGGCTCCCTGTACCTAGAGCGGATCGATTTCAAAATCGTTTTGAAAACTCTTGTTTTCATATCCGTCCACTCCTCTGCACCCTCCCACCTCTCTGACTTCCTCTCCCCTCACAACAGCACCTGTTGCCTTCGCTACACCGGGGCTGGCATTCTCCTTGTCCCCCCAAATCTTCCGCTCCACCATCGGCGGCCGTGCCTTCAGCCACTACGCCCCGAGGCTCTGGAACTCCCTCTCTCACTCCCTTCACTTCGCCCCCTTTCTTCCTACTTTCAAGTCTCGGCTAAAGACCTTTCTTTTCGACCACACTTTCAGTCACC
Source organism: Hydrolagus colliei (assembly GCA_035084275.1). NCBI lineage: Eukaryota > Metazoa > Chordata > Chondrichthyes > Chimaeriformes > Chimaeridae > Hydrolagus > Hydrolagus colliei. The sequence goes on along the minus strand of CM068743.1, from coordinate 38,380,475 downwards.
TTCTTCCCCCTCCCCCTACTGGCTGTGCCCCGGGATCCGTTATTGGGAAGTGCCCCGAGATGCTGTCCGGTGTGGAGTGAGGGAAGGCACTGTATAAATCCAAGTTGTTTTGTTGTTGTTGTTGTAAGCAGGGTTTGATTCCCAGCTGGGGCAAAACATTGGGTGGGTTTCCTTACTCCACACTCTTTGTATCTCTGAGGTACTGTCGGTGAACTTTGCCACAAAGCTTCTTTGGACTCCATTGCCTTTTCCATCCACGTACACACAATTCACTGAAGAAACAACAAAGAAGAGAACCTTTCCGGATTGTGCTGGGGTAACTGGCATGGCCTTTGATTCTCGTCTAACTCCAGGAGACATGTTAGTGGCTATTGAGCTACCGGTTGTGATGGAGAGGTCAAACTTGTGAAACCCTTTACAGTAAAGCCTACGCGCTGTTCCCCGCTTGCTTCCCCTAGCCGCAGCTCTGACTACAAGTTATTTCTCGCCTCCAGTCACCTGTCACAAAGCCGAAGCCTATGGGTGGGGGGGTGTTCAGTCGCACAGAAAAGATGCGAGTGCTTGAGACAAGTGCTTGTAAACACAGTGCACCGATGTAACAGCTATTCCTTTATTCTCTCGTGACCACTCTGGAGGCATCGCAAGGGCAGTGCTATATATGGCCTGAGCATTGCTGCCCTTGGGGAAGTTGATGCCACTTATCATTTGGTTTTCAACGCGCCGTTCTGTGTAAACAAGAAAGTTTCCCCCCGCACCATAAAAGTGTTGGCTCTACTTGAAACCATGGAGAGACAAAGGATTTCATCGACGGCATATCACGTCGACAGCATTGTTGAGTTTCTCCATTGTCGTTAATAATAATAATAAAATAATAATAATAATTATTGCGTTTGATCCAGCACTTTGTACGTCTTCTAGACGTCTCAAAGTGCTTCAGATGGTTTCAAATTTACCAATGGTTTCAGAGTAACAAAATGGCGCATGTGACAAGCAACAACAACAACATAATTACATTTCTAGAGTGTCTTTCATGTCGGGAGGACGTCCCAAGGCGCTGAACAGTCACGACAGGACCCGAGCAAGGGGTAAGGGCAGGGCAGGGGGGAGGGGCGGGAGAGAGTTGGGAGGGCAGCAGAAGGCATTGTCAAAGAGGAGGGTCTTGAGACCATCCTTGAAGGAGGCGAGGGAGGGAGCAAAAGCAGAAAGACCAATAACCTGCCTTTCACATAAAATAATACCTCAAAGCAATTCCTCCTATATCTGTGAGCTTCTTATCCTCAAACAACCTGTCCACCCCCTCCATTTGGCGTGCTTCGGCCTGCTTCAGGTCCCTCAGCTCGCCCTCCCCATGGTGATGGACCTTCAGGCATTCTGCCCCCGCCCTCAGTCCCATAGTCCCTCCACCTCGCCCCATCCCTACCCTAGCAGTAAATAGGAACCCCCGTTGTTAGTCGATTGGCAGGTTGCTTTTTCTGGGGGTAATAATTTCTTCAAAATAATACGAATAATGTGGTCGCTCGATCCACGACTGTTTGTGAGACACCGCTGTGCGCATTTGGCTTAGGATTTCGCCCACAAAATATAGTCAATTTACTTCACTGTATACACTGTGAGACGTCTCAAAGACATGATAAGGCATTATAACAAATGCAAGATTATTATTATTATTTTTACTTGTACGCATCCCACCGCCTGCTGCCTTGACCCCCTTCCGCACCAACTGCTAGTCATCCAACACCCGCTGATAGCAGACACAGTTAACCTGTCTGTCTCCTCAAACTCTCCTCCGTTCCTCCTCAGAACTGCTGTCACAACTTCCCTCCTACAAACAAAAGGCTTGACCATTCTGACTTTGGATACTATCAGCACATTTCAAACTCTGGTCCCACCTGCCTTCGTGATAAAGTGCTGCATGAAATGCAATGAATGTTATTAGTACAGTATTACTATTATTGTAGATAATGTGGCAGTGGAGTTTCTGTTGGAAAGTGGGCACAATTCAATTTACAAATACCTTTGCTGTACATTGTAAAATCAGTTGTGGTGGAATAAAGGGAGCTTGTGTTATACCTAAACTGGATGTATTTGAATCAAATAATAATAAACAATAATAATAATAATCCTTGCATTTGATATAGCGCTTTGCACATCTTATTGACTTCTCAAAGCGCTTCACAGAATATATTGTAAAGTGAATTGACTGTTTATTTGTGGGCCAAATGCGGCAGCAAATTGCACACAGCAGTGTACCCACAAACAGTCGTGGGTTGAAATGACCAATTTTTATTGTTGTGTTTTTTTTGAGGGATTATTATTAGGTGTGTGTGTGTGTGTGGAGTAAGGAAACTTGCCCAAGGTTTCGCCCTGACCTGCTTGGATTCGAGCACAGGTCTCACGCTTGTAAGGTGAATACTCTAACCACTGAGCTACAGAAAATGGATGGCAAAGGTAGAAAGGACATCGTTATTTCTCGTTATATTTTTTTTATGTATCTTTAACCTTCCCCAGGGTTATATCTCCCTTCTCTTGAAAAATCAACCCCAAATGTGTTATGAGATTTAAAGAAAATACTAAAACAATGTGTGTGAAAAAACAGAGACAATTCTCACTCTGGAACAACACATAGCATCACATTTGCTATTCAAACCCTTCACACATGTGGTGGTGCTGACAGCAAGTAGAGGATTCTGTATGCCTTGTGGCGTTCTGTCACATAGAAAAATATCAAAATTGTTCTGCATTCTGTATTAAAAATGAACAAGATTCCTGAGGGCGTTGTGTTCAAGGATTGACCCCAAACACAGCAAAGCGATGCAGTGTCACCAACAAACCCCAAATAGTTATATTCATCGTGACAGTTGGGCGGAAAAAAAATGAGAGAAGGACGTTTCTAAACATTAAAGCCGCTCAAAATATTTTTGCAATAGTTTAGATGTAACAGGAGAAGCAAAGAGATTTAAAAACAAAACTATGCAGTGCGTGTCCTGTGGAGAATAATCTGAGCTCGTCAGAATTCTTTCAGAGTAGGTGGCTGATCTCTGTTATAAGTAGGAAAGTTTCAGTTTTCAAATCACACAATGCCATTGATGGAAGCGATGAGTGTTGAGGTAACAACAACAACAACAACAAATTACACTTGTATAGCACCTTTCACGTCAGGACGTCCCAAGGCGCTGGACAGTTACTGCTTCAGACCCAACCTGAGGAAGGGGGCGGGGGGAGGGAAGGGGAGGATAAGGAGTTGCCGATGGGTCCATCGAAGAGGAGAGTCTTGAGGTGGACTTGAAGGAGGCCAGGCAGGGGATGAGGCGGAGGGACTGCGGGATGGAGTTCCAGAGGTTGGGGGCAGATTGGCTGAAGGCTCGCTCGCCAATGGTGGGGCAGGTGGGTCGGGGGACGTGGAGCAGGCCAGAGCCTGCTGAGTGGAGGGGGCGGGTAGGTAAGTAAGGGGATAGGAGTTCATGGATGTAGGGCGGGGCGAGGGTGTGGAGGGCTCTAAATAGCATTAAAGGCACAACTTAGGTTGTGGGCCTCAAGGAAGATGTGGTAAGAGGCTACAGTTCACATATTTCTGCCCCCTATAGTACAAATCACTGCACGTAAATTCACTGTATGCCATGCATCCACGTTTTGGATTTCTCTAATGTAGTGTTAAATGGTGTAAATTGTTCTCCAACAACTCAAATTCATACTTTGTTCAGGGTTGCTCGACAGTATAAGAATCTCCATATGCATTTAACTTTGGGCAAATTGGCTTCCGCGTTTCCACAGTCACTGCACTTTACTATATTGACTGTGAAGTGCTTTGGGACAGCCTGATGTGAAAGGTGCTACAGCAATATAAGGATTATCACTCTTATTGTTGAGAATAATAATAACTTTATAGTAATAATAATCCTTTCATTTGATATAGCACTTTTCATGTCTTCTACATGTCTCAAAGCGCTTCACAGAATATACTGTATATAATACTACTAATAATAATCCTTGCTATTGTTATTGCACTTTCCACATCTTATCAACGTCTCAAAGCGCTTCACAGAATATACTGTAAAGTGAATTGACTGTATATATTTGTGGGCGAATCGCGGCAGACAATGGCACACAGCAGTGTCCCACAAACAGCCATGGATTGAAATGACCAATTTTATTATTGTGTTTTTTTTTGACGGATTATTATTAGGCGTGTGGAGTAAGGAAACTTGCCCAAGGTTTCGCCCTGACTTGCCTGGATTCGAACACAGGTCTCCCCAGCTTGGTTTCCCCAGCTTGCAAGACAAATGCTCTAACCACTGAGCCACAGGAACTCCACAAATATATACTGTGAATTGACTGTATATTTCATGTGGGCAAAACACTGCAGCCAATTGCGCACAGCAGTGTCCCCACAAACAGTCGTGAATTGAAATAATCAATTTAAAAAATTTTTTTTTAGGGATTATTATTAGGCGTGTCTGTGGAGGTAGGAAACTTGCCCAAGGTTTCACCCTGACCTGCCTGGATTTGAACACAGGCCTCACACTTGTAAGGCGAGTGAGTGTTCTAACCACTGAGCTACAGGCACTCCAACTTTAATACAACTTCCTGACAAGTGAAGGAACTGAGTACTAAGTTGGCAAAGTCAGTTGCGTTAATTTCAGATTTGTAAATAAGAGTCTTGCAAAGATTGAATGGCTAAATCTTTAACTTTGGTAGAAAATGTGTTCTCCATTACACTGGCTGAACATTTAAAACTTTGATATTAAGAAACCTCTTAAGCCATACCCCTAGTGTATCACGCATCTGTGTAAGCATCAAGAGCTCCTGTAGCCCAGTGGTTAGAGCACTCGCTTTACTAGTGTGAGACCTATGTTCAAATCCAGGCAGATCCAGGCGAAACCTTGGGCAAGTTTGCTTACCCCACACACATGCCTAATAATAATCCGTCCCAAAAAAACACAATAATAAAATTGGTCATTTTCAATCCATGACTGTTTGTGGGGATGCTGCTGTGCGCAATTGGCTGCCCCGTTTCACCCATAAATATACAGTCAACTCACTTTACAGCATATTCTTTGAAGCGCTTTGAGACATCGATAAGATGTGAAAAGCGCTATATCGAATGCAAGGATTTTTCTTATTATTCTTATTAAGAAACAACCTTGGCAGTGACACTGCCAGGCACCGACTGCTTGAATTACATTTCTTGTTGGTCATTTGGGAGGTGAATTGATGATAAAGAGGATTTGCTGTATTGTTGCCCTTGCCGTGTCGAAACGTTTCAAAGCACTTCACAGGTAATTACTGGTTTTGTAGGTAGTTATTTGTGCCTGTATAACCGCAGCCATGAGGTGAATAATCAATTTATCAGTCGGACTGGAGCTCTCTGCCCGTTTCTAGACGCTGACGGGGAATCTTTAAGGTAGCATCAGATGAACAGGCAGAGGGGACTTTGGTTCAATATCTCGTCTGAACAAGAGCACCTCCAAAAATGCATCACTTAATGTCACTTAAGATGCATCGCTAATGTCTGTGGAGCAGTCCATCCGCATTGACAGCGCCTTCACGTGCTGCATTTACACAATCAATTATGATAATAATAATCCTTGCATTTGATACAGCGCTTTTCACATCTTATCGATGTCTCAAAGCGCTTCACAGAATATACTGTAAAGTGAATTGACTGTATATTTGTGGGCGAAACGTGGCAGCCAATTGCGCACAGCAGCGTCCCCACAAACAGTCTTGGATTGAAAACGACCAATTTTATTATCGTGTTATTTTGGGGAAGGATTATTATTAGATCTGTTTATGTGTGTGGAGTAAGGAAACTTGCTCAAGGTTTCACCCTGATCTGCCTGGATTTGAACACAGGTCTCATGCTTATAAAGCGAGTGTTCTAACCACTGAGCCGACGGGAGCTCCATGATTATTTTGAGTTGCAACAAAGTGTGACTTTATTCTTTTTCTCCTGGTGGAGTCCCTGTAGCTCAGTGTTTAGAGCAATCATCTCGTAATCAAGGGTTCAATTCCCAGCAGGTCGGAATATTGGGCAAGTTTCCTTACTCCACATGCCTCTGTTTACCTAGTGGTGAGTAGGAACCTGGTTGTTATTCGATTGGCAGATCACTTTTATTCGGGGATCCCTCTAAATTCTTTAAAAAAATAATAAATTGGTCACTCAATCCACAACTGTTTGTGGGACACTGCTGTGTGCAATTGGCTGCCATGTTTGGTCAACAGATAGGCAGTCCAATTCACTTTACAGTACATTATGAATAGACTTTACAGTAGATCCTGTGAATCGCTTTGAGACGTGAGAAGCACTATATGAAATGCAAGGATTATTATTGTTTCTCAATAACAGAGGAGGGAAAGAGAGAGAGAGAGAGAGAGAGAGAGAGAGAGAGAGAGAGGGAGAGAGAGAGTGGAGGGGGTGAGGAGGGAGGGTTCAAAAAAATCTTTGATGTGCTGTTGTGAAGCGCAGTCGATGAGCTTTCACTGAGTTGAAATTAAAAGGCACTTAGAGGAAAACTGTTTCCACCCGCCATCAGTTGCAACCTGAAAGGTCTTTTTCACGGTGATTAATTAGAAGCTGAAAAAAAGTGAGGTTTAATAAACTAGTTGAACGGCTTTCAGCAGCGGCTTCGCAGGTTAATGGACAGTGGCTTTCCTTGACTAAGTGTTATTACTACAGTCCATAATTTCATCTCGCAAATGGATCCAGGAGTGAATCTTCCTCTCGGTAATTGAGTATTGATTTGAAAATAAATGATAGTGTAACACTCCCCCTGAACTGCAGGGCGCCGCTGCAGGTTGAGACGAGAAATGACTTCTAGTTCGCGTTTAAGTTGTGGATTGGGATGATGGAATTCCGTTTAATAATTCTGCAGGAATGGCAGTTCCATGGCAATCTTCCTTTTATTACCGCTGTTGGAAGTTATGAGAGGAAGGCACGGAAACATAAACTTCAAACAAATAAGAAGTACTGGTGTCGTTTGCAGTGTTGAGAAAGCTACATTGGCACTAAAGTTATTTTTCTCTCTCGCTGTTGACAAGCAAACTGTTGAAATAAAACTGCTCCCGGCTCTTAATTTTTCAGTGAATCAGCTCATTGAGGATAACAGAACAGAGGTCTATTCATCACTTTCACACAGTGTTTCAAAATCCACTTCCCCCCACCCTCCTCACCCACCTCAGGTGGAACACAGCAGATTATTCTGGCAAACTGCCGTCACTCGGTGAATGTGAACGAAGCTGTTTGCTTAGTCCTGCTGAGATTTGTTTTACAATCTCTGGTCAGCTACCTGGTTTGATTCGACCAATATAATATTAGGAAGATGATACCTGGATTTTTTGCAGGTTGTGCATTTTGTGGAGCTCCCGCAGCTCAGTGGTTAGAGCACTCGCTTCACAAACGTGAGACCTGTGCTGCAAATTCAGGCAGGTCAGGGCGAAACCTTGGGCATGTTTCCTTACCCTACACACACACACATCTAATAATAATCCCTCCAAAAAAACAAATAATAAACTGGTCATTTCAATCCACGACTGTTTGTGGAGACGCTGTTGTGCGTAACTGGCTGATGCATTTCGCCCACAAATATACAGTCAATTCACTTTACAGTATATTTTGTGAAGCGCTTTGAGACGTCTAGAAGACGTGAAAAGTGCTTTATCAAACACAAGGATTATTATTATAATTATTATTATTTATTAACAGTGAATTCGATAATACCAGCAAACACCTGAGTAGAGCAGTATGTACAATGACAGCTTATTGTTTGTTTGAAGCATGAAGGCATACTTCAGCCTTGTATGCCATAAGTAGCCATACAAGGCTGAAGTAGCCTTGTATGGCTACATAGTAGTCATACAATGAAGATGCCTTTCTAGGCAATATAAGGAAACTGCATTTTTGTATATATTGTGGGTGAAACACGGCAGCCAATTGCGCACAGCAGTGTCCCACAAACAATCGTGGATTGATTGACCAATTTCTTATTATTTTTTCAAAGATGATTATCCCCTTCAAAGCCATCCTCAAATCGACTGTGAACTGGGTTCCTACTTACTGTTGAACAGATATTTGTGGAGTAGGAAAAATTGCCCAACATTTTGCCCTACCGGGAACTGAACCCTGGTTTCTCACTTGCGAGGCGAACGCTCTAACCACTGAGCTACAGGAACCCACTACAGTCCCTAAGATTAATACGTTCCATAAGACGCAATGTGTATTGATCCTCGCAGCCACAGCATCCCCTAGTGGCGTGGGAGGACACATGCCTACATAGACACCCTGGACATAGGTTTTTTTCCCTTGGAGTGACAATATAATAATAATAATAAGCCTTGCATTTGATATAGCGCTTTTTACATCTTGTCGATGCCTCAAAGCAGAATATACTGTAAAGTGAATTGACTGTATATTTGTGGGCGAAACACAGCAGCCAATTGCGTACAGCAGCATCCCCACAAGCGACTTCATGGATTGAAATGATCAATTTTACCATTGCATTTTTGGGGGGATGGGTTAATATTAGGTGTGTTTGTGGAGTAAGGAAACTTGCCCAAGATTCCGCCCTGACCTGCCTGGATTCGAACACAGGTCTCACGCTTGTTAGGCGAGTGCTCTAACCACTAAGCTACAGGAGCTCCACAGAACATCATACATCTGCAATTAAACCTTTTTCCCTCACTCAGTTATCAGGGCAAGTCTACAGGATGTCAGGAGTTTACAATGTCGCTGACCTTCACTCCGCACATGTGTTCCATGCAGCACCCAAGCGGAAGGTGACAGTCCGAAGACAGAAGACAGTAAAAACATGTACGATAATTCTCCCTTCAGTAGAACCTGGCACCAACGGTTGTCAGTCCGTGAAATCGATGCCGGTTAAAAACCACCAGTCATTATTTTGCTCACAATGTCAGAAACCCGCATTCCACATGAGTGAATTCCATCCCGAGATCCAGTCGGCCAACAGGAGATGCTGTCTGTTTCAATACACATAAGTGGTTGTTGAACCGGTCTCTCCTCTTCAATGTTGTAGATGCCGCGCATTGCAAAGCCTCATTAAAAAGCTCCCGCGCTTTGCTTTGCTTTGTATGAAATTCGCATTTGGTAAATCATTAACATATTGCCCCTGATCTTTGTTTCAATGCAGTGCAGATTTTCGGTGTGAAATGCTTTTTGACTGCACGTCAGCCCGAGCGCCAAGTGATTTCCGCGCTTGCCTTTGCTCAAAGGTCTTGTCATGTTTCATTATGTTTGTCTGGTGTAAATAACATGCTTTTGTCCAATAAATGTGACTGCCAGATGTGCACACAACTGTCCCTCTGTGTCTAATGAATCTGCACAGGAACGCTAGATTTTCAGCGTCACTGCGAATTTATTGAATCTGCTCAGTGAATTTAATGCAATTTACATCCTATCTAATGAGATAACAGCTATACAAATCTATTCCCCCTTTTTTATTATTATTGCTGTTAAATAAATGATAAACATTGCATTTGATGATGACTCAAAGTGCTAATTTGACTGTCAAATGTATTTGACTGTGTATTTTGCAGGCGAGGGTGGCAGCTAATCCGCGCCCGGCAACGTTGCAACAACCACAACTCGCATTGAGATAACAATCTTCTCACGGGGTAGCGTCTCAGTGCGCTTCGCAGTGGCGGAGTCTGCCAACGAGCTAAAGGGAGAAGCGATCAAACAGTCAGGTCTTTAGGCAGGACTTGAACGTGGGAAGGGAGGGGAGGGGACAAGGCACAGGGATTGAGGGAGAGAGTCCCAGAGTTTCTGGGCATAGGGGCCAAAGGCACGGTGGTGGAATGGAGGGCAAGAGGGATAAATAGGTGGATAGAGCCAGGCAAACGGATGCAGGGATTGGTGCAGTTTGGGATAAGCAGGTTGGATAGGTGGGGGGGGGCGCGAGGGGTGGGGGTGCCGCAGGAAATTAAGTGATTTGAAAATGATTGAGAGGATCTTGAAGTCGATCCATTCTGCGATTGGGAGCCTGTGCAGCCTGGCAAAGGACTGGCTGATAGACAACATATCACAAACATATCACAGCAAAAATACAATGGGTTCAAAAAAAAAAAGCAATAACATGGAAATTCTATGTGAGGAAATAAAGAAAATCTGAGAACCTTCACAAAGTCTTTTTAAACTTTATTTTTTTAATCAATCTGTATTCAAGTCAATTCGGAAATGTAATCTTTTCAAAATATTTTTCATTCATCGAGTTAAAAAAAAATGATGTTGTTTATCTGGCTTTTTGCAGCCAGTCAAAGCGAGGAAAAGCTGTGATTGACAAGAGTTTGCTTATCGACATGGGAAAGGACAGCTGCTTCAATGGCTCCGTGGGTTTCGCCAGTGACTGGATGAGACACACAGATATGAATGTCTGCACTGAATCTGTCTGATCACAGGCTGTGGTGATACAATTCTCTCAGTGACCCTGCTTTAGGGAGAAGAATCTGTTCTGATGTGTGCATAGGACAAGCTCAGGCTCAGTTGCATTTAAACTGTCGGCTGACTCTCACTGTTAGGCCTCGCACTCGAGGAATAGCCATTTAACAATGATATTGGATGGCAATTGGAGCCCACATGTGGAGCTCCTGTAGCTCAGTGGTTAGAGCACTCTCCTTAAAGCATGAGACCTGTGTTCGAATCCAGGCAGATCAAGGCAAGTTTCCTTATTCCACACACACGCCTAATAATAATCCCTCCAAAAAAAACATACACAATACTAACATTAGGCATTTCAATGCATGACTGTTTGTGGGGGACGCCGCTGTGCGCAATTGGCTGCCGCGTTTTGTCCACAAATATACAGTTAATTCACTTTACCGTATATTCTATTAAGCACTTTGAGACGTTGATAAGACGTGGAAAGTGCTATATCAAATGCAAATATTATTATTATTTTATGATATAATAATTGCCTTTGATACAGTGTATTTTCATGTCTTAAGACGTTCACAGAATTTACTGTAAAGTGAATTGATTGTATATTTTGTGAACGAGTGTCCCACAAACAGTCATGGGTTGAATAACCAACTTATTACTATTATTATTTTTTGAAAGAATTATTACCCCTGGAAAGCGATCTGCCAGTCGACTGACAACCGTGTTCCTACCTACTGCTATACAGGGACGTGTAAAGTAAGGAAGATGGCCCAACATTTTGCTCTACTGGGAATCAAACCCAGGTTTCTCACTTGTGAGGCAAGTGCTCTAACCATTGAGCTCCAGGACCCCCAATAGGGGTTGTGTAATTCCTGATGGAAGAAGATTCAGTTTTCTTGGCCTGGACACTGGGGGAAACTTTGTTTTAATGTATCATCAAATGCAAGGATTATTATTATTATTCACACTTCCACCACCCTTTTCTTGGCTCGGCTTCAGGCTATGCCATTGTTAAGCTCACTGAGATGCCACCTGGCATGGAGGGTAGGGATGGGAGTGCTATATAAATACAAGTTGTTGTTATTCTTGAAGACAGAATCTTAAACAGCGAAGTATTCCCTAGCACTGGACTGAAGTGTCAGGGTGGGCTGTGAGCTCAACATCTCAGTGTGGTGAATGAATTCACAATTCTCGGACTCAGAGGTAAGAGTACTTTGTAGATATTTGGGCTGGTTGGTTAACCTTTAATTGTCAGTATAAGTGATATCAGGACAATTAAAAGGTTAACTGTCGCAATCAAGGTCTCGAAAAAACAACAACACACACACCCATCCACTGAACCACACATACACACACACACACACTCAAGAATAGAATAGTCTTTCTCGGGCTTACTTTTAATCTCTATCCCCGAGTCCGGTGGCTATAAATGAGGACTAAATTAGCTTTGAAAGGCACATATTCTGTAAAGATATAAAAGCACTTCTGGGCTTATCATGCCCGAGTGTTTGAACAGCTGCAGGCTTAATGCTTGACACATTTTTCCACAAGAAATATGTCAAATTGTCTGAATAATTCCACCACTGTAATTAGCTTGCACAGTTGGTTAACTCAGGGTTCAGAAGAGGGCAGGTTAGCGTTCCCCCGCTGTCTTCATTGTTGGCCAGAGCAACGTGAACAGTGTGCTGGGTGCTGGGTGCTGTTCACAGTACTTGCAAAATAAGGATGGGATCTCACGAGGCAGGTGCAGGTACTGTACTCTTCCTGCTCAAAGAGGGGTTTGAATACAACGACGACGTCATCTTGCGACTAGCATGAGACCTGTGTACGAATCCAGGTAGATCAGGGTGAAACTTTGAGCAAGTTTCATTACTCCACACTAACACACGCCAAACAATAATCCGTCAAAAAAACCCACAATAAGAAATTGGTCATTTCAATCCACGACTGTTTGTGGGACATTAAGTCTGTGACCTCTTATCCCCCTTCCAAGCTGTCTGCTCCCTCTGCTCAGTGGGCTCCGGCCTGCTCCATTGTACTCTGACCCACCCGCCCCACCGTTGAAGGACGAGCCTTCAGTCACTCTGCCCCTAACCTTTGGAACTTCATCCCGCAATCCCTCTGCCTCACCCCCTCCCAGCCTCCTTCACATCCCACCTCATGAGCCTCCTCTTCGACTGTGCCATTGGTCACCCCCCACTTCCCTCCACCCTCCCCGATCCCGATCTCAGCTCGGGTCCAAAACACTGACTGTCCAGCGCCACGGGACGTCCTCCTGATGTGAAAGGCGCTATACAAATGTAATTTTGTTGTTGGTGGTGTTGTTGCAGTGCAGCTGATGCCTTCCTTCTGATGAGACATTAAACTGAGGCACATCTGCCTGTTCAGGTGGACGGATGAAAATACACTGGCACTATTGGAAAAGAGAAGGGTGTTTCTTCCAGTGTCCTGGCCAACAATTCCCCAAATAAAATTGGCCAAGAGTGTTTGTGTGACATTGCTGTGCACAGAAATGACTGCCACATTCACCCACAAGGTTCACAGTCGCTCTACTTTGGACATGATAAATCCCTATATGAAACTCAAGGATTATTATTATTATTAATTCATAGAGTATTTAAGCAAGAAGACATTCTACCCTGTGATATGCAACTTGGCTCAATTGGCAGAACTCTTGCCTCTGAATCAGAATAATAATATTAATATTAATAATCCTTGCATTTGATATTATGGTTTCATGCTTTCCAGACATCTCAAAAAGCACTTCACGGAATATATACTGGAAAGTGAATTGATGGTATATTTGTGGGCTAAATGTGGCAGCCAATAGCAGTGTCCAACAAATAGTCATAGATTGAAGTGACCCATTTATTACTGTTCTTTGTCTTGAGGGATTATTATCAGGCGTGTGGAGTTAGGAAACTTCCACGGTTTTTGACACTTCAGTATAGAAACAGAGTGTTGCGAAGTCGGAGGTGCTGTAGTTTGCATGAGATATCAAACCGAGGTTAAATTGATCATTCGTCTCATGGCTTTCTGTGGGACACTGCTGTATGCAAATTGGCTTGGTGTTTTAGCCAACAAAATACATAGCACTTGATGGCAATTGAATGTGAAGTGGTTTGAGACGTTTTATCATTATAGGTTCCATATCAAATGCAAGGATTATTTCATTGTACAGTCACATTAATTAGCATACTGACTAACCATGGTTAAATGCTTCATGCTAATCATGGCACAGCTCTGCATAAGCGAGTGCTCAGCTTGACTTACTTTAACTTAAATCTGCACATGGAGACGAGTTTGAACTGCTGTGGGTGAATGGAATAAAAGTGTGGCAGAGGCCAACTCCTGTGCGTGGTCTTGTAATTCACGTAGCTTTAAATGTAAATTGTTGATCCTTAATCTTAATGCTCAATACCTCGCCAAGAATTCATATCACCCGCTAATGGGATTTAACATGATGTTAAAGTTGCGGTGTTCCTACAAACACAAAACATTTCCGTTTCTTATTTTAGGATTTGGCATTGAAATAGAGTTGGGTACCATCCCCCACTCCCCCACCCACCCCGCCACACACATACACGTAAACACACACACATAAGCACACTTTTTGAAAACAGTAGCACCCAAATCAGTCCTGTAGCTCAGTGGTTAGAGCACTCGCCTTGCCCAAGATTCACCCTGATCTGCCTAGATTTGTACATAGTTCTCACACTTGTAAGGAGAGTGCTCCAACCACTGAGCTACAGGAGCTCCACAGAACATCATACATTTGCAATGAAATATACCTTCTTCCCTCACTCGATTATCAGACCGACATCCAACGCTTTTATCTCGGTGGCCGAGAAGCTTATTCCTCTAAGCAGGCATAAAGATAACTCTCTTTTCTCTCAATGTATATTTGAAGAATCTTTCACTTCATTAATCCCTCTGGAAGATCCGAGCGAAAATAGAACCGCAAGCTGCAAAGTGAGCTCGTAGCTACAGCACAAATTGATGCCAGCAACAGTGAAAGCTGTATTGATGTATATTTTGTTTACAGACACCCAGCAATTGGCATCGATCGCCCATATGATATCATAAGGTCACGGTACGTGCAGAAATAACGACTCGGGAAATAGGAGACCGCTCGATCATACTGCCTGTCTACCTCTGTGCTCTAACATGGTTAAAGGGTAAGGGAGAGGGATAGGATAGGATAATGGGAGTGTGGCATGGATAGCTCCAGTGGGTGAGCTGGTATATATAATACAATACAATTTACATTTATATAGTGTCTTTTATATTGGGGGAGGGGAGGGTTAAAGTGTTTTATACAGCTGTCTAGTCACCCGAGCCAGGAGGAGGGGAAAGGTCGCGTTTCAAACTGAAGGTTTGATTTTTTAGTTTGATGGAATAGAATAGAAGAGAATAGAATAGGATTGAAAATTGCAGTATCTCTCAATGCATTCCCCTCCACAATTAATAATTGTTAATAATTAAGGGATGCTTAATTATCGACTGGAGGCACCCATTGCCTTCTCTCCTCCGGTTCTGGCTTCTTACTTGTCCGCCCGAATTCTTCGCTCCACCATCAGCGGCCGTGCCTTCTGCCACTATGCCCCAAAGCTCTGGAACTCCCTTCCTCACTCCCTTTGCCTCGCCACCTCTCTTCCTAGTTTCAGGTCTCAGCTAAAGACCTTTCTTTTTGACCGTACCTTCGGTCACCTTTTTTCCCCTCCCACTGGCTCGGTCCTGGGATCCATTATTGTGAAGCGCTCTGAGACGCCGCCCGGCATGGAGAGAGGGCGCTATATAAATCAAAGTTGTTGTTGTTGTAAGGCACGATGGCAACAACTTGCAGTTATGTAATGTGTGGTTACAGTTTGCGGGCCTTTACCAGTCCTTATCACACATTTGGGACTGAACTGGTGGGTGTTCTGGAGGGATGAGATCAGACAGGCTGAAAGGCCTTCTTTATCCAGATAAATCTTGAGGAGAAATTATAATTTCCAATTAGGTTTCCAAAAGTAACGATGATCAAAATCTTTCTTACAGCCCGGTAATATACTAGATATTGAACCCCATCTTAAATACCAATAGTGCATTTATAATATCAATAATAAAAATAATACTATTTGATACAGCAGCTTATCACGTCTTCTAGATGTTTCAAAGCGCTTTGGCAGAATATAGCATCAAATGAATTGACTGTATATTTTTTGGGTAAAATGCAGCAACCAATTGTTCACGGCAGCATCCCACAAACAATCGGGGACCGAAGTGACCGATTTTTTTTTAAGGAATTATTCCCCGCGGAAAGGCGATCCGCCAATCGACTAACAATGGGGTTCCTACTTGTGGAGTAAGGAAAGTTGCCCAACATTTTGTCCTGCCGGGAATCAAAGCCAGGCAGCTCTCTTGCTTGTGAGGTGAGTGCTCTGACCACTGAGCCATGTGACTCCATTATTAAAAGACAAACACACAATGACAAAGCACTTGCGATTTTTTATCTCATCTCCAAATGAAGCCTGTAGTCAGCAGGCATGACCTGCACTCTGACTCTTAACAAAGGAGTGCTGCCCGCTAACATCAATCAACTGGTTTTAAGTTCACGGTTCACGAAGAAACAACAGATGTGATCGCAGCAACTGGGTTTTTGTGAATTCAAAGCGCAAAGTAAAAACCCGTTTCAGAAACTAATCATCCACAAAAAGGTACAAAAATACGTACTGAGGGGACATTGGGAAGCCAACTATTTCAACAGGGATAGTGGTGGGAGAAGATATGAGGGCATCACTGGTTAAGGTATATTGTGAAAAACTGGTGAAAAACAGTGAATGGTTATCCCAGGACTTTGAGGTGAACGGCCCCAACTCCTTCCCTGCCACTTCGCCACCACCACTCGACTGTCTAACAGAGCCAGTTGTAACTATAGGTAGACCTCGCTTAACGTTGCTTCGGTCAACGTTGTTTCATTATTACGTGAATAATAATAATCCTTGCATTTTATATAGCGCTTTTCACATCTTATCGACGTCTCAAAGCACTTCACAGAAAATGTACGGGAAAGCGAATTGACTGTATATTGGTGGGCGAAAGGAGGCAGCCAATTGCGCACAGCAGTGTCCCCATAAATAGTCGTGGATTTAAATGACTAATTTTTATCATTTTTTTAGGGACAGATTATTATTAGGAGTGAGTATGGAGTAAGATAACTTGCCCAAGGTTTCGCCCTGATCTGTCTGGATTCGAACAAAAGTCTTGTGCTATATCAAATGTAAGGATTATTATTCTTACATATTGGAAGTAAAAATAGGAAACACATGGACTCCATGAATGGGATAGAAAGCTGAAAGAGGCTCAAACACGTTAGTTGGCTGAAATAAAACTGCTACCTTATTTGGTATGCACAAATTGGCTGAGGCATTCGTCTGCAGAGATACGCAATAAAAATCCTGGTGAAGCACTTTGAGACATCTCGTAAGGTGTCATGATAAGGCAATATATCAAATGTCAGGAGTGTTATTATTGCTCATCATGTCAACGCAGTTGGTGTAATATTTCATCAGGCTCTCCATTTGCTCTCTTCACAGCGCTGTGTGAGAGCCGCATTCGTGGTAGCATTTTAGTGGGCTCCGCGACCACATCACTCCCACCCTCGCCTATCTCCACTGGCTCCCCATCCCCCAAAAGGGGCAAATTCAAGATTGTTGTCCTCACTTTCAAGGACATTCACAACCTTGCCCCCACCTATCTCTTCGACCTGCTGTCTCTCTATCAGCCATGATTTTATTGAATGGTGGGGCAGGCTCGAGGGGCTGAATGGCCTACTCCTGCTCCTAATTCTTATGTTCTTATAATAATCCTTGCATTTGATACAGCACTTTTTCACATCTTCTAGATGACTCAAAGTGCTTCATGGTATGTTCTGTAAAGTGAATTAACTGTATATTTGTGGGTGAAACACGGCAGTCAATTGTGCACAGCAGTGTCCCCACAAACAGTCGTGGATTGAAATGACCAATTATATTATTGTACTTTTTTGGAGGGATTATTATTAGGCATGTGTGTGGAGTAAGGAAACTTGCCTAAGGTTTCACCCTGACCTGCCTGAATTCGAACACAGGTCTCACGCTTGTAAGGCGAGTGCTCTAACCACTGAGTTACAGGACTTCACAGTGTAGTCTAGTGCTGTGGTCAGGTCTTGAATGCATTTCTGCGTGGAACAGTGGAATTAATAATAACAATGCATTTGGCAGGGCAACTTTCACATTGGGAGTTAGGAGTTGGGAGTTAGGAATTGGGAGTTTTAGGCAAAGGCGTTAGATCCCTTGCGCACAGCAATGTCCCACAAACAGCCATGAAATTAATGACCAATTCTATTTGGCCAGGACACCAGGAGAAACTCTCTTCTCTTTTTGAGTTTTAACCTGAACAAGTAGATGGGATTTTGATTTGAACGTCTCACCTGATAGATGGAACCGCTGAAAATACGCAGTAAAAATCCTGATTAAATCCCCAAATACTATGCAGCAGTAAAAAACAACAACAAAATGACATTTATAGAGCACCTTTCATGTCGGGAGGATGTCCCAAGGTGCTGAACAGTCAGATTGGGACTTTACAAAGAGCTTGCACAGACTCGATGGGCCAAATGTGCTGAAAAATGTGATTTTCAGAGGTGCCAAACTTTCATCAAGATGTTAGACCGAGGTCTTATCTGCCTGCTCAAGTGAATATTAAAGATTCCGAGCACCATTCGAAAAGAGAAGGGTTATTCTCCTTGTATCTAGGCTAACAAGCTTGCAGGTAAAATTTCACGGCTATTTGTGGGATATTAACTGTAGATAAGCTAGCTGCCATGAAATACACAGTCATGGCAGGTTACAAAATATCCCCCTGTAAAGCGCTTTGAGAGCTTTTGACATTTTAGATGCTATATCGCATGCAAGTTATATTAGCGCAGTGGTTAGAGCATTAGCCATACAAGTGTGAGACCTGTGTTCGAATCCAGCCAGGTCAGGGCGAAACCTCGGGGAAGTATTCCTTACTCCGCACATGGCTAATAATAATCCCTCCAAAAAACCCACAATAATAAAAATGGGCTATTTTCAATCCACGACTGTTTGCGGGGACGCTCTGTGCGCAATTGGCTGCTGCGTTTCGCCCACAAATACAGAGTCAATTCACTTTACAGTATATTCTGGGAAACGCTTTGAGACATCTAGAAGATGCGAAAAGCACTATATCAAATACAAGGATTATTATTATTAGCAGTAGTATAAATTTATTATAAAAGCGAATAATCTGTAACTGTAAAATAATAATCACACAACCCAGGTTGACAGAGCAAAAGAAAACTGGATTGCGAATACCCTTCTATCTTTTTTTTCCATGTTTGAAATCTTTTCACTGGTGTCTCAATGTTGCTGTGATCTATTTTGCTTGATGATTTAATGAGGCACAGCCTAATGCGTTTACGAGTCATCTCTTTGGGCCCATTGCTAAAAAACAGTGAGTTGAAGAACCAAGGGTGTCAGCCACTTCACTTTGCGTTAAGACACCCTTCTGGTTTCCACCGAGTTTCACGGTAATTGCCCATGACACCGAACAGCCCAGTGTCTGGCTTAGTCCATCTCACCCAGCCTGCTGAGGGTAATAACCTTTAGTGAACATGGCAGCGATTACTGTAAAGCACTGAACAGTAATTTCCTTTCTGTGTACCGCAGCACAGCAATGTTTGAGACATGTCGGGAGAGTGACAATTCTAATCAGCTCTTTGCTAATCCTTGACAAATCCACCAATTCAAGAAATCTGCTGCTCGGCAACCCTCGAGACTTTGGTTGCTGGTAAGGAAGGGTTGATATGCCAGCTTTAATCAGAAGACAGGCTGATTATTACGCTGATATCTCTTATTGAAGAAGAGCTCGCATTTTTATAGCACCTTATCGTGTTTAAAATAATGAAGGGAATTGATAGTTATAGATTGCTTTTCCCTCTGGTACAGGGATACATAACAAGTGGGCAAATCTTACTAACAGTCGTATTACAGCCTAAACTTACGCAGGAGTGAAATAAAACAACCATATAAAGTGAATGTGAGAATGCAGAATGCGCAGCTACAAAATGCACAAAGCTCTTCACAGAATATGCTGTAAAGGGAATTGACTGCATATTTGTGGGCGAAACACGGTAGCTGATTACGCACAGCAGCGTCCCACAAACAGATGTGGATTGAAATGACCAATGTTATTGTTGTGTTTTTTTGAGGGGAGGGATTATTATAAGGCGTGTGTGTGTGGAGTAAGGAAACTTGCTCAAGATTTCACCTTGATCTGCCTGGATTCGAAAAACAGGTCTCACGCTTGTAAGGCGAGTGTTCTAACCACTGAGTTACAGGAGCTCCACAAAATCCATATAAACTACATCAATTGCACTACCTTCATCCACCCTTTCCATTACTGCATCAAAAGATGAATCAGGTTTGTTAGACATGATTTGCCTTTAACAAATTCCTGTTGGCTGTCCTTTATTAACCCATTTTTTAAAATTGAAGTGAAAATATCATAACGTCGTTTCATTCAGAATGGCGTCTTAATTTCAACTGCTATGATGCACATTATACGTATCATTAAATGCACCAAAACAAAAAAGAAATTGCTCAACGTAGGTTTGTTTATAAGCAGTTTCAAAGGCATTTTAAGTATACTTTACATGTGAAAGGAATCCTTGAGGTAAATGAGCCGGAAGCAGATCGATGACTTGTTTGCAAAATGTCTAATTCGGTCTCTCTTTTCCCAAACAAAAGAGGCCTGATATTCCATTCTCATGTTAGCCATTTTGTCTTGCTTAGAATTACATGGAACATTTCAGCACAGAAACAGGCTTTCAGTCCAACTAGTCAATGCTGGTATTTTATACTTCACATGAGCCTCCACACCTCCTTGTTCCCTCACCTATACAGTACCTCTCTATTCCCTCTCCATCTTTTATAATATGTTAATGTTTTTTGCTTCATCCACAAGCACATGTGGAGTCCTGTAGCTCAGTGATTAGAGCATTCACATTACAAGTGTGAGAGCATTCATCTTACACAGTGACAGTCCAGAGCCTTGAGACGCCCTTCTGACGTGAAAGGCTCTTTACATGTGTCATTTGTTGTTGTCATTGTGCACCTCGATGAGATGCCATCTGAGTTGCCTTCTCCCCAAGACTGAAGAACTCCAGCTTGTCTAACAATTGCCTATAGCTCAAACAAAGTACAGCCCTCAGCACTTTTACAGTGATTATAGTCATTTGCATTTGATGTAGCACCATTTATACCAAGTGCGAGTCTCAAAATGTTTCACTGGATTGACTGTAAATTGTAGTGACTGTGCAATTTGTACGCGAACGTGGCAGCTGGCTGGACAGCCACGTCCCACACACGTGTGAACGAAAGCTTTTGGAAGCATTTCGGATGGAGGTCAAGGTGCCTTTAACATGTGAGTTGACATTTAAGTATCCTTTAGTTAACGAATAATGATTGAAAGAATTCCATCAACCATACTGTTAATAAGCAATGAGAAGTTTTCAGTAATCACCCTAATGACGACCAAAATTTTTGCAGCTTTGTATAAAGTGGTCGGAATGTGACAATTATCATTATCGAGCTCATTACCAAATGCCACAGATTCCACCCCAATATCCGTTAATTGTGATTGATGGCACTGCATTGCCGAATGACACTTTTGAGCGGTGGTGTTTCACACTTTAGAGAGAAGTAAAAAGAATGATGAACCTAATCCTTCAATGTCACTGGGTGCAGACTACATTCCTACAGGACTATGTGAAGTTCTGTAGCTCGGCGGTTAAAGTACTCGCCTCACAAGCAAGAGGACCTGGGTTTGATTACCGGCAGAGCGGAACGTTAGGCAAGTTTCGTTACTCCACACTTATTCCTAGTAGTAAATAGGAACCTGGTTGTTAGTCGATTGGCGGATCACTTTTCTGGGGGTACTTCGTTCAAAGAAATAATTAATAATTTAGTTTCTTAACAACAACAACAACAAAATGACATTTATACAGCTACTTTCACTTCAGGAGAACGTCTCAAAGCATTGAACAGTCAGGTCGGGACCCGAGCAAGGGAAAGGGGCAGGGTAGGTGGGGTGGGGTGGGGTGGGGCGGGGCGGGGCGGGACAGGAGAGAGTTGGAAGGGGAGGGAGAGAGTTGGAAGGGCAGCAGAAGGCACGGTCGAAGAGGAGGTCGAAGAGGTCTTGAGACCGGCCTTGAAGGAGGCGAAGGAGGGAGCGAGGCGAAGGGATTGTGGGATGGAGTTCCAGAGTGTGAGGGCAGAGGCACTGCTGTGCACAATTTAGTTACCATGTTTCGCCCACAAAACATAAAAATCAATTCGCTTTTTGTGGTCTATTCTGCGAAGTACTTTGAGACGCCTAGAACAAAAGCTGCTTAATCAAATGCAAGAATTGTGCCTGAAAAGTTGGTGGAGGCCAATTTGATAACAACTTTTAAAAGACGTAGACGTTTATTTGGGGAGGACGGGTTTGCTCGGTTATGGGGAGAGAGAGAGAGAGAGAGAGATAGAGCTGGGGAGTGGGATTGAATTGCTCTTTTCAAACAGCCGGCACAGACTCGATGGACCGAATGGCTTCCGTTTGTGCCGTAAGATTCTATGATTCTAATATTCTTGATACACTGCGTGTTGTGTGAAGAAACTTCACACCGCAAACATTTGCACATAGTGGAGCACAGAAATCTCTCCTATTACCATGGGCGGATTTCAAGGGTCAGCAGTTCTGTGGAGCTGGAACCTGATCATGTCCTGAACTGATGGTGCGTTCATGCAAGCAATTTGGGAATCAGGAGACAAATAAAGCTTTATTACTGGTAGAGATAACCCAGCTCCAGAGTGTAGTGGTACTGCTTGTTCATTGTACTGGGTGCTTCTGTTCCTGTGTTTAAGGGAAAATAATAATCTTGATGGGGTGGGGGGTGATTCTCTTCTCCCCCCATCCCCCCCCTCCCCCCAATCCCCTTAACCATACTTCTCCTATAGCTTTAATAATAATCCTATCACATCGTCGAAACATTTCAAAGCGTGAGACATGTGGTTCTAATCCAGGCAGGTCAGGGCGAAACCTTGGGCAAGTTTCCTTACTCCACACACACACACGCCTAATAATAATCTCTCAAAAAAAATTGGTCATTTCAAACCATGACTGTTTGTGGGACACTGCTGTGCGCAATTGGCTGTTGTGTTTTGCTCACAAAAAATATACAGTCAATTCACTTTTCAGTATATTCTGTGAAGCGCTTTGAGACGATTGGAAGACGTGCAAAGCGCTGCATCAAATGCAAGGATTATAATTATATTATTAACAGTGTTTCGCAGAATGTATTGTAAAGTGAATTTTTTGTGGGCGAAACAGTCGTGAAGTGAGTGACCAATTTAATATTATTATTTGTTGGCGGGGGGGGGGGGGGGGGGGTTGAGGTAAGGAAAAAAACACATTCTTTCGGTGTTTATAATGCCCTGAGAAAATAAAAAATCCTGACACAAGCAGATTCTTAGAGAGTTCCAGCTATTTACGAAAAAGCCCAGCAAGTTGAAGTGACAATACTCAAGGTGATCATCTGTTGGAAGGTTGCGACATTGTACATTTCTGCGGCATTGCTGATGCAGCAGTTTTGACACTGATGCTTCCAATCCACCAAATTACTTCTCTGGGCTGGTTACGGATGTATTATATCTGAATTAAAATAAGCTTTTTTCCTTAAACCCCCCTCCCCCAGCCCAAAACGATATTTCACTTTGTTTGAATATGTTTGACATTATTTTTTCCTCTTTCAAGGGCAAACACTGGTCACCCTCTGGCAGTGGTTTCCAAACTGTGGGGCGTGCCTCCCTTGGGTGGGGGGGAGGGGGGGGTGGGGGGGTGCTTACTGTTGGCTGTGGGGGGCAGGTGGGCGCGGAGCTTTAGGGACTCGAGCCCCCGAGTTAGTGTGAAGCCGAGGACCCGAGTGTGTGTGGAACCGAGTGTGAAGGAGGGTGGGGGTGGGGGGAGAAGCCAAAAACTTTGCTGAGCTGGGGGGTGGGGGGGGGGGGGGGGGGGGTGGGTGCGGGGGGGCGCCGTTATTTTAAGTTTGGAAGTCACTTTCTTATGGCATCCTTTGTGTACCTTGTCCGACCATTGTAATTCGTGTGCGTACCTTGCCAGTCAAAATGTCAGTTATGTGGCTATTGGGGAATATGGTGGTGAGCTCCTGTAGCTCAGTGGTTAGAGACTCGCCTTATAAGCATGAGACATGTGTTCAAATCCAGGCAGGTCAGAGCGAAACCTGGGGCAAGTTTCCTAACTCTACACACACACGCCTAATAATAATCCATCCCACAATAATAAAAAATTGGTCATTTTCAATCCACGACTGTTTGTGGGACACGACTATGCACAATTGGCTGCTGCATTTCGCCCACAAATATATACAGTTAATTTACTTTACAGTATATTCTGTGAAGCGCTTTGAGATGTCGATAAGATGTGAAAAGCGCTATCTCAAATACAAGGATTATTATTATTATAACAGCTATCTCTGATCCTGACCATTGAAGTTGGCAGTCCAACAGGAGTCTCTGCGTCTCCAGTAATTAAGTAGCAACAGAGAACGGTTGGAATGAATAAGGCCCTACTGTCCATCCAATCTCATCCTCAAAGGCCTGTGGCGTATGGGTTAGAGCACTTGCTTCACAAGCAAGACGACCCGGATTCGATCGTCCAGTGGGCCGAAACATTAGGCAACTTTCCTCACTCCACACATGCCTCTGTTTACCTAGCAGTAAGTAGCAACCTGGTTGTGAATCGCTTTCCAGGCGTAATAATCCTTTTATACACCTTGTTGGTCTGTCTAGCTCCACCACTCCAGTTCAATGAATTCCAACTTATAATAATAATCTTAGCATTTGCTATAGCACTTTTCAACAACAACAACAACTTCGATTTATATAGCGCCTTCCGCGCCGGATGGCGTCTCAGAGCGCTTCACAATAATGGATTCTGGGACCGAGCCAGGGGCAGGATAGAAAGATGACCAAAGGCGTGGTCGAAGAGAAAGGTCTTCAGCTGGGACCTGAAACTGAGAAGAGAGGGGACAAGATGAAGGTAGTGAGGGAGGGAATTCCAGAGCCTCGGGGCATCTTATCGATGTCTCAAAACGCTTCACAGAATGTACAGTACTGTAAAGTGAATTTGTTGTATATTTGTGGGCGAAATGCGACAGCCAATAACCTTGACGTGGTTATAGATTAAAACCATTTTAGTTTACTGGTTGCCTAGTTCCATTTTAGGATGCGTATGTGACAAGAGAAGATTGTTAAATCTGTAGAAAATTGGGATCAACAATTTACTTCAGGAAATTGGGCTCAGGAATGCTTTTAATAATTATTACTATTGCACTATTCAAACAAAAATCATTGGAGGAAACTCTGCAGAATGCTGGGAGCTTGCTACAAGAAAAAATAAAATAGGAGACATTTGAAGTCAGATGAGTTAACCAATAAATTGAGGATACATGCTCACAGCCATTTATTAGTCATTGCCATTTAAGTAATCAATAGTCAATTGTGGCTTTTCAAATACCATCGCTTTTCTTGATTCCTGTTCAGAGTTTTTGCCTTTCGCTTATATATTATTATTGCTATTATAATAGTAATAATAATCCTTGCATTTGACACAGTGATTTTCATGTCTTCTAGACGTCTCAAAGCGCTGCACAGAATATATTGTCAAATGAATTGACTGCATATTTGTGGGCGAAGCGTGGCAGCCAATTACACACACCAGCGTCTCCACAAAAGTCGTGGATTCAAATGACCAATTTTATAATTGTGTTTTTGTGGAGGGATGGTGGACACAGATAATAATCCCTCCAAATAAAACCACAATAATAAAATATCAAATGCAAAGATTGTTAGTATTATTATTATTTTCTGGGCTAAACATGGCAGCCAATTGCGCACAGCATTGTCCCACACACAGTCATGGATTGAGGAACCAAATTATTAGGTTTTTTAGAAGTGATTACTATCCCCAAAAATAGATTTGCCAATCGCCTATTGCAATGCCCTCCTCGCCGGTCTCCCCTCCACCACAATCCATAAAATCCAGCTAATTCAAAACTCTGCCGCCCGCATACTTACATGCTCTAAGCTTCGCTCCCCCATTACCCCAGTCCTTGCCAGACTTCACTGGCTCCCTGTCCCTGAGAGAATCGACTTCAAGATCCTCACCCTTGTTTTCAAGTCTCTCCAGTCCTCTGCACCTCCCTATCTCTCTGATCTCCTCTCTTCCCAAACCAACACCTGCTGCCTTTGCTTCACCGGGTCTGACCTCCTCCACATCCCCTGAATCCTCCACTCCACCCTCGGCGGCCATGCCTTCAGCCACTATGCCCCAAGGCTCTGGAACTCCCTTCCTCACTCTCTTAGCCTCACCCCCTCTCTTCCCAGTTTCAGGTCACAGTTGAAGACCTTTCTCTTCGACTGCGCTTTTGGTCACCTTTCTACCCCTGCCCCTGGCTTGCTCCCGGGATCCGCTATTGTGAAGCGCTCTGAGACGCCATCCGGCATGGAGGGCACTATATAAACCATTGTTGTTGTTGTTGTTGTAATGACTGGGTATTGCTAGGTAAACAGAGGAAAGTTTTACCCCACCTGGGAATCGAACCCAGTAAAACAGGTCGATAAAATTTAACAGCAAAGGAGATGCCTTGAGAACAAACCACTCATTATTATCTGGCATTTAAAGAATGACTGGATTTGATATTAAAAAAAAGTCCTTCTTTGCAGTATTTGCTAAATAGATATCTGTCATCACAGGAAAGAACCTTAGTCTGCAAGTGTAGATCATATTACTACAGCAGCAACTGACTAATAAATCTGTTATATTGATCAATCTGGAAGCTCACATTAGCAATTTCAGTATAAAACATCTGATCTGGATTGTGGTAAGATATAAGACTATAATAACTGGGCCAGTAATAGATTGGACTGTCAAATATTGACTTGACATAACGGCGTAGGAGCTTCAGGTGACAGTAGATTCATGGGACAACATTTGATACATTGGGAAAGCCACCAAATAAAACACTGAGGTGGTTACGGAGTGCTAATGGGCTTGTGGCTTTTGAGGCCATCCAAGGGGAGATTTAAGGCAGGTTAGACTGAAAGACAGTAATTAGATTCAGCAAACCAGCCATAGTTTGAATTTTTATCAGAAAAAGAAAATCGCGCCAACAATTTTCCAGAAAGATGGGTTTACAGCATGATAATGAAACAGTAAATCATTTGCCGAGGATTTCTGTTGTGGAAATGTGTTGTGAAGTTACTGCTGCATGAAAGCTCTGATGCTTTGTGGTTTTTTTCAATGGCTAGAACTTTTGGTGCGTGTACCACAGGTAGCTGTCTGCTCTCTCCGCTCAGCAGGCTCCGACCTGCTTCACATCCTCCCACCCAGCCCATTCCACCATCGGCAGTTGAGGTTTCAGCCTCTCTGCCTCCACCCTTTGGAACTTCATCCCCTGGTTCCTTCACCTCGCTCCCTTCCTTGCCAATTTGTGGAGTCCCATCGCTCAGTGGTTGGAGCACTCCTCTTACAAGCGTATGTTTTGAAACCAGGCAAGTCACAGCAAAACCATGAGCAAATTTCCTTACTCCACACACTCGCCATTAATAATCCATCCATAAAATACCTACAACAATAAAATTGGTCATTTCAATCCATGACTGTTTGTGGGACACTGCTGTGTGCACTTGGCTATCGGGTTTCGCCCACGAATATACAATCAATTCACTTGTGAAAGTGAAAGTAATAAATAATAATAATAATAATCCTTGCATTTGATATAGCGCTTTTCACATCCTCTAGACATCTCAAAGCACTTCACAGTGTATACTGTATAGTGAATTGACTGTATATTTGTGGGCGAAACGCGGCAGCCAATTGCGCACAGTAGTGTCCCCACAAACAGTAGATTGAACTGACCAATTAATTATTGTTTTTTGTTGAGGGATTATTATTAGGCATGTGTGTGGAGTAAAGAAACTTATCCAAGATTTCACCCTGCCTGGAATTGAACTCAGGTCTCCCACTTGTAAGGCGAATGCTTTGTGAAGGTTGCCAATTATTGAAACACGAACAAGTTTTTGCCATCGCCCATCAACAAATGATAATAGTGATCTGAAACATCTTGCTTCAATGTGCAAATAAAAAATACCCTTCTCTGTCAGATATTGAAAAAAAAGATATGTACTTAAGTTATTTAAATCTCTTTCACTTTGTTTGATGTGAATCATCGAGGGTCTCACTAGAGGGCCTGTTGCATGATTCCAAGGCACTTTCATTAAGCAGTGGAGAGATGTGGAATGCAAGCTCTCTATCACAGACGTTAGTTTCCACAGTACTGTACCTCTGCTTGGTTTATAATAAGACTTTAAGGGTATCTTCGTGATGAGGCTGAATTCCCCCACCGTTTGAAAGTTCAAGTGGGTGTCCCATGAAGGCACGATCAGTGTAGGTATAAGCGTGTTCGTAAAATAACATGAGGTGGGTGGTGGCAATAGCGTAACTTCCTCAGCGAGCAATAATCTAAACAAACAACAACAAAATTGCTGTATTCACAAGGTTCTAAACATTCATTCCCAGGCTATTTTGACAGTCAGCTGGGATGAAAAATCCGATTCATAACAGATTCAGGCTAATAAAGTTATTACGAAATGTCACATTTTACAATAATAATCCTTCCATTTCGATATACCACCTTATCAAGTCTTTGAGACGTGTTGAATAGCCTCATAGAATTTATCATATAGTGAATTGGGTTTCTATTTTGCGGTCAAAAACGTGACAGCCGATTGTGCACAGCGGTGTCCCACAAACACTCATGGATTGAGTGGCTTGAATCGAATATTTTAATTTATTTATGAAGGGCTTATTACCACAGGAAACGGGATCTCACTATTGTCTCCCAACTGAGTTTCTACTCACTAACTCACTGCTTGGTAAACCAAGTCCTATCACTTGGGAGGTGAGTGCTCTAATCACTTAACCACAGGGCTCCATTGTTACACCACGATAATACTAATCCTTAAGTTGACATAGCTTTTTTCATGTCAACAGGATATCTCAGAACTTTTCACAGGATACACTGAAAGGGCGAGTGGTTATGTTTCTTTCAGGGTAAATGGTGCAGTAAATTCATACATAACAGTGTTACACCAGTGGCTATGAAGTGAATGACCAATTTTTATTTTGGTGGGGACTGTTGGCCAGGACGATCCAATAGGATTCTTAATTAATGTCTCATCCGAATGACGACAACTCCAGCGATGAAGCGCACCCCAGTACTGTAATGAAATATCCGCCCAGACGGTAGGAGTTGAAAGGCCTGATTTGGGGGCCACGATAGTATCTTGGCAATCAGATCATATTATAGTATTCTTGTGGAACTCCTGTAGCTCAGTGTTTAGAGCACTTGCCTTACAAGCATGAGACCTGTGTTCAAATCCAGGCAGATCAGGGCGAAACCTTGGGCAAGTTTCCTTACTCCACACACACACACACGCCTAATAATAATCTGTCCAAAAAAACGACAATAATAAAAATTTATAATTTCCATCCACAACGGTTTGTGGGGACACTGCTGTGCTCAATTGGCTGCTGCATTTTGCCCACAAATATAGTCAATTCACTTTACAGTATATTCTGTGAAGCGCTTTGAGATGTCGATAAGATGTGAAAAGCGCTGTATCCAATGCAAGGATTACTGTTATTATTATTTTTGTTATTGTTTAAGTCTTTCCAATAATATATTTGAAAATTGTGGATAACAACTTGCAGTGAATTCTACCATCCAACACAATACACTTGTTGAATGAAGCACAAACCTCGTTGAAAACGAGGATAAGTAGCATTTAAGTGTGACGTATTGAGTGTTGGTACAGCGCACTTTGGCAATGTGAGCAGTTAAAAGCCTTTTCTATTTCTAAAGTGAAATCTGCAAACTGTGCTGGACCCACTGGCTCATGTCCCTTCCTCCCACAATGTGCTATCATTTTTTAAGCTAGATATCTACTAGCAATTGAGTGTTTTTTTACAGC
This sequence comes from Hydrolagus colliei, assembly GCA_035084275.1. Taxonomy (NCBI): domain Eukaryota; kingdom Metazoa; phylum Chordata; class Chondrichthyes; order Chimaeriformes; family Chimaeridae; genus Hydrolagus; species Hydrolagus colliei. The sequence continues at coordinate 38,350,946 of CM068743.1, read as the reverse complement.
TAAAATCTGTTTCCCCGTTTTACCTGACATTAAGTTCTCATTTATGGGAAATTGGATGGTGTGAGCTCTTTGGTTGTCACAACACAGCAGCTTCGAGTTTTTTGACTGAAAAACCGAATAGCATTAATGATATTTTTCCTTGCGCAGACACTGAAGATATAGAAAAAAAAATCTCTTCAGCAGGGCTCTAAATTTGATGTCATTAAATTTGCGGAGGAGTCTACTTTTGAGTCGTTCAAAATGCCCATCATACATTATCCTCATCAAACTGATCATGCCTTTTACTTCCAAGCGAAAGACTGATGGAATCCTTTAGTACCACTGTCGTCTGCTGAATTCCCTATTATATCGCTGCTTCCCTGGTGAGGAAAGAGCACTCCTTGCGATTTCTCATCTTGTTATAAGAGGATATTTCGGGATTTATTTACTCCTCTCGAATTATGGTTGAGTCGAATGTTAGTTTTGCCAAATTCACAAGCCACACAATTGCAAACAGCAAATTGCCATCAGGGAAATCCGGTTTGTGAATGTTGTTTTTTGCTGCAGTTCGTGATGGTTTTATTTTTATATATATACAAAAAAAAACAGGGATCAGTTGTCCTGAATAGTCTATTCGGTGTTGCCATATCATGCCAGGTAATTCTATAATTTTTTTTTAACGACGAACGCATCAGAGAAGCTTCATATCTTTCCAAGTAGAGATCAACTTGTGGATTTTGAAATTATAATAATAATCCTTGCGTTTGATATAGCACTTTTCACGTCTTCTAGACATCTCAAAGTGCTTCGCAGAATGTACTGTAAAGTGAATTGACTGTATATGTTTGTGGGCAAAACATGGCAGCCAATTGTGCACAGCAGTGTCCCACAAATAGCCATGGATTGGAATGTTGTGGTGTCCTGTGAAAGTGGAGTGAGAAGAAAAACAAGTTGCCGAGATGAAGTGCTGGTGGTTGGTTAAGTAGGATTCGAACCATGCAAGTGTGGTCCCACTAAGGTGGATGAGGGAGGAGAAGCGGTGGGGGAGGATGGCACGGTCGACTGAGTTGAATGCAGCGGTGAGGTCCAGGAGGATGAGGAGGCAGAGGGAGCCCGGGTCACAGAGAGAGTAAGGTCATCAATCGTTACTTTGGCAAGCGCTGTCTCTGTACTGTGGGCAGGGAAACTGGACTGGAGGAGTTCGAGCCGGGAGTGGAGGGCGAGGTGTGAGTGAAGCTGGTTTGCAGCAATGCGTTCCAGAGCTCGAATAATAATAATAATAACCCTTGCATTTGATATAGCGCTTTTCACAGCTTATCAACATCTGAAAGTGCTTCACAGAACATATTGTAAAGTGAATTGACTGTATATTTATGGGTGAAACAAGGCAGCAGTGTCCCACAAACACTCATGGATTGAAATGACCAATCTTTATTCTTTTGTGAGACCTGTGTTTGAATCCAGACAGGTCAGTGCGAAACCTTGGGCAAGTTTCCTTACTCCACACACACGGCTAATAATAATCCCACCAAAAAAACAATAAAAATTGGTCATTTCAATCCATGACTGTTTGTGGGGCACTGCTGTGTGAAATTGACTGCCGCGTTTCGCCCACAAATACAGTCAATTCACTTTATAGTATATTTTGTGAAGCGCTTTGTGACATCTAAAAGACGTGAAAAGTGCTGCAGCAACTGCAAAGATTATTATGATTATATTATATAATATTAATTATTATGATACAGGAGAATGGGACTGTGAGTTATTTTACGCTTTGGGTCCTAAACCCTGCAGGTTCAGTGTCCCCTTCCCCCTTTCCCCATGGAAATCTCGAACCCTTTCATGGAGGTAGTCAGCTACTGCCTGTAACAGATGCATTTATTTGCCCTGTCAAAACAATTGCTGTAGGGGCACACGCGTGTAATAGACTCTAACAAGTGCATAAGGAAGAGTGACACATCCAAATATTAATTTAATGATGAACCTCGGAAAAGGTCGAGGTTCGAATGAAATTCCTCCCCCTTTCTTTCCGCCTCTTTGTCATTATAACGCATCGCAACACCCACACACAATTACCTGCCTCGTACACGCTCCGACAATCTTCCTTCCAGCCTTTTTTTTGTTATTATTGCAGACTCCGATCGCTTCAAGAACAAACTGCGCTAACTTGTTATAAGCAATGATTGAAACATTCTCTTGAGGGTAGAGAAAAACAGAGGGTTGCTGTTGGAAAGTTAGATCAAAAGGGACGGGAAGTATTAATCACGGGGTGGTGGGTGGGGGGTGGGTGGGGGTGAGGTGGGTGTAATACACAGGACTTTACTGAGACCCTTTCCTGCTCTTTGATTTTCATTAATAATCTGTCTTTGCAGACCCAGTGTGAGGTAGGCAGATTATTAATGTAATTTGCTGATGATGCCAAATTGGAGAGAAACTATGTTATAGAAGGAGGCAGCAAAGGGCTTACAAAGAGAGCTTGATAAAGTGTATGTCTGGGCTGATGATTGGCAAAGGAAGTTCAGTAAAGACAACTGCAAAGTAATACATATATGTGGATCTCCTGTACCTCAATGGTTAGAGCACTTGCCTTACAAGCATGAGACTGTATTGAAATCCAGGCAGATCAGGGCAAAACCTTGGGAAAGTTTCCTTACTCCACACGCCTAATAATAATCAAACCCCAAAAAACCACAGTAATAAAAATTGGTAATTTTCAATCCACAACTATTTGTGGGAAGCTGCTGTGCACAATTGGCTGCCACGTTTCGCCCACAAATATACAGTCAATTCACTTTACAGTATTTGTTGTGAAGTGCTTTGAGACGTCGATAAGATGTAAAAAGTGCTCTATCAAATGCAAGGATTATTATTGTATATATATATATACATATAGGAATCATGTGCTCTGAGGGTAAGCTGTAAGAGAACCAGTTGATTCTAGATGGTTAGTTGATGCATGTCAAAACAGCGTGGCAATCAATAAGGCAACAACAACAACAACAACAACAAAACTTACATTTATATAGCGCCTTTCACGTCGAGAGGACATCCCAAGGCGCTGTACAGTCAGGTAGGACAAGAGCAGGGTGGGAAGGATCAGGGCAGGATGAAGAATAGTAGGAAAAGTAACTGTATTAGTGGGCAAAACGCGGCAGCCAATTTGCGCACAGCAGTGTCCCACAATTAGTCACGGAAGTGGGACTAGGGGCAAAAGGGGGTAAAGAAGCAAAAGGGGAGGGGTGGAGACAGGGGGAAGAAAAGCAGGAAAGTCGACTGTAGGCAAATAAAATGATAAATTATTTTCCTATAGAGGTTATAATAATAATCATAATAATCCTTGCACTTGATGTAGCACCATATCAAGTCTTCGAGATGTCTCAAAGCGCTCCGCAGAATATACTGTAAAGTGAATTGGCTGTATAGTTTGTGGGTCAAACAAGGCAGCCAATTGCACACAGCAGTGTCCCACAAACAGTTGTGGATTGAAGTGATCAATTTATTATCTTTTTTGAGGGAATTATGACCAATTTAATTATTGTGATTTTTTTGGAGGTATTATTATTAGGTGTGCGTGTGGAGTAAGGAAACGTCCAAGGTTTTGCCCTGATCTGCCTGGATTTGAACACAGGTCTCACGCTTGAAAGGCGCGTGGTCTCACCACTGAGCTACAGGAGCTACAAGATGCGCTCCTGGTTGCTGAATCGGTAAGTCACAAATAGTCATGTCAAGTCCCACCGTGTTTGCAAACAACGTGAATGAGACCCCTTTAAAGGTATTCCTTGAAAGGCATTCCTTAAAGGCAGCCTTCCACCACATCCACAATATTGCCAGACTCCGCCACTACCTCACCCACGAAACTCTCATTCACTCCTTTATCACTTCCAGACTCGACTATGGGAACTCTCTTCTCGTTGGCCTCCCCAGCTCCTCCCTTCACAGGCTGCAGATCATTCAGAATTCTGCAGCTCGTGTACTCTCCCGTACCAGGCTCCGTGACCACATCACTCCCACCCTCGCCCGTCATCACTGGCTCCCCATCCCCCAGAGGATTGAATTCAAGATCCTTGTCCTCACTTTCAAGGCCATTCACGGCCTTGCCCCCGCCTATCTCTCTGAACTGCTGTCTCCCTATCAGCCTGTCCGTCCCCTCTGTTCAGCAGACTCAGGCCTGCTCCACATCCATCGCCCTAACCACCCAACCATCGGTGGACGGATTTTCAGCCTCTCTGCTCCCATGCTGTGGAACTCCAAACTGTAGTGCCTCCGCCTCGCTTCCTCCCTTTCCTCCTTCAAAACCAGTCTCAAGACCTTCCTCTTTGACCGTGCCTTCAGCTCCCATCCTAACTCTTCCCCTTCCCCTACTCTCCTTCCCCTTCCCCCTACCCCGATCCTCGCCCCACTACTCGGGTCGAACTAACTGTTCAGTGCCTTGGGACGTCCTCCCAATGTGAAAGGCGCTGTACAAGTGTAATTTTGTTGTTTTTGTTGAAAAGTAAAGGAAATGGCATCGGAGGAAAAAAAGGAGCTACAAAGTGAACGATAGAGACTACAGCATCAAATTAGCAGTGGAGCGAAAAGATCAAATAACCAAAGGCATGAGCAATCAGACACCTCTAGGGATATCCTCCTTATCCAGTCTCCCAAGTTCCTTTCTGTCAGCGATGCACAGCATTGAAACTAGTTAACGTGTTTCCGCAGACACTTACAAAATCAGCCTGATGATTGAGTGAAAGGGTAAGAAAGAAAACGAGCCTGCAAATCACAAATCTGTACGTATTTATCTAAGGCGGCTGGCGGAGGAACTATTGCTCCCAGAAACCTGTGATACAAGCTTCTTGTTAGGATCTTGCAGCGAGTGAGGACAACAAATCAAGGCACAGTTACATTTCGGGAGTTGACAAGACAAAGCTTTTATTAACGTGGAAGCCTATCGCATTTTCCCTACAGACAAAAAACTGACGTGTATATATTGGCAGGTACATATGTACTTATCGGAGTAGAAAAACTTTTTCTCTCTTTCAAAATGACAAAAGAAGATACCCGGGAAGTGATGTTTTCCGTCGAGGCTGCGCTAAATAAATCTCGTGGAAAATGTGCATTGAGTTTCCTCGTGTCTTGTCTTTCAACTTGCAAATACAAGTAGACCCCATGTTTAACGTTGCAGGTTGGTTGTTGCAAAGTGCCACTTTAAGCGAAACAATGTTAAACCAATACATTTTTCCCATGAGAATGAATGTAAAAAAACACAGAGTTGGGTTCTTTTGGAGATTTTTTGTCAAGATTTTCTAAAAAAAACATTACACTCGCTCCCTGACTGCCTGCTCGACTCATTCACTCACTCGCTCCCTGACTGCCTGCCTGGCTCACTCACTCTCTGCTCATCTCACTCGCTGCCGGCCTTGCTCACTCCCAGGTCCTAGCGCCGTCATGCCCCCTTTCCACCCGCTGGTGAACAACGTAATAGTGAAAACGTCGCAGCGTTAAATTAATATATGTCCCAATGTATATATCGATATGAGCCCACCAATTTATCGATTTCGGAAAATTTCCATATCGGACCCTACTACTACTAATAATCTTCTAAAAAAACACAATAATAAAAATTTATCATTTCAATCCACGACTGTTTGTGGGGACGCTGCTGTGCGCAATTGGCTGCTGCATTACAATTCACTTTACAATATATTTTGTGAAGTGCTTTGAGATGTCTAGAAGATGTGAAAAGTGCTATATCAAATGCAAGAATTATTATTATTATTATTATTATTGTTGTTATTGTTGTTATTGTTGTTATTATTATTATTATTATTATTATTATTATTCAAGCCATGACTCCAACCCCTGTAAGAAACCACGATGCACAAAACATACCCATTCTCTTTGCTTAAAATTACATTGACGTAAGATTTAAAATGGTGCAAATGTTTTAAACAATGTTTAATTTATGAACCAGTTCTTTCCAGATTGCACCGTACTCAGGTAAACCAACAACAACAACTTGCGTTTATATAGAGCCCCTCACATATGGTAGTGTCCCACAGCGCTTGATGGTGTCAAAACACATTGATGGGTCCATATATGCGTCTGTGTGGTTCCACTTGCAGTTATACACATGTGTACATGTTACATGCATGGAGTCCTGCAGCTCAGTGGTTAGAGCACTCGCCTTGCAAGCGGGAGACAGGGGTTCAAATCCAGGCAGATCAGGGTGAAACCTTGGGCAAGTTTCCTTCCTCCACACACCTAATAATAATCCATTGGCTGCAATTGTGTTTTGCCCACATATATACAGTCAATTCATTTTGCAGTATTTTCTGTGAAATACTTTGAGATGTCTAGAAAACGTGAAAATCACTATTTCAAATGCAAGGATTATTATTGTTTATTATTCACTTCACAGCTGTTGTAGGGCATTGATGTGTGCACATTGGCTGTAATGTAATAGAGTCCTGCATCAAGTGCATGGATTGTGATGATTATTGTTGGTGTAAAGAACTCCAGCGGGGAAACTAGCACCACCCTGATAACAGGGACCAATGTCTCACACCTGAGCTGTAAACATTTTAAGACAAGTGTCTATGATTGCATTTCTTTGAAATCGCAAACAGCTAAATGGCATCTCCTAAGTTTTACATACATACAGCGCCAAAGGGAATGTGACAGTACTTAGCATTTTATTATCTCTCAATTTCCCTCCAGCACCTCGTAATTGTTTTCGAAACTTCAGCGATCAGGAAAATAAAATAAAATGGAACAGTTTTTAATGCGAACGCCGTTATAGAAAGTAGGTGTTCCAAAAATGCCACATTACAAAATACTGTATATCCCTAAGTCCCAAAATGTGCTGCAGAAAGCTTAATAATATGATTAACTCTAAAGTATGTAAATTTCAAAATTGTGGCTTAATGAGCTTTAGATGATTGATGGATTATCTGCTTTAACATACTTTCTGTCACCGGTTCTTTGAATGGCCAAATACTTTAGATTATGAATGCTGTACTTTAGGAGATGTTATTTGGCTATTTTATGTCAGTGTTGCTCACTCCATCTTAGTAACTCAAGCTCTTGAGTTCAGATCAGAGGGTTGTAAGTTTGAGCTCTTCGCCAAGATTGAAAAGCATCTTCAAGGCTGATCTCACCAGTACGGTAATGAGCAAGTGCTATGGTGTCGGAGGTGCTGTCTCTCTGTTTCAGTAAGAGATTAAAACCAAGTTTAGATTTGCTTGCGTCCCGGAGTTCTTCAAGAATATAATATATAATATTAATAATCCTTGAATTTGATGTGCTTTTCACGTCTTCTAAACATCTCTACAGTAAGAGTATACTGTAAAGAGAATTGGCTATATTTGTGGGCCAAACGCGGCAGCCAATTGCGCATGGCAGTGTCCCCACAAACAGACATGGATTGAAATGACCAATTTTTCTTATTGTGTTTTTTTTGGAGGAATTATTAGGTGTGTGTGTGGAATAAGGAAACTTGCCCAGGGTTTCACCCTGACCTGACTGGATTCGAACACAGGTCTCACGCTTGTAAGGCAAGGGCTCTGAACACTGAGCTACAGGACTCTTCACAGGATACAGGATACAGGATTTGCTGTAAAGTTTTATCATTATGGATTTTACAGCCATGCACAACAGTCAGGTTGAACACCATAAAGGTCCACAGAGCAGCCATGAAGTGAATGACAAATTTTATTTCAGGGATTATCGGCCTGGGTAGTGGGAGGAAACCCCATCTCTTGTTGAATATTGCTATAATAATCCTTGCATTTTGATTTAACGCTTTTCACATCTTATCAACGTCTCAAAGCGCTTCACAGAATATACTGTAAAGTGAATTGACTGTATATTTGTGGGCGTGGGATCTTTAACATCTGCCTGAAGAGGCAGACAGAACCTCAGTTTAATAATAAGAAGAATAATCTTTGCATTTGATATAGCCACTTATTACGTCTTCAAGACGTCTCAAAGCATTTCACGGAATATACTGTAAAGCAAATTGACTGGATACTTTGTGGGAAAAACATGGCAGCCAATTGCACACAGCAGTGTCCCCACAAACAGTCGTGGATTAAATGACTATTAATTATTACCCACAGAAAAGCGTTCCACTTTTAACATCTAATCCAAAGGACAGCAACCTCCAATAATTTAGCATTGCAATGAAATGTTTTCCTAGACTGCAAGCAAAAAAGTCTTGATGTTGGGCTTGTATCTGTGACCTTCTGAATCACAGGTAAGAGTGCAAACAAGTGAGTAAGGCTGACACACAAAATGGTGCTTTTGGAGATCCAAGCAGAACATAGTTGATGATTCAAGACAGTCCTGGGAAAGCTATATTCACATCAAGGAGTTATGTTGAACAGAAATTTAGCAAGGCACTGAGGTATAATTTGGAGTCCATGGTGTACGGATATGGGGAAAAGGCGGGGCAGGTGGAGTTAGATTAGAAAATCAGCCATGATTTTATTGAATGTTGGGGCAGACTTGAGGGGCTGAATGGTCTACTCCTGCTCCTAATTCTTATGTTCTAGTGGTTAGGGCAGTCACCTCACATGCAAGAGACGTGGATTTGATTCCTGACCGGGGCAAAACGTTAGGCAAGTTTCCTTGCTGAACGCTCCTCTGTTTACCTAGAAGCAAGTAGGAACTGGGTTGTTCGTCGATTGGCAGATCACTGTTTTGGGGTTAATAATCCATTAAACAAAATAATAATTTGGTCACTCGATCCATGATTGTTTGTCAGACACTGCTGTGTGCAATTGGCTGCTGCATTTCGCACACGAGATATACACTTTACAATATATTCTGTGAAGCTCTTTATAACGTCTTAAAGATGTGATGAGGTGCTGCGCACAAATGCAAGGTTTAACTTGAGAGTTAAAACAAGAGATCGGATGATAGCCCAATACGTGCACATGTCTCTGAAGGTTCCTGAGCTTGGTAAAGCGAGTGGCAAGTTCACTCCGAATGGAAAAAGCAAAGGCATGTCAAATAAAGTCAGTCAAATAAATGATTAATTCATTACAGAGATCAATTATTTGTTTAATTGTTAGTTTTGTCACTAAATTATTTATCTTTTGAGGCAAATATGTATTGATTGATCTTGTCAGCTACATTACTTGTTTATTGTGGCAAATAATTTATTAATTTTTTTATGTTTGCCACTGATGGTTGCATTATTTATTTATCGAGTTAATCAATTTATTATTTATTGTTACTATTAGACAGACCTGCTGTCTGGCTCAGGCAATTATTTCGCTATGTATTTTAGATCTCCTTCTATCTCACAAATCTTTTCTCCCTCCTTCAATACTCGCTCTCACATCATCTTTTGCTCCTCTCATAATAATAATAATAATCCTTGCATTTGATACAAGCGTTTTTCACTTCTTATCAACGTCTCAAAGCGCTTCACAAAATATACTATAAAATGAATTGACTGTATATTTGTGGGCGAAATGCTGCAGCCAATTGCACACAGCAGCGTCCCCACAAACAGTCGTGGATTGAAATGATCAATTTATTATTATTGTGGTTTTTGGGGGATGGATTATTATTAGGCGTGTGGAGTAAGGAAACTTGCCCAAGGTTTTGCCCTGACCTGCCTGGATATTCTCATACTCACATCATCTTTTTTTCCTCACAGTTACTTTTCCCTCCCTCCCTCCCTCCCTCCCTCCCTCCCTCCCTCCCTCCCTCCCTCCCTCCCTCCCTCCCTCCCTCCCTCTCTCCCTCCCTCTGCTTTACATGAGCATCCATCCCACCTAAGTTTCTCTCCTATAACATTCTAATGCATCATGTGTGCATCGAGTTTCCTCTTAAATCCATTGTTGTTTGACAAATATACAGTCAGCTTTCCTGCTCTCCTTCCTCTTACCCTGACCCCCTCCTCTTGTCATCGTTCCCCCCTTTCTGATTTAAACCCACTTCCATGACTGTTTATGGGACACTGCTGTGCGCAATTTGGCTGCCGCATTTTGCCCACAAATATAGTCAATTTTCCTACTCTTTTTCATCCTGCCCCAATCCCTCCCCACCATCCTTGTCCCTACCTAACTGTACAGCGCCTTGGGAAGTCCTCTCGACGTGAAAGGTGCTATATAAATGTAAGTTTCTGATTGATTGATTGATTGATTGATTGAAATGTTATTTTGTTGTTGATGTTGTTGTTTTCTTCTGATGTTCTTCTGATGTTGTTGTTTTCTTCTGATGTTCTTCTCCATCAACATGACAATGAATTTCACATTCTCCCACCAGCTTCCGTCTGAATAGCATCTGAATAGGATGCTTCTAAAACTCTCTTTCCCCGTCTTCTCTTCATGTCGAGGTGAAAGTGCCGTTTCTCCACATCTCCACTGAACCTGGCTGTCGGGATCTTTAGATTTCCAAAAGGTTAAATGAGTGAAAAAGTGATTATTTCCTGGCATTTTCCTTCAATGTACTACCTCAGAGCTTTGATAAGTACACCCGCCCCCACACCGTGTTCATTTGCTAGGGAACCTTTAAACTACGTGGGATTTGGTCTCGGTTATATTTCAGCTATCGAGGCGATGTCGAATTTTCATTCAAGCCTTTTCTTTCCATTATTAAATTCTGAATCTATGGGCAGCGAGTTCATTTATTAAATGTCACAAGCAGGTTATCTGACCAGGGGCCAGGATTAGGAAATTCATAGGACATGATTTGAAGGGGCTCAGAGTTTAATGCATAATACCTGCTGTCACAAGTGGTGGGGGGAAGGGGCAAGTGGGGGAGGTGGTGAATGAAGCATTGCACCCAGTGCAGAGACAATCCATTTATAAAGTAATGAGATTTTATTACAAAAAAAAAGAGTAAGGGAACTCAACTCATAAGAAGCAAATGTTTTTTTGTAGATCACCAAGTGCAATGATCATTCAACTCTTCACGAATGATGATAATAATAATCCTTGTATTTGATATAGCGCTTTTCACATCTTATTAACGTCTCAAAGTGCTTCACAGAATATACTGTAAAGTGAATTGACTGTATATTGACTGCACAGCAGCGTCCCACAAACAGTTGAGAAATTGAAATGACTTAGAAATCTCTCGGTATTAGTCTCTCGGATGAGCAGCAGGACAGAGCCCCAAACCTGCAGAATGTAGGCAACAACAACAGCAATAACAAAATTGCACTTACGCCTTTCACGTCGGGAGGACATCCCAAAGTACTGAACAGTCAGGTCGGGACCTGAGCATGGGGGGAGGGTCGAGGTAGGGGGAGAGGAGGGAGAGTGGGAGAGGGGGAAGAGTTAGTGGGGCAGCCGAAGGCGCGGGTCGAAGAGGAAGGTCTTGAGACCTGCCTTGAAGGAGGAAAGGGAGGAAGCAAGGCAAAAGGGCTGCGGGATGGAGTTTCAGAGTATGGGAGTGGAGAGGCTAAAAGCCCGGCCGCCGATGGTTGACAGAATGTCTGTCTTTCGCCTTTGATGTCTGTCTGATAAATAATTAATGATGTCTGCTAGGACGGCAGTGGCTTCCGTCAGACAGGAGTGGAAACGGTCGGTCAGGGAATTAGACGATTTTAACATGAACGCTGACAGTGAAACTGTTAGCTCATTAAGACCTGTGCCAACAATTTTTCTTCATTAGTACCCTGTCAAGATTATTTCCGACATCTTGATGAGGCAGGAACTAACCTGACGAGGGAATATTTATTTAACAGAAAAAAGTTTCAGGAAACGCAGTCCACTCCCCCCACCCACCACCCCGTACTCCCCCCAAAAAAATAGAATCCAAAGACTCTATTCATGGCATCAGCAGTCAAAACAGTTCAGTGTTTTCTCTCCACCTCTGTCCTTACCACAAAAATAACTGGCCTTGTCATTTCTATGAAGAAATCACAGTTTGACTGGTACAGATTTTTATTTATATACAGTATAGAGAGAGAAATGCTAAGAATAATTTCAATCTTGTGAGACTGCAATGCTACTGCTATTGAACTCTGGCCTGACTTATGTGATGGTGCTGTTTTTAAAAGAAATATCAAACCCTAGAACTCAAACTATATTTGTTTCACCCACCAATATACAGTCAATTCACTTTACAGAATATTCTGTGAAGCGCTTTGAGACGTCTAGAAGACATGACGAGGCACAGTATCAAATGCAAGGATGATTATTATCAAAACCGTGGAATAATAATATCAATTATAATACTTGCATTTGATATAGCGCTTTTCACATCTTATCGATGGGCGAAACGCAGCAGCCAATTGCGCACAGTGGCGTACCATAAACAGTCGTGGATTGAGAGGCCAAATTATTGTAGTTTTTTTGGGAGTGATTATTATTAGGTGTGTGTATGGAGTAAGGAAACTTGCCCAAGATTTCACCCTGACCTGCCTGGATTCAAACACAGGTCTCACACTTGTAAGGCGAGTGCTCTAACCACTGAGCTACAGGAGCTCCACAATTAATTATTATCATTATGATTAATCACTCCATGTGGGCAGCAATTTCAAGTTGGATACTTCTTGGCTGCTGTTGGTGCTTTACTCTGTGGCTTTGTTGCTTAGACTAAAAGCTGTTGTGATTTGCGTCAGGTAGGATTAGTATCAACTGAGCTCAGTTGCTTGCAATCTCTCGCCTCTAGTTCAGGAAACAAAGTGTTCAACGCTCACGTCGAGATCTGAGCGCATAATCTTGGCTGACTTTCCAGTGTAATACTGGGGGGAGCAAATGAGAAGTTAAAGTGAGGACCTGTGCAAGTGGTTGTTCGACATCCCATTGACATTGTTTGATGAGAACAATCTGCCAGAAAACAATTCTCTTTGCTTTGCTGTGGTACAAACTAGCTGCTGCGTTTGCCTACAAACAGACAATCAGCTCCCATGAAGGAAATTTGCCCGTGAAGTGCTTTGAACCATGGAGCCATTGTAGCTCAGTGGCTAGAGCACTCGCCTTACAAGTGTGAGAACCTGTGTTATAGAGCTTCCGGTGGTCATGAAGTGAATTGACCATATATTTTGTAGGTGAAACGCAAGCAGGCAATTGCGGCACAGCCGTGTCCCACAAAACAGTTGTGGATTGATTGACCGAGTTATTATTTTCTTTGACGGTATAATTAGCCCCGGAAAGCGATCCGCCAATCGACTAACAACTGGATTCCCACTTACTGCTAGCGGAACAGAGGCCTATTTTTTTTTCAGAGGCATGTGGAGTAAGGAAACTGCCCAACCTCAACTCCCTGTCTCTCTCTCTCATCTGTGTGTGTCAGGCTGAATGACTGACAAATCCACATCTGCTTTGGCGTGCGTCAGATGCTGAGCGAAATAATAATAATAATCCTTGTATTTGATATAGCGCTTTTCACATCTTATCGACGTCTCAAAGCGCTTCACAATATACTGTAAAGTAAATTGACTATATATTTGCATAATAAAACTCCTCGGCTAATGGAACCAGTACCCACTCCTGAATGTAAAATTAGTGGATGGAGAATGAATGATCGAACGAGTTGGGAGGGCAGCAGAAGACACGATCGAAGAGGAGGGTCTTGAGACCGGCCTTGAAGGAGGCGAGGGAGGAATTGAGGCAAAGGGACTATGGGATGGAGTTCCAGAGTAATATAACTGTATCACCTTAGTGCTGAATGGGTATCTTTTGTTTGTCCTCTCTCTTTGCCCACCCCTCGGCTGCCTTTATAAAGAGATCTGAGTACTCACTGCCTCACAACCCACATCACCCACCACCTGGGTTTCAGTGTGAACCTGTGAATGCGTTTCTCACCAGAATATCTTGTGATAATGATACTTCACACAGGAGGTGATCAAAGTTCTGTCAAGTCTGCGTCTCGCTTTCCGTGGCATTAAAATCTCTCCTGTGTAGTTCCTCCAGCAATTGAGAAGATTGCGTTCGGGCTTTTAAGATTTTAATGGCACCATATTTGCGGTTGCTGCTCATTCCCGCGTCCAGACAGCAGCACAAAGTAAACACATCAAAGTGGAGCTAATGCGATGGGATTGAAACACGAAAAGCTCCAGAAGTTCCTCTTATTAAACACGGGGCCATGTGGCGCACATGCAAATTTGACATAAATGACTGAATAAATGTTACCAGGCTAGAACTTTCAACAGAAATTTCTCGCTTCACATTAATAACAGCACATTTGCGTGTTCATGAAGCTAATTCAGCACGGGTAGTGCACCCACCACACTGCCTCTGACAAAATGGTTATCAATGTCTAGAAACACTGGAAGATGAAGATTAATGCAACTTGGAAGCAAATTTTCCTACCATAAGCCGCTCCCAACTCAAAAGTGTTGCAATCTATTCCGCTAACTGATGAAAGATTTCCAGCGGATCAAGGGCTGAGCAGGTTGTACCAATGGTTTTGGTCCCTAGATCTATTTGGTCTTACTTTCATAGGGTCCGTGTGTCACTTCATAAATCTCCTGTCATAAAAATAACGCTTCAAATACAGTGTTATATCTACCTCACCTGTTCCGGATTAGAATCCAATGCAATGCAATTTATTTCATACAGTGCCTTTCACACAGGGATGGTTTTCTGGGCACCTGAACTGTGTTTCGGAGCCGAGGGGATGAGGGGTGGGGGGGAGAGAGAGAGATTACTGAAGGTGATACGTCTTGAGATGTACCTTAAAACTCTGGAATTCAATCTCGCAGTCCCTCCGCTTCGCCCCATTCCCTGGTCTCTTTCAAGTCCCTCCCGCCTCAAGACCGCCTCTTTGATGGTCCCATCGGTCACCACAAAACCCCCCTTTCCCTCCACTCACCCCCCACCCCCGTTCCAAGCTCGGGTCTGAAACAATGATTGTCCAGCACCTTGGGACGTCCTCCTGACGTGAAAGGCGTTGTAGAAGTGTCATTTTGTTATTGTTGTTGTTGTTGAATGAGTGAAGGGAGGGAGGGGAGCAAATTGGGTAGACTCCAGAATGAACTTCCAGAGAGTGGGGGTGGAAAACCCACCTGCTGATGATGGGCAAATAGGGATGGAGAAATATATACACACGATTTAGTTCCATTGGATGTATTTATTTTGTGCACCTGAGTCCGACATTATAAATAACACTTCACTTTATGCGTTTTGTCACTTCAATCATCCTATAAAGATCATATCAGTGTTAAGTGTTCTTTATTCGTCTGACTTCAAGTACTGCAAAGAACGGGAACATTTTGGAGATATACTTGACGTGAATGGAAGCCATATTTACCACAGTTCTCTTTTTTTTCCCAGGGTTTAAAATATTTCCAAATCAAAACCCGAATGAAATTCTGCACCATGTTGAAATTTTGAAGGGAATGATCTTAAGGCTAAAACCATTCGGAATTTCAGCCCTCTCAAGTGCCAAACCACATTCCTTCCAGGTTTCTGTAAATCGCTTTTGATTAATAATCCTTGCATTTGATGTGGCACTTTTCACATCTTCTAGACCCCTCAAAGTGCTTCACAGAATATACTGTAAAGTAAATTGATTGTATAGAGTCGTGGATGGAAGTGATCAATCTTTATATATTTTTTTCTCTTGAGGGATTATTATCAGGTGTATGGAGTAAGGAAACTTTGCCAACATTTCGACCTGCAAGGAATTAAACCCAGGTCTCTCGCTTGCGAGGCATGTGCTCTAACCACTGAGCTACAGGACTCCACTAAGGACTGTTTGCTTCTTTGTGTGAATGCCTGAAGTGCATGGAGAACAGTGCTGCATATCTCAAAATAATAATAATAATCTTTCCATTTGATATTGTGGTGTAGCATGGCTTTGAAATGTCTCAAAGCACTTCACAGAATATACTGTCAAGTTAATTGACTGTATATTTTGTGGGCGAAAAGCCACAGCCAATTGCGCACAGCAGCATCCCCCAAACAGTCATGGATTAAGTGACCAAATTACATTTTAAAAATTAATGAAAGAATTATTACCCTCAGAAAAGCGATCCTCCAATTGACTAACAACTGGGCTCCTATTTACTACTAGGTAAATAGTAGGATCCGGCGATATATCGATATATCGGTTATATCCGATATAATTTTCATATCGATACGCCGATATAGGTATTTCAAAAATATCGATATATCAAAATGTCGATATATCGAAAAAAATCGGAATGCACGCACACTGAAGTACAAGACCCAGAATGCTCATCTCTATACACAATGCGAAGACCGAGGTGCAAGCCGCCATATTGTATTCATAGTCCTCGAATACAACATACAGGTATACAAGGGGTGAGGGGAGAGAGACGGTGGGGTGGGGGGAGAGAGAGATGGTGGGGGGGTTGGGGGGAGAGAGAGACGGCGGGGGTGGGGGTGGGGGGGAGAGAGAGACGGCGGGGGGGGGGGGGGGGGGGAGTGGGGGGGAGAGAGAGACGGCGGGGGGTGGGGGTGGGGGGGAGAGAGAGACGGCGGGGGGTGGGGGGAGTGGGGGGGAGAGAGAGACGGCGGGGTGGGGGACAGACGGGGGTGAGAGACAGGGGGATGTGATAATATACAGATAGCTAGATAGATAGCTGGATAGCTGGATAGCTGGATAGATAGATAGATAGATAGATAGATAGATAGATAGATAGATAGATAGATAGATAGATAGATAGATAGATAGATAGATAGATAGATAGATAGATAGATAGATAGATAGATAGATAGATAGATAGATAGATAGATAGATAGATAGATAGATAGATAGATAGATAGATAGATAGATAGATAGATAGATAGATAGATAGATAGATAGATAGATAGATAGATAGATAGATAGATAGATAGATAGATAGATAGATAGATAGATAGATAGATAGATAGATAGATAGATAGATAGATAGATAGATAGATAGATAGATAGATAGATAGATAGATAGATAGATAGATAGATAGATAGATAGATAGATAGATAGATAGATAGATAGATAGATAGATAGATAGATAGATAGATAGATAGATAGATAGATAGATAGATAGATAGATAGATAGATAGATAGATAGATAGATAGATAGATAGATAGATAGATAGATAGATAGATAGATAGATAGATAGATAGATAGATAGATAGATAGATAGATAGATAGATAGATAGATAGATAGATAGATAGATAGATAGATAGATAGATAGATAGATAGATAGATAGATAGATAGATAGATAGATAGATAGATAGATAGATAGATAGATAGATAGATAGATAGATAGATAGATATGGGGGTGTGTGAGAGAGGACAGAGGCACAGACAGAAAAACACAGAGATGGAGAGAGTGGGTGTGAGAGACACAGAGAGAGAGAGATATTTACCTCCTGAGGAGATAGGCCCCGAATGCGCGTGCACCTCTGAATGCGCGCGCATCTCACGCCGCGCAAGCATGCGCAGTACGAAAACCTAGAAAATATTGATATATCAGTATATCTCGATATGAGCCCATCAATATATCTAAATCAGAAAATTTCCATATTGACAGACCCTAGTAAACAGTGATATGCAGAGTAAGGAAACTGGCCTAAGGTTTTGCCTTGCCTGGGAATCAAACCTGGGTCCTCTCACTTGCGAGGTGAAGAACATAAGAACATAAGAATAAGGGGCAAGAATAGGCCATTCAGCCCCTCGAGCCTGTCCTGCCATTTAATAAGATCACGGCTGATCTTCTAATCTAACTCCACCTGTCTGCCTTATCCCCATATCCCTTAATCCCTTTATCCATAAGAAATCTGTCAATTTCAGTCTTGAATATGTTCAAGGATTGAGCATCGACGCCTTTTGGGGGTAGAGAATTCCATAAATTCACTACCCTCTGAGTGAAAAGGTGTTTCCTCAACTCTGTCGCGCAAAGGCTGATTCTTAATCTTAAAACTGTGACCCCCTAGTTATAGTTTCTCCAACCAGGGGAAACAGTCTCCCACTGTCTACTCATGGTCCTTAACAATCCTATAGGTTTCTATATGATCACCTCCAACTCCTCCACATTCTAGAGAACATAGGCCTAGACCACTGCTCTGACGTGAAGTGCTCTAACCAATACGCTACAGGACTCCATAAATGAAACAAAGTTTGTCAGTTAACTTTAACCAAACTGAATCACAAAAGAAGCAGAGATAGCAGTTGTTGACTGTACGGCAGAGCTGTGGTACGGGCAGAAGAAAGACGAGTTTGCCTTCAGTTGACACACTAAGTCTAAACTCGCTTACAAATGAGAGTTGAGTTTTACTGCTCGCAGAGACGTTACCAGAGACAGTTTGTTGTGAGGTTGATCTGAGGCATTCAATGATTCCAGATAGCGGGGTGAGTGGTTAGTAAATAAACTGAATGAAACTGCACATTTGTACATCTACACCTTGCTCCTAACGTCTCTTAAATCTTTGCTTGTGCAGACAAATAATAATAAATAATCCTTACAATTGCCGTTGCACCTGTCACCTCTCAAAGCACTTCACAGGCTATACTGTAAAGTGACTGTGTTTTGTGGAGTCCTGTAGCTCAGTGGTTAGAGCACTTGCCTTACAAGCGTGAGACCTGTGTTTGAATCCAGGCAGATCAGGGCGAAACCTTGGGCAAGTTTCCTTACTTCACAAACACACCTAATAATAATCCCTCAACAAAAAACAAAAAAATTTGGACATTTCAATGTTTGTGGTATACTGCTGTGCACAATTGGCTGCCGCATTTTGCCCACAAATATACAACAACAACAACTTTGATTTATATAGTGCCCTCCACACTAGACAGCGTCTCAGAGCGCAATCGAAAGTATACAGTCAATTCACATTATAGTACATTCTGTGAAGTGCTTTGAGACGTCTAGAAGACGTGGAAAGCGCTATTCAAATGCAAGGATTATTATTATTATTAATTTGTGAACCGGGGAGTGTTGGCCAGGACATTGGAAAAGAATCCCTCTTCTCTGTTCGAATAGTGGCTTGGGATCTCGACTGTTCACCTGAACAAGACGGACCTCGCTTTAACATCTCGTTTGAAGGATGGCACCTGCCAATGCAGTGAAACCCCAAGCACTAGAGTGTCCGCCCAGATTCAACGTGCTTATGTTACGTGTGAATTAGGAATTTGAAACCCGTAACTTTTTGACTCAGAGCAGAGAGTGTTACCAATTGAGTCAGGTTGACACAGATTGGGAAAAGATAATTTTTTTTTGCTGACATTTCCCCTGTCAATTTCAGATCTTTCCGTTGAAATCAATTTGGATGCTTAGGTTGGCTTCTAGCTTTCTAAGTGAAATCAACGTTTATTTCATTTCAATAAATTTTAAGGGCACAGACCCTACCTGGCCTTGTGAATCACAAGTCAAAGTGCTTTGTCTACAGATTTCCCTATTATTGGCGGTGTTGCTCAGAAAAGAATTGGTTTCAATGATGTGAAGGGTGGCCACAGAGATGCTTTGTGCTGACAGTGTGCATTAGTGCAGCAAGGCAACTCTGCATATGCAATGCAACATCATTTACATTTATATAGCATCTTTCGAATCGGGAAAACGCCTCAATGAGCTTACTGTGGGGAGGAGGCTGAACGCCTGTTAAAGAGGTAAATCTGAAGCTGGGCTTCAAAAATGAACATAGGACAGGGTGGGCGGTGAGGTCGAGGCAGAGGCAGAGGGATGGCGATACAGCGTATGTCTGTGGGACGCTGCTGCATTTCGCCCAAAAAACACACGGTGTATTTCTGACTTGACCACATATATACAGTCAATTCACTTTACAGGATATTTTTTGAAGCGCTTTGAGACGTTGATAAGATGTGAAAAGTGCTATATCAAATGTAAGGATTATTATTATATACTAGTATATTCTGTGAAGCAATTTGAGATGTCTCGAAGATGTGATATGGTGCTATATCGAATGTACGGATTATTATATAGTAGGAGCCCACTGATGTAGTGTGCAAGCTTGAGCCAGGTGGGAAGTGGAGGGTTGGAATGAGGAAATAGGAAGAAGGTGACCATTGGGATGGTTGAAGAAGAACATTGCTGTTGTTTTTCAATCTATTCTGAAATTAAGCAGGGAAATAATGGAGAGGGATTTGGGTGAAGGAGCGAGAGTCAGAAAGCAGGGGTTCATGTAAGTCATGAAGCATTAGGGAGCACCAACAAACGTTTTTGAAAATAATAATAATAATAGCCCTTGCATTTGATATAGTGCCTTATCATATCATTGAGATATCTCAAAGAGCTTCATGCGGTACAATGTAAAGTGGTCTGACTGTGTACTTTGTCGTAAGATTTAAGTCAAGCAATAATGTGAAGTTATGTGTTTTGTTTTGTTAACATGTTTCACACTCATTAGAACTCTAAAACATCCATCATTTAACACTTTCACCAAGATCTTTAGCAAGTCTAAACACAGCACTGAATTGACTTGAACAGATGTTAGTGCAGGCACATTAAATTCATTAATCATATTAGGATTTTATCTTGTTCAGTATATTGTTTTAGAATACTCCCTGCTGGGAAAGATCAGTGTTGCAAGGTGTGGGAAGAGAAGAAATGGGAAAATAATATAGTATGGGATCTCACCCGTTGATACTTAATAAAACAAAAACAATGCAGTGAGATTGTTTGATTATTGCCCAGAGGATTCAACTATTAGAAGCTAAACACGCTTAATAATAATCCCTCCCATAAAAGAACCATCACAATAATAAAAATTGGTCTTTTCAATCCACGACTGTTTGTGGGGATGCTGCTGTGCGCAATTGGCTGCCACGTTTTACCCACAAATATACAGTCAATTCACTATACAGTATATTCTGTGAAGCGCTTTGACATATTGATAAGATGTGGAAAACGCTGTTTCAAATGCAAGGATTATTACTATTATTATTATTATTATTATGTGGACGTTTGTTTATGATGGAGAGACGCAGCTGAGTACAACAAGAACAAAATTTCACTTGTATAGCGCCTTTCATGTCAGGATGACGTCATCAGTACTAAGTCCTCAGCATCTCTGGCTTGAGGAAAATGTAACTGAACAGGGGAAGGTGTTACACAATTCTCCAGGCACATTTTAGGCTCCGTAAACTAATTGTAAATCATAGCGCTTTGGGGGTTTCTGTTTGCTCGCAGAACATATCCTGACAGACATCCAAGGATAATTTGGATGCAGAATAAATGCAAAGGAAATGTCTGGATTCTGCAACTTTGCTTTCAACTGCTTAAATTGTTCTCCCTTTTCTTTTGCATTTTCTCTCTCTAATTGTAAATTGTACTGTATTGTATTGCGCAGTTTTCTTTCCTTGCTCTCTAATAGTATGGATTTCCTGTGAGGGATTATGATGAGCAGCAGGTGGAACATGAAAGAAAGCTTTTATGTTACTTGCATTTTGATATTGGGGCCTTTCACTATGTAAGAACTCATGGTCTCAAAGTGCTTCGTGGGATTTAATGTAAATTTTAGTGACTGTGTATTTGGTAGCGTTGACTCGGCAGACTATTTGCACATCACAATGTCTCACAAACAGCTATGGGATTCGGGAGAGTGAAGTACATATCACCATGTAGCTACCCCATTGTTTTCAATTCTGTGTCTTCGTGACATGAAACAATGTATCTGCCCAAATCATCATATTTCTTAAATTCAATGGAGCTCCTGTAGCTCAGTGGTTAGAGCACTCACCTTGCAAGACCTGTGTTCGAATCCAGGCAGGTCAGGGCGAAACCTTGGGCAAGTTTCCTTACTCCACACACACGACTAATAATAATCCCTCTAAAAAAACCACAATAATAACATTGGTCATTTCAATCCATGATTGTTTGTGGAGACACTGCTGTGCGCAATTGGCTGCCGCGTTTCGCCCACAAATATACAGTCAATTCCCTTTACAGTATATTCTGTGAAGTGCTTTGAGATGTTTAGAAGATGTGAAAAGCGCTATATCAAATTCAACGATTATTATTATTATTATATATTATATTCTTGAAGGAATTTTGGGACGCTACCTTGTGTGAAGGATGCTGTATAAATGGAAGTTGTGTTTGTTCTTGTGCTGAAACAAATATCTTTCACAGAAAACCAGCCAGTTGTTTAGCCAGAAAGTGCTGCCATGTTCTGTAGTAATTAAATAATAAACACGTTGTAGTGTATAGTATGCATACAAAGCTTCTAATTGTAATCTATAATAATAATAATCCTTGCATTTGATATACCTGCAGGATTTAAGGGGGTCAGGCCCAAAGTGTAAAATAACTCACAGTCCTAAGAATTATAAATCCTAATAATAATAATAATCCTTACATTCAATAGAACACCTCTCACATCAGGAAGACATTTCAAAGTGCTCCCCTGGATTTTACTGAAAGTGTAGTAAGGACTGTGTACAGTATTTTGTACATGACCACAGCAGCCTATTGGCACACATCAAAAATGTTCCACAAACACATATAATATATAATAATAATCCTTGCATTTGCTATAGTGCTTTTCACATCTTATCGACGTCTTAAAGCGCTTCACAGAATATACTGTAAGGTGAATTGACTTTATATCATGAACTGAACACCCAATTATACCTGGGAGATTGTTAACTGGAATACAAAGAGAATTGCCTTCTTTCTTCAAGTTGTGCCATGGGATTGTTATTGTCATATGAACTGTGCGCGCAATACCCTAGTGTGGGACTTGAACCCACAACCTTGTAACTCAAGGATCACAGTGAGACAAACTGAGCCAGATTGCCATCAGTTGACTTTACAAGGACAAAGTCAAGTTCGGTTTGGTGAGAGTTTAAAGATGATGGTCATTCAGACTTGGATGGTTGGAATTATATAAGAAACAACTCTACTCAATAATTGGGAGGTTGAAAGGTTGGGTATTCTGGAAGGATGAGATCAAACTGATCAAAGGGATTTTTTCATCCTAACCTCTCTTATGATAGATATTGAGAATTATTGGGACATCTTCAAAAAACTTTCCCAGTCCATTGACTGAGCCTTGTTCAGAAATGTTTCATACACTTGAAGAATATAAGAATGTAAGAATTGGGAGTAGGCCATTCTGCTCCTCGAGCCTGTCCCACCATTCAATAAGATCATGGCTGATCTTCTAATCTAATTCCACCTGCCCACGTCTTATCCCCATATCCCTTAATCCCATTATCCACAAGAAATCTATCAATCTCAGTCTCAGAAATCTATCAATCTCAGAATACGTTCAAGGACTGAGCATCTATAGCCATTTGGGTAGAGAATTCCATAAATTCACTACCCTCTGGGTGAAGAAATTTTTCCTCAACTCAGTGCGAAGCTGAAACTCATTGCTGGAAGCGATAGATGACGCAAATGTACTCAAGAGAAAACATGTTGGGATTCATGAGGGGGGAAGGGGATTAAAGGGTATAAGTGAAGGGAATAAATGGGATGTAGGCTTGCAGACAGTCACAGACTGGTTGGGCTGAACGGCCTGTTTCTGTCTGGTATCACTCTCTGAAACTCTGTGTAACCTGACATTTCCCAGGAACAATGTTGTGGGAGCAGATTGCCACAAGGACTGCAGAGGTTTACAACAACAACAACAAAATGACATTTATAGCCCCTTCACGTCGGGAGGTGGTGAACAGTCAGAACGGGATCCGCCAAGGAAGAGCAGCAGGGTAGGGAGGAGGGGAGGGATTATTAATAATAATAATTCATGCATTTGATTTAGCGCTTTTCACATCTTATCAACGTCTCAAAGTGCTTCACAGAATATACTGTAAAGTGAATTAACTGTATATTTGCGGGCGAAACGTGGCAGCCAAATACGCATTGCAGCGTACCCACAAACAGTCGTGGATGAAATGACCAATTTTATTATTGTGTTTTTTGGGGACGGATTATCATGAGGAGTGTATGTGGAGTAAGGAAACTTGCCCAAGGTTTCGCTCTGATCTGCCTGGATTCGAACACAGGTCTCACGCTTGTAAGGCGGGTGCTCTAACCACTGAGGAAGTCGGGAGGGCAACAGAAGGCATGGTCGAAGAGGAGGGTCTTGAGACCGGCCTTGAACGAGGTGAGGTTTAGTTTAAAGAGAAGGCGCCATTAGCAACACTGCCAGCTTCTCAAGGCCGCTGGGGATGTGCGGCAAATTACAGCTTTGCCAACGTCAGCCGCATCCATCCCCCAAAAGAGCAGGGAAACTATATCTGTTCACTGTAGATTATAATATGATTTATTGGATAAAGTATGGGATTTTGTTTCATAGCGCAGTTTGTAAAAATGAGCAGTTTTCCACAGAAGGGTTCATCCGTGAGCCTGGGTAATAAAGAAACCATGTATTTCCTCGATAAGCAAGCCAAAAGATTTAAAAAAGTGACTCAATAATACCACAAAAACCTGCACTCGGGAAGTTTCTGATCTGTCGGTGCTTGATGCAGCAAGCTGTCATTATGGAATTAGTTCAAACTCCTAATCATTTTAAGGGTTTAAATTGTTTTCCTTGTGTTATCAGCCTGTCAGGTTGGTTTATCCAATGACGTTTCTTCAGTTTAAGCTTCGCTTGTGAGGAAAGCTTGGAATCAGCAGAAAAGTCATAATCTCGTGAGTTAACCACATTAAACTTATTTCAAAGGAGGAAATTGAGAGGTCAGCGCGCATCTGTTCATAATAATAACTGTCAGAATTTAGCTTTGAACTTCTTACTGAAGCTTACAGTCCCAATATATTAAGCTTGACACAAGTCCTACATTTAACCCTTTTTTTAAAAAAAAGGTTGGATTGAACTAGCTTTGAATGTGGCTGGTTAACTGTCTGGAGCTGTGACATATTGAAGATATGCAGCCTGTTCAACAACAACAACAACAACAACAAAATTACATTTGTATAGCACCTTTCATGTCAGGAGGATCAAGGCACTGAAAGGTGTTTTCACGTCAGGAGAACTTCCCAAGTTGAGAGAACTTGTTTTTCTCAAGTTGTCTGGTTAAACCCATATACTGTATTTCTTTCGAACAACCTATGCATTGAGAATGATTTTTTAAAAATGTGTAGAAAATCTATTCTATAAATATATTAATAAATATAAATAGAATTTACATTTAGCTTGCTGAGTAAGGTGGTCATTGCAGCTTTTGTGAGAGAAATAATAATGATAATAATCCTTGCATTTGATATATAGCCTTATCAATGACAACAACAAAATGACATTTATAGAATGACTTTCACGTTGGGAGAACTTCCCAAAGTGCTGAAACAGTCAGGATGGGACCCGAGCAAAGGAGAGGGGCAGGGCAGGGGGGAGAGGCAGAAGAAAGGAGGGGAGGGAGAGAGTTGGGAGGGGAGGGAGAGAGTTGGGAGGGCAGCAGAAGGCACGGTCGAAGAGGAGGGTCTTGAGGCCGGCCTTGAAGGAAGAGAGGGAGGGAGCGAGGCAAAGGGCACTGTGGGATGGAGTTCCATAGTGTGGGAGAAGATGGTAGGGCGGGTCAGGCGGGGGACATGGAACAGGCTGAAGCCAGCTGAACAGATGGGGTGCGGTGATCCATAGAGGGCCATCAGTTCGGAGAGTAGGAGGGAGCAAGGGCGTTAATGGCCTTGAAGGTGAGGATGAGGATCTTGAATTCGACCATCACATGATTGATATGCCTCAAAGCTCTTCACAGAATATACTGTAAAGTGGAGTGACGTGGTATGTTGTGTGTAAAAATAGTGAAGCATATGAAAGAGAGAGGCTTGCAGGGGTATGGGGATAGGGCAGGATGGTGAGATTGAATTGATCTCCTTTGCTCTTTGAACCGGTGCGGATTTGATGGGCCGATTGGCTTCCTTCCGCTCCATAGATTTCTACGTTTCATCTTGAAGGGGTTGAACATGGAAGCTTAAGGGGTGAGGAGGGGAAATGAGGAGAAAGATTACCATTATGCATGGTCAATCAAATAAGTTTTCCCCTGATTACCCCAGTCCTTGCCAGACTTCACTGTCTCCCTGTCTCAGAGCAGATCGATTTCAAGAGCCTCACTCTTGTGAGGTTCAAATCCCTCTATGCCTCTGCACCCACACTACCTCTCCGACCTCCTCTCTCTTCACAACAGCACCCGTTGCCTTCACTCTACCGGGTCTGGCCTCCTCCTTGTCCCCCGAATCGTCCGTTCCACCATCGGCAGCCGTGCCTTCAGCCACTACGCCCTGAAGCTCTGGAACTCCCTCCCTCATTCCCTTCCCTTTGCTTTGCCCCATGCTTTCTATTTTCAGATCGCGCCTAAAGACTTTTCTTTTCAACTGCGCTTTTGGTCACCTTTCTCCCCCTCCTCCTGGCTCGGCCCTGGGATTCACTTTGTGAAGCGCTTTGAGAAGCCGTCTAGTGTGGAGGACGCTTTATAAATCCAAGTGGTTGTTGTTGAGGTGTAACTTGAAAGAGCAGAGGGCCCTGGGAATGGAATTCGAGAGAGCTGGCGAGAATGGTTGAAATTAATCAAGGCTTCAAAACACCTTGGTGAAAGATTCTCAAATCAGACCAGTTTCTGTCTTGTAGCATAGGGATCGAAATTCTCTCAAAGGCTCTGACACAAGTTGTTTTTCTCAAAAAACTCGACCATCCATTACGCAGACTAATGCCTCCTGTTGTGATGTCACAGATTAAGGCAAAACTTTTAGGCCACAAATTGAGTCAAATAAAAAGCTTGCACTGCGCACTCCTAAGTTTGACAGCACACAAATTTGTTCCCATTTATCTTCCAAAACAACACATGATTAACAACGGCATTTGTTCTGGGCAGTTTATAACACTTCAGAAAGTGATAGTGGAGCTCCTATAGGCTCAGTGGTTAGAGCACTCGCCTTACAAGTGTGTTAGAATCCAGGCATGTCAGGATGAAACCTTGGTCAAGTTTTCTAACTCCACACACACACACACACACACACACACAATTTGTGGGGACATTGCTGTGTGCAATGGGCTGCCGCGTTTCGCCTAGAAATATACAGTCAATTCACTTTACAGTATATTCTGTGAAGAGCTTTGAGATGTCAATGAGATGTGAAAAACGCTATATCAAATGCAAGGATTATTGTTATTATTATTGCATCAAGTCCAACATTGGGGAATGATTCGAGCCATTTGTAGCCGGCCTTAGATGATGGAAGGTGGATTTACTGCGGGTAGAAGGAGTAAGTGCTCAGTTTTGCTGGCAGGAGACACTCCATATTTCTGATGAGAACTGACATATCTCCTGTTAGCCAAAGCTGATGGACTTGATATCAAACTGGTGACTGTTAGTTATTCAGTGGATCCCTTTAGCGTCCTGCCACCCTGATTTTATCAAACATTTAATTGCATGGCATTGTATCCCTCTCCGTCTAACTTAATAACGAGAGTGAGAGAGCACAGCAAGTTCTAATTAAGCCCAAGCCGCTTGGGAGTTAGATGAGCCAATTCCATCAATGCCTTCCATCAAGCTATCTCCCCAGGGTGTCCCAGCAATGCAGCGTTGTGTTGAAGTCACTTTTCTCGCTCACGCTGTTTGAGGGAAGAGTGGGATACAAATTATTTTCTTCAGATTTACGCCACACACACACAAACACACACACACAAACACACACACACACAAACACACACACACAAACACACACACACACACACACACACACACAATAAAATCGCTTCCTGATCTCAGTTCAGGGAAAATGTCGTGATGATAGGGGTGTTCTGCAGTATTTTTCAAAATTCGAGTGTGCAACTTTAAGAACTCTGCATCCTTGGAGAGGGTGCAAAGGAGATTCAACAGAATGATACCAGGTTTGAGGGACTTCAGTTATGTGGAGAGACTAGAGACTAGAGAAGCTGAGATTGTTAGATCCCTGGAGCAGAGAAGGTTAAAGGAAGATTTTGGTGGTGTTCGCACTTATGAGTAAATAAGCTGAAAGTGTGTCGGTAAACTAGAGGACACAGATTTAAGATGATAATCCTTGCATTAGATACAACGCTTTCCATGTCTTCTAGACGTCTCCAAGCTGTTTGCAGAATATACTGTAAAGTGAATTGACTGTATATATGCGTGCAAAACGTGGTAACCAATTGCGCACAACAGTGTCCCACAAACAATCACGGTTTGAAGTGACTAATTTTTATTGTGGTTATTTATTCTTGAGGGATTCTTATCAGGCGTATTATCAAGATAATTGGCAAAAGAACCAGAGGGGAGGTGAGCAGAATTTTTTTTAATGCTGCCTGAAAGGATGATGGAAGCAGATTCAATAATAACTTTCAAAAGGAATTGGATATATACATGAAAAAGAAATAAAAACTGCTAGGTAATGGGGGAGGAGTGTGGGATGGGACTACAATAATTGGATAGCTCTTCAGTTTTCATAAGTAAGAATTCCTGTTTAGGAATATCGCAAAATGAACCCTAATCAATATGGAATCTCAAAAATGAATCTTGTGGGATATAATTTGTGCGGTATCGCTAAAACATTCTACATGTCAGCACCCAAAGAGCGTTTGTTACTTCTAGTTTAAAAGAAGAAGCAACCGATTGGAGTCCTGTAGCTCAGTGGTTAGAGCACTCGCCTTATAAGCATGAGACCTGTATTCGAATCCAGGCAAATCAGGGCGAAACCTTGGGCAAGTTTCCTTACTCCACACATACACACACACGCGCCTAAAAATAATACCTCCCAAAAAAACACAATAATAAAATTGTTTATTTGAATCCATGACTGTTTGTGGGGACACTGCTGTGCGCAATATGCTGCCATGTTTTGTCCACAAATATACAGTCAATTCACTTTACAGTATATTCCGTGAAGAGCTTTGAGATGTTGATAAGATGTCAAAGTGCTATATCAAATGCAAGGATTATTATTATTATTATGCTCTTTGCTATTGCAGCCACTGGACGCGTGCAACCTTGACTGATTCACGTCTCAAAGCTTCTTGTTTTTTTACAAAAATATATACAGTGTATATAAAATAAAACCTCTCCGGTTCAGCGAAGGAGTTAATAAATGTGAATATGACAAGGTGTCGGTGAGTAATTGAGCAGTATTCTTTTGTGTTTAAGACTTTGGATTGTGCAAAGTGCAGATGTTTTAAGGCCGCCCTGGAGAGTGAGTCAGGTGGGACACCTGTCACAATTGTGAGCAGAGACACCAGCAGGAACTGGAGTAATTGAGCAGGAAGCAAGGCAGCGTTACACACTCAAAACCTCTGAGGATTAAGCCTAGCTCCAAACCCACGTCACCAAACCCTTGACAAGTGTGCACCTGCTGCTGGAAACAATGGAATCCGAGCTCAGGCATCTTTCCAAACGAGGGAAATAAAAAACATGCAGCCCCCACATTTGGGGACTTCAGCTCATACGTTTGATGGTGCAAAACAACAGGCAGTGTTACTGCGATAGAGGTGTAGAGTATTTGCGTTAGAACGTAGAGCAATCATGTTCAGATAATGTAGATTTAGTTCCTAGTTCCTAGTCTCAGCTGACGACTTTTGTGTTCGACTGTGCCTTCGGTCGCCTTGTTAACCTTCCCCCTGGCTCGGGCCTGGGATCCGTCGTTGTGAAGTGTCCTGGGACGCTGTCCGGCGTGGAAGGTGCTATATAAATCAAAGTTGTTGTTGTTGTATTAGCAAGACACCGAGGGGCAGGGTGGGATTACTGGGGTCCCGACCTGACTGTTCAGGTTCAGCACCTTGGGATGTCCTCCCGACGTGAAAGGCACTCTAAAAATGTTTTGTTGTTGTTGTTGTGGGGACCATGATTCTTTCCACTCAGCTTGGTGCATATTAACTGGAACAACATAAGTGGTGATTAAGTATGGTGTGTTGCATTTTAGAGTTCACAACATAAGTGGCAATAATGTAGGGGACAGATACATAAGGATTTGGGGGAATAATGACTTGAGAGAGAATTGGATAGAGTTAGAGAGAGTTGGAGAGATAGTGAAAGAGAGGATTGGAAAGGAGCTGGATTAAACCTATTGTGGTTTAAACAACAACAACAACAAAATTACATTTGTATAGCGCCTTTCACGTCAGGAGGATGTCCCAAGGCGCTGGACAGATACTGCTTCAGACCCGAGCTGAGGAGTTGCCGATGGGTCCATCGAAGAGGAGAGTCTTGAGGCGAGACTTGAAGGAGGCCAGGGAGGGAGTGAGGCAGAGTACTTCAGGATGGAGTACCAGAGGTTGGGGGAAGAGTGGCTGAAGGCTCACCCGGCAATGGTTGGGCGAGTGGATCGGGGGACGTGGAGCAGGCCAGAGCCTGCTGAACGGAGGAGGTGGGTAGATTAGTAAGGGGCTCAGAAGGTCACAGATGTAGGGTGGGGGCGAGGTTGTGGAGGGTTTAAGGAACATTACACAGCTCTTGTTAACTCTGCAAGCCAAAGCCCTAACTGATAGAGTGGTTTTAGCTGGACAAGTGGAGGAGAACATGGCAGATATTGCTTTAGATGGCATGTTCTGTGGTTTTAGCTCTTCAAACTCCAGCAGTTACCCCTCAAACACACACTTTGAAGTTCGCCAGCCTCTGCTCTTGCCAAACCTGCATCAAATACCCTTAAATTTATGTCAGCACAGTGTGTCCTTCTGAGTAGAGAAAGGACACATCCAACTCTGGACACAGGGAAATTTTCACTTATAGACGACAACAACAACAACAACAATAACTTGGATTTATATCGCGTCCTCCCTCCACACCAAAATCGTCTCAAAGCGCTTCACTATAACGGATCCCGGGGCCAAGCCAGGGGAGCAGGAAAAAAGTGACTGACCGAAAACATATGTGGAGTTCATTGTCAGCCTGGTTTGGATACTGTGAAGCGTGATGATGGGTTTTGTTTGTATTCGTTTTGCCCACAAATATACAGTCAATTCACTTTACAATATATTCTGCAAAGCGCTTTGAGACGTCTAGAAGACGTGAAAACAACAACAGCAAATCAACAAAATTACATTTATAGAAAGCCTTTGACTTTGGGAGGATGTCCCAAAGCACTGTATCAAATTCAAGGATTATTATTATTACTATATAATTACATTATGTTTACATATGGTCAACATTTGGTTGGCCAAAAGAAAGTTAGGCTGACACTTATTTAATCATTCCATGTGTGTGCTGTGTTTGTAAGACTCAATTTCATTGATAACCATGTATTCAACTATATTTTTACACACACACAAAAGGCATTTTAACACATCATTTAGCCTGGAGTCAATTGCCTATTATGTGTATTCACCACTGCGTGTGGAGGGGGTGGGTGGTGGGGAGTTGGTGAAGGGAGGTAGGGAAATCCTTTTGATTTCAAGTCTTGCGGAGGCTTGTTAATTTTGCACTCAAATCCTTGAATTCCTTGCTAACAATCCTAATTAAACAACCTCCTTGAATGTACGATCTTCGTACTGTTATTTATTTAGATCTTTCAGTCTTGTGCAGATGGTTTTGCCCTAGGCTCTGAATTAATTTGCCAGATTCACATTCGTTTCTCCTATTAGATTTTCTTCTATAAACTATTTTTAAAAATAAAAATACACACAAGGAGCATTCTCTGTAAAGTGTCTGGCTCAGTTGCAGGCATGTGTGTCTTGGAGTAAGAAGAAAAGGTTCTGGGTTCAAGCCCCACTTCAGGACTGTGAATAAATGTAGTTGAGTCTGGTGCTGGAGTCCAGTGCTGGGGGTTGAATCTGTTGCCAAAACTGCTGTCATTCAGATGAAGTATTAAAATAAGTTCCCGCCTGCCTGTTCAGGCCAATGTTAAATATCCCCCACTGTTAGAAAGTAAAAGGAGTTTCTCCCAATGTTTTGGTCAAAATTCTTCAGATAAAATCTGTCGTTGATTTCAGGGTTATTTACGGGGCATTGTTGTGTGCAAATTAGCTGCCGTGTTCACCTACAAGATAATAAGAATCATAATCCTTGCATTTGATATAGCGCTTTTCATATCTTATCGATGCAAAAGTGAATTGACTGTATATTTGTGGGCGGAACGCAGCAGCCAATTGCGCACAGCAGCATCCCCACAAACAGTCGTGGATTGAATTGAACAATTTTTATTATTGTGGTGTTTTTGGACGGATTATTATAAGATACGTAGTAACTGCACTTTACAGTGCATCCCGCAAAACAGTTTGAGACGTCCTCCTGAAGTAAAAAAAAAGCACTATACCAAATATAAGGATTATTATTCTTATTTGATGAAGTGTATTGACTGTATATTTTGCAGGCGAAAGGGTTTAAAGGGAAGTGATACAATTTTAATTGAGTTCCTCCCAGGGATGAGTTCAAACTGTATTGAAGAGATCTCATATTATGAAATCCTCACACCCTAGCTCCAAGGTAATTGAAATTCCTCCGCCCATTTCACACAACCTTGCAGTTCCCTCTGACTGATATTCGACATATCAAGAGATTTGATGTGCCCAGATGTGATAAAAAAATGTTTTCCCATTACACCTCTTCTAATCAGCAAAACCTTTTCATGTAGCATTTCGTCACGCAACCTTTATTTCTAATAGATGTATTTAATGTTATATGTTTTACATTTCAGTGCTTTGTTATTCAAAGTTAGCAAAGGTTTTGCTTTCTTAGTTGAGCTATGCTAATCATTAACTCCTGTGGCTTAGCGGTTAGAGCACTTGTCTTGCAAGCTGGGAAACCAAGCTAGGGAGACCTGTGCTCGAATCCAGGCAGGGGTCAGGGCGACACCTTGGGCAAGTTTCCTTACTCCACATGCCTAATAATAATCCGTCAAAAAAAAACCAATAATAAAATTGGTCATTTCAATCCACAACTGTTTGTGGGACACTGCTGTGTGCAATTGGCTGCCGTGTTTCGCCCACAAATATACAGTATATTCTGTGAAGCGCATTGGGATGTCGATAAGATGTGAAAAATGCTATATCAAATGTAAGGATTATTATTATTAATCTCAAATTATTTTCTTGCAAGCTGGGAAACTGTTTGTGGGATACTGCTGTGTGCAATTGGCTGCCGCGTTTCGCCCACAAATATACAGTATATTCTGTGAAGTGCATTGGGATGTCGATAAGATGTGAAAAATGCTATATCAAATGTAAGGATTATTATTATTAATATCAAATTATTTTCTTGCAAGCTGGGAAACCAAGCTAGGGAGACCTGTGCTTGAATCGAGGAAGGGGTCAGGGCGACACCTTGGGCAAGTTTCCTTACTCAACACGCCTAATAATAATCTGTCAAAAAAAAAACAATAATAAAATTGGTCATTTCAATCCACAACTGTTTGTGGGACACTGCTGTGTGCAATTGGCTGCCGCGTTTCGCCCACAAATATACAGTATATTCTGTGAAGCGCATTGGGATGTCGATAAGATGTGAAAGATGCTATATCAAATGTAAGGATTATTATTATTAATATCAAATTATTTTCAGGTGTAACTATATATTTCTCTATTATGCCATAAACCTGCCGAACACTTTCCTGTATTCCATCAATTTTCCTTTAAACACCAGCCCATTTATTAAATCTTTTATTGGATCTTGTATTATGTATGCAAGCAAAGATCTTAATATAATACACTGTATTATGTGGAAATTTCCATAAATTTCCATAAATTTCCCTGTAATAAAGAAAATCTTTTCAGAGTGCATTCTAATTTTTACTCTAAAAGATGTTAATATCATTTAACGAAGCTAACTTGATTTATATTTCAACTCACTAATAAGTTAATTTCACTCCAAAACATTCCTGCATTTAAATTTGTCGACGGTAGTTTAGGATTACACTAATCACCATCTGTCTGAGAATAAGGTGCATCTTTCGATTGGAAACAAAGTCTAACAGCAGATTCTACTCACATGATAAAGTCAGTAAAGTGAACTGATTTGTATATTTTGGAGTCTTGCAGCTCAGTGGCTAGAGCACTCGCCTTGCAAGCGAGAGACCTGGGTTCAGGTTGAAATCGAGAAGACCAGGGCGAAATCTTGGGCAAGTTTCCTTACTCCACAAGCCTGATAATAATACCTTGAAAAAAACCAATATTAAATTGGTCATTTCAATCCCGATCCCAGTTTGGG
The DNA here is from genome assembly GCA_035084275.1 of Hydrolagus colliei. Lineage (NCBI taxonomy): Eukaryota > Metazoa > Chordata > Chondrichthyes > Chimaeriformes > Chimaeridae > Hydrolagus > Hydrolagus colliei. The sequence continues at coordinate 38,317,027 of CM068743.1, read as the reverse complement.
TCCAACACACTGATTGTCCAGCACCTTGGGACATCCTCCCCAACACGAAAAACACTCTACAGATGTAATTGTGCTGTTGTAGCTGTTGTTGTTGTTTGTTTCCTTTAAGTCAGAAGGTCATGATTTCAAGCGCCATGTTGGAGACTTGGGACCATTCTAGTTGACACTCCCATGCAATACTGGGGGTGTGTGTGTGTGCTGCATTGTTGGACATGCCATCTTTCAGTTGAGATGTTAATCTGAGGCCCCATCTCCCTGTTTGGGTGAATGTTTAACACCTCAAAGTTAATCACCTCACCTATTCAAGAAGAGAAGAGAGTTTCTCTTAGGGGTTCTGGCCAACAATTCCCCTAAATATAACTGCTCGCAAAATACACAGTCAATCCACTCTGCAGTAAATCCTTTTCAAACTTCAAGGTGTCATGAAAGCTGTTATATCAATTGTAAGGATTATTGTTTGCAAGCAGTGAGATTACTGAGAAGCATTTCTTTATACCTTCTCTTTCTCCTATTTCTGTAAATATGAATTATCGCCCTTTATACAGCGCTAAAACACCATGTTGAAATGTTCCAAGGGGTTTTGCTCAATTAGCTACTTTTGAATATAGCGACTGTGGTCATGCAGACAGAGTTGCGAATCTGTATCACCAGCATCTCACGAACAGCAGAATGATGGACGAATGAACAAACGAGCAAACAAATGAACGAACGAACAAACAAACGTAAACATTTTTTAAATGAATTTGAATGAGGAGTGCAGCAAGTGGGCCAAGGACACAGTGAAAACTCCCTCTCCTCTTCAACGTATTCTCAGGGGAACTTTACCTTCCAAAGGAACCAACGCATGGATCATGTCCTCTGAACAACTTCCAACTCAGCAAGGTTCCAACAGGAACAGGAACTGTAATCAATAAACACACGTCCTGTGCTTGTGGAAATCAAACCCAATGCTTTGTGATTCTTGAACCTGTAACTTTGCGCCGCAGAGCCGCAGACTCCACAGGCCGAGCTACACAGATATATGTCTTATCGTACATAACTTACTGCGTATGCATTAATGTAGGATTAGTGAATTTTATAATAATAATACATAATAATCTTTGCATTTGATATAGCGCTTTTCATGTCTTCTAGATGTCTCAAAGCGCTTTACAGAATAAACTGTAAAATTAGTTGACTGTATATTTGCAGGAGAAAAATGTTCTTACATTTTCTTGTCATCTACCACTAAACATAATGTGGGAGTACTACATAGCTCCTGCTATGTTAAGGCATACATGTTAATTCCAACGTATTTTCAAGTCCAATGTGATAAAATATAGTACTGTACTGTAGTAAGAATAGTCCTTGCATTTTATACAGTGATTTTCATGTACTACGTCTCAAAGTGCTTCGCAGGATTTATTATAACAACAATAACAACAAAATGACACTTGTATAGCGCCTTTCACGTCAGGAGGACGTCCCAAGGTACTGGACATTTACTGCGTCAGACCCGAGCTGAGGACAGGGTGGGGGGGGAAGGGGAGGATTAGGAGTTGACAATGCGTCCATCGAAAAGGAGAGTCTTGAGGCGGGGACTTGAAGGAGGCCATGGAGGGGGAAAAGTGGAGGGACTACGGGATGAAGTTCCAGAAGTTGGGGGCAGAGTGGCTGATGGCTCGCCAGCCAATGGTGGGGTGGGTGGATCGGAGGGCGTACAGCAGGCCAGAACTGCTGAGCAGAGGGGGCAGGCAGGTTGGTAAGGGGATAGGAGGTCACAGATGTAGGGTGGGGTGAGGTTATGGAGCGCTTTAAATGTATGTGAGGATCAGGATCTTGAATAAAGTGTAGTGACTGCGTGTTCCGCAAGTGAAATCAATAATATCTGACTGTGTTACATTTTATTGCATGCTCTCAATGTTCAAGAGACAGCAGAAATCCTGCAAATTAAACTACAGATGTGCGCTGCAATGGTATATTTAAAAAAAGACCATTTGGAAAGAAAACGAAAGTAATAAATTGCACATTACAGGGTGTTTATTGCAGTTGGGGGAATGTTAATGGCTGCTCTGCTAAAAAAGATGAGCTAGTTATTATCTTTAGTTCCAAACCCTTCTAATTAATTATAGTCTTGAGTTCTCAGCGCGAGCATTCCTGAAAGGTTTCCTGAGTGTAATTGAATCTACGATGCTCATATGTTTATGCTTATAGCTCATCACTGGAAGTGCCTCTTTCTCTCTCTACGTCTCTCTCTCTCTCTCTCTCACACACACTCTCCCTCACAACTGAGTGTTAGATGTGGATTTGGACGGACAGTACAATGTAGCCTTGACTCCCTGTAGGCACAGAGGGTAGACTTGGCACTTTTCATGTGAAACTTCTGATTCAAATGTGCAATCTTAAAGGTCTATAAACCCTAATAGATATGTACTTGGTGTCAGTTTGGTTCAGTGGTTGCATTCTCGCCTCTGGGTCAAGGAGGTTGCGAAGAGGTTTGAGTTCATTGTCTAGGAGTCTATGCTGACACTTTCACACTCCAATATTTTGCTGCGTGCGCAGTGGCCCTCGAGTTCTCCTGAAAAATGCACAGTCGCTACAATTTGCAGTCAATTCCTGTGAATCACTTTGAGACGTCCTTCCGACATGAAGGGTGCTATATCAAATGACAGGATTATTATTGTTTATTGTGGCAGCCGTTTCTGTGTGGGAGGTGATGTCCTTCAAATCATACATTAAATTGAACAGAATACCAGTCTGTCATTCCTCAGGGGGATGTTAAAGATGCTATGTTGCATGCCGTGGAGCTCCTGTAGCTCAATGGTTAGAGCCTTACAAGAGTGAGACCTGTGTTCGAATCCAGGCAGGTCAGGGCAAAACCTTGGGCAAGTTTCTTTACTCCACACAGACAGACGCCTAATAATAATCCCTAAAAAAAAACACAATAATAAAATTGGTCATTTCAATCCACGGCTGTTTGTGGCTGCCGCATTTCGCCCACAAATACAAAGTCAATTCACTTTACAGTATATTCTGGGAAGCGCTTTGAAATGCCTAGAAGAAGTGAAAAGCGCGATATCAAACGCAAGGATTGTTATTATGTCAGGTCTGAAAAGGGAACAGTATTTCTTCTGATGCCTCTATTTTAGATTTTTAGAGTTGTTGATCATTCATTTCATTGTAACTGACCACCATAGGCAGTTGGGTCCTCAGTCTCTCTATCCTTCCCTTTGGAACTCCATCACGTAATCCCTTTATTGTTCTATAATATTCCAAAAACATATACAGTATGCAGGTTTTAAACCTACACATATAGCATATTTAATAAAAATGCAAAATACTGCAGATGCTGGAAATCTGAAACAAAAACCAAAAATGCCTGGGAACACTCAGCAGGTCAGGCAGCATCTATGGAGAAATAGGAGGGGAGGGAGAGAGTTGGGAGTGGGGGAGAGAGAGAGTTGGGAGGGGAGGGAGAGAGTTGGGAGGGCAGGAGAAGGCAGGCACAGACCTCATTGGTAGAGCACAGACCCTCACTATGATATTCTTCAGCCTCCAGCCCTACCCCACTTTTGTCTTGACAACTTCAGCTGAATTGTGCAGCAAAGCTACCCTCCCCAGTCAAACAGCAGCTGTGCTGGCAAGAAACATGGCCTGAATCACAATTCCTTCTCTTGTAGCTATCTATGAGACGGTTTTGTGAATAATTCTAGGTTAAACCAATGGTGCAAGCACTTGTGGAAATATCTCATCGGTCTTCCCAAAACAGAGAACAATCTTGAATTGTACATGTAAAAAAATAATAATCGCTCCAAAAAAACACTACAATAAAATCGATCATTTCAACCCACGATTATTTGTGGGGGCACTGCTGTGCGCAATTGGTTGCCACATTTCTCCCACAAATATATACAGACAATTCACTTTACAGTAAATATGGAGCTCCTGTAGCTCAGTGGTAAGAGCACTCACCTTGCAAACGTGAGACCTGTGTTCAAATCCACGCAGATCAGGGTGAAACCTTGGGCAAGTTTCCTTACTCCACACACAAAATGCCTAATAATAATCCGTCCAAAAAAACACAATAATAAAAAAAATTGGTCATTTCAATCCACAACTATTTGTGGGACGCTGCTGTGCACAATTGACTGCTGCATTTCACCCACAAATATAGTCAATTCACTTTACAGTATACTCTGAGAAGCGCTTTGAGACGTCTAGAAGACATGAAAAGCACTGTATCAAATGCAAGGATTATTATTATTAAAGTGCTTCACAGGGCATGTTGCAAGATAGAGGGGCTCTGCATTTTAAAGGTGAATGCGTCAATTAATTTGAATAAAGTGAGCAACTGATTTTATTTGGAGGACTGTTGGTCAGGAGAAACTGTCTTGACTTTTCAAGGAGAGCCTTGGGATCTCCAATGTCTTCTCTGATTACAGGAAAGACAACAGCGTTAGGAATCTGTCTCCAGTGAATTCAATGTGATAAATAGCACACCGACCCAAAAGTTTCACACCATTTTGTTCACTTGGTCACCTTCAGAGAAACATTGCTGCATAGACACAAAACCTTCAAACAGATGAATGGAAACGGCAGCAAAGAAACACATATGTTTGCAAGTCTGTAAATAACTGAAATAATTCATCCATTGGAACTAGAAAGATTAAATAGAGCGAGCTTTTGTGGGCAAACTTTATAATAATAATACTAATAATAATTAATCCTTGCATTTAATATACGCCTAATCACATCTTTTAGACATCTCAAAGCATTTCATACTGTACATACTTCATACTTCATACTTCATACCTCACACTTTACATACTGTAAAGTGAATTGGCTGCATATTTGTGGGTGAAACATGGCAGCCAATTACACACAGCTGTGTCCCACAAACAGTTGCGGATTGAGTGATCAATGGAGGAGTCACCAATCGACTAACAACTGGATTTCTACTTACTGTTAGGTAACCAGAGGTGTGTGGAGTAAGAAAACTCGCCTAAGGTTTTGCCCTGGCCTGGAATTAAGCAACTTGTGAAGCGAGCGCTCTAACCATTCCATAAGAACATAAGAATAAGGAACAGGAGTAGGCCATTCAACCCCTTGAGCCTCCCCCACCATTCAATAAGATCATGGCTGATTTTCTAATCTAACTCCACCTGCCCCACCTTATCCCCATATCTCCTAATCCCCTTTATCCGTAAGAAAACCTGTCAATTTCAGTCTTGAATATGTTCAAGGACTGACTGAGCATCTACAGCCTTTTGGGGTAGACAATTCCATAAATTCACTACCCTTTGAGCGAAGAAGTTTTTCCTCAATTCATTATGTTACAGAAGTCCAAATTTGAATGCACCGACAAATCTTGAGTCGCATCAACAATTTCAAGCTATGAAGTTGAAGTAATGTATCTCTTTCCTTGTTCTATATTGTTCCATTGCAGGCACTTTGGGGGACTTACTCTCCACCTGCTATCCCCATGGAAATTGGTTGGAAATTGAAATCACTACCTGAAGAACCATGCATTTGAAGCGCTTTGAGACGTCTGGAAGATGTGAAAAGCGCTATATCAAATGCAAGGATTATTATTATGATTTTTGGAGTTGCCATTGGACCATTTGATTTTTAAACCCCACGGAAACGAGGGAGACATTTTATCTGGTCAACGTTAAGATCGACTTGGATAACTATTCCCGGTCGTGGATAAGATTATTTCCATTCTCATGGGCAAATAATAATAATAATACTTGCATTTGATATAGCGCTTTTCACATCTTATCGACATCACAAAATGCTAATCTCTGCCTGCGGTCTGATCAGTTTTTCAGAACAGAACAATTTCTGAGTTTCCGTCTCAGAAATAAATGTGCCAAGTAAGAGGTTTGCATCTCTTCCTACCGTAGGCTGCGAGCTGTAACCACTTCTTCTTTTGGGAATGGACTTTATTTATTCAGTGACACATGAATAAAATATACTGCGCTTTAAAGCCTGTTAAAAAACAAGAAGGAAATCCATCCGTGAGTTGATTATTCCCCAACCGAGTGGCTCACGGGAATAAAGAATAAAAATGACAGTTCCATGCAGGTAAACAGCTTTGATTAAACTCCAGGCAATTTCTTAAAACAACAACATTGTTCTGTTGAAATTCTGACGAAATTTGGAGATTTGTTGAGAATCAGAGAGGTGCTGCTATAAGGAATGGATTGCATTAACCTTTGCTGTTTCACAAATTCGTCTCTTGGCTAAATAAATAATAAATAATTAATCCTTGCATTTGATAATAACATCTTCCAAGTCTGCCCACAGTCTCTCCTTAACCTCCTGTCTGACCTTTTTCAATCTATAATAACAACCCTTGCATTTGTCGACTGTTTGTGGGGACGCTGCTGCGCGCAATGGGCTGCCGCGTTTCACCCACAAATATATACAGTTAATTCACTTTACAGGATATTCTGCGAAGCGCTTTGAGACGTTGATAAGATGTGAAAGGCGCTATATAAAATGGCGCTATATAAAATGCAAGGATTATTATAATTATTATTTTTATACGTAAGTGACTTTCAGTCCGGTTTGGATACTTTTAAGCAACACAATGACCTGCCTGTGCCAAATCACAGGCCGATCTAAAAGAAACCGAAAGGTCTGAAACAAAAAACGCTATTCGTTTTTTGGCAATTTCCAAATCTGCAGACACACATTCACACTGAGGTGAAGTGAAGGAAACACAGGCCTATGACAGATCCGTGCTTATTGAAAGTTGTGGCGTACTTTGCTGAAAGTAACAAATTGCTGAATGTGCTGCTGCACTGCGGAAAACCAGGCAAGTCAGATTGAACAGTGAGAAGCTTTTGAAGCATTTGAAAATAGCACTTTTCACATCTGAAGGTTGTCTCAGCCTTCAGCAAAATGGGCTGCACAGGATTTACTGCAACGTGTAGTGGCTGTGTATTTTGTGAGCTTATCGTGGCGTTTTGCATATATAATAGTAATGATAATCCTTGCGTTTGATGTAATGCCTCGTCACATCGATGAGATATCTGAAAGTGCTTCGCAGATTACACTGTCAAGTGAATTGACCGCCATTTTGTGGGCGAAACACAGCAGCCAATTGCACCCAGTAGGATCCCACATATAGTTGTGGATTGGGTGGCAAAATATAAATATTATTATTTGAAGGGATCATTTTGTGTCTTACTGACTGTGTGTTTTATATGTCGTAGTTTATGTGATTTGTACATTTGCCAAATGACTAAGAACTGAGTTCTGATTTACTGCTAGGCAAAACAGAAGTGTGTGGGGTAAGAAAACGTGCCTAAGGTTTCGTCCTGCCTGTGAATTGAACCCTGGTGCTCTCACTTGTAAGGCGAGTGTTCTAACCAATCCGTTACAGGATTCCACATGTGCGTTTGTTTGTATGCTACAGCCTGCCTATGTGATTATATATTGTTGTCTACATATTCTATACACTATAGCCCATGTGCTTCACACACAATAACACCAATAAAATTGCATTTGTATAGCGGGTTTCGTGTCAGAAGGACGTCCCAAGATGCTAGACAGTCAGTGTTCCAGACACAAGCTGGGGTCGGGATTGGGGAGGGTGAAGGGAGAGTAGGGGATTTGGGGTGACTGATGGGACCGTCGAAGAGGAGGTTCTTGAGGCGGGATTTGAAGGAAGTTAGGGGAGGGTGCGAGGCGGAGGGATTGCGGGATGGAATTTGAAAGGTTAGGGGCAGAGTGACTGAAGGTTCGCCCGCTGATGGTGGGGCAGATGTGTCAGGGGAAATGGAACAGGCCAGAGTCTGCTGAGTGGTGGGAACAGACATGTTGGTAGGGGGTTAGGAGGTCATAGAGATGCGGTGGGGTGTTGGAGGAAAGGTGTGCTTGCATTCTATTGTTATAGACCATTGATTTTGTACCTTACCGACTGTGTGTTTTACACGTCATAGCTTATGCGATTTGTATATTTATAAGCAATATTCTTGAATATTGCAGTTTAAAACAAAAGTAGAACATGAATCCATCAAATCCATCCACCAAACTTCCGAAAAGATCCCTTTGGCAGATCTACTTTATCATCTGATAACCCTGAATCCATTTCATTTCCTAGAACCTGTCTAGTTCCTTTCTAGATCATTTACAGTTCCTTGTTTCTGCTTGCCTTTGGGTAAGATTGGATTTAATTTTACACAGAGAGTGATGAATATGTGGAATAGATTACCCAGGGAGGCAGATGGGGCAGATTGTATCAGTAGGTTCAAGAGGAAATTAGACAGCTGTGTGGCTAAGAATTAAATTGAGCAGCATGAGAAAAAGATGGGGAATAAAAATCCTCCATCAACTCTGGTGAATAGGGAGCTCCTGTGGCTCAGTGGTTAGAGCACTTGTCTTGCAAGCTGGGGAGACCAAGCTGGGGAGATCTGTGTTCGAATCCAGGCACATCAGGGCAAAACGTTGGGCAAGTTTCCTTACTCCACGTGCCTAATAATAATCCATTCAAAAAAACCACAATAATAAAATTGGTCATTTCAATCCACGACTGTTTGTGACATTGCTGTGCACAATTGGCTGCAGCGATTTGCCCACAAATATAGAGTCAATTCACTTTACAATATATTCTGTGAATCGCTTTGAGACGTCGATAAAATGTGAAAAGCGCTATATCAAATGCAAGGATTATTATTTTTATATTCAATTGATAGAGATGACTACAATAATAAAAACAATGTCAAAGTGCTTCACAGGCTAGGCAGTAAACTGTAATAATTATGTTTCTGTGGGCAAATCCGGCAGCCAATACCAGTACAGCAATGTCCCACAAATTCCATCAAATGAATGACCAATTTTATCTGGGGGCTTATTGGCTAGGGCTTGAGGAGATGTACAGTATTAGTCTTGCTATTCTATAGTAATAATAATAATAATCCTTGCATTTGATAAGGCGCCTTATCATGTCTTTGAGATGACACAAAGCACTTTACAGAATATATGTTAAAGTCAACTGACTTTATGTTTTTAGGGGCGAAACTCGGCGGTCAATTGCGCACAACAGTGTCCCACAAACAGTCGTGGATTGAAGTGACTGATTTACTATTGTTTTTTTTCTTGAGGGATTATTATCAGGCCTGTGGAGAAAGGAAACTTCCCCAAGGTATTGCCCTGCCGGGAATCAAACCAAGTTCTCTCGCTTGCAAGGTGAGTGTGCTAACCAAATGGCCACAGACTCCATGAGTCTAATTGCTTTCTGCACCTCGTTTTGGAATCTCTGAATTAGATGATCAATTATTGCCAAATTACGGTCGGTGTTGTGTGCTGTGGAAAGAAACAAACACTCAGAAGTGATTGAGACAACTAGATACATTTCACTCCCGACCTTTCCAGCTGTCAGAGAGAGAGTGGAAAGCTTTCATTTCATCAAACATCAATTGGGTTTAATTGAAACCCAAGTCACATTTCTGGCAAGAGATCACGATCTAACACACTGAATCACCCAATGGCCCTAGCACATAAAATTATTCTGCAGGTGAAATTATTTATGCAGTGCTCGACTCTCCACTTCTGTTTCCTTTGTGTAGGGTAAATAAGGTCTGTTTGCATTCTTGAAATCATTTCCATTCCGGATGCTGAATTGTCAATTGTGATGTGGGCTTTTGGATGGTTCGAAAGTTTCCAATAAAGACGCAAACTCATAGTTTAAATGAACACTCAATAATTACGGGGCATCGGAGTCCTGTAGCTCAATGGTTAGAGACTCGCATTACAAGTGTGAGACCTCTTTTTGAATCCAGGCAGGTCAGGGCAAGTTTCCTTACTCCACATGCCAAATAGAAATCCTTCAAAAAAAAATTGGTCATTTCAATTTGTTACTGTTTGTGGGATGCTGCTATGCGTAATTAGCTGCCGCGTTTCGCCCATAAATATACAGTCAAAGTCAGTTTACAGTATATTCCATGAAGCGCTTTGAGACGTCTAGAAGATGTGCAAAGCGCTACATCAAAATGCAAGGATTATTATTATTACATCAACTCACGAGCTTCAGGACAGAAACATAGATATTCAGGAGGGATGAAATCAGGTGGTTCAAAGGGCCTTCTTCATTCCAAACCAACCGTGATTTTGTGTTAGAAAGGCCCATTTTGATGGAACAGCACTGCGTTAGTAGGTTAGTAGGGGCCGGGATTCAGAACTCAGTTATTGATTCTGAAATGGAAGGATTGTAGATTAAGATCAATTGGGCCAAAGGATCATCTTCATCAGTATCTGACTTTAGGGAAGCACATCAAAGCCATACAAAAAGTTCAGAGAAATAATAATAATAATAACAACAACAACAACAACAACAACAATAATAATAGTAATCCTTGCATTTGACATCTTCAAGATGTCTCAAAGCACTTCACAAGATATACTATAAAGTGAATTGACTGTATATTTGTGGCCGAAATGTGACAGCCAATTGCACACAGTAGTGTCCCACAAACGGTCGTGGATTGAAAATGACTAATTTTTATTATTGTGGGTTTTTGTAAGGATTATTATTAGGTGTGTATGTCGAGTAAGGAAACTTGACCAAGGTATCGCCCTGATCTGCCTAGATTCGAACACATGTCTCACGCTTGTAAAGTGAGTGCTCTAACCACTGAGCTACAACAGCTACTTACTCAGAACAAGTAGGCATTTCAGCTTACTTGGTCACTGCATCCCCCACACACACAGATACACATTTTCTATCTACTCTTTCTATGCCTCTTTCTCACTCTGACACAAGAGTCCATCAGAGCAACCACAATGTTGAGATTGGACCCTGAGCAAGGGGGAGAATGAAGAGGGAAAGGAGACCAAAGCGCAGTTGAGATTTTCAGGTGGGAATTTAACGATTAGTGGAGTCCTATAGCTCAGTGCTTAGTGCATTCGCCTTGCATTCGATTCCTGTGCGGGAAAAATCTTGGGTCAATTTTCTTATTTCACACACCTGATATTAATCCCTCATGAAAAGAAAACAGTAATAAATTGGTCGTTTCTATGGACTGTTGGTGGGACACAGCTGTGCGCAATTGGCTGCCATATTGCATCCACAACTGTACAGGCAATTCAGTTTACAGTTTATTCCGTGAAGTGCTTTGAAACGTCTAGAAGACACGAAAAGTGCTATATCAAATGCAAGGATTATAAAATATTTATTGTTTATTAGATAAAGAGGGAGTGAAACATAAGTTGTTGGAGAATGTATCCATCCACTCTCCCACATCCCTCTACAATATTTTCGAGCCTCTTTGTTGGAACCCCAATAAGGGACAAAAACAGTCTATTTTTTCGTTTTATAGACCATTCTGGGCAATCTCTTATAGGTGGGAAATAATAGGTTATTGATCGAATATTGGTCCGAGCCTCAAAAACGGAGACAGCCCTGTCTGCAAAAGAAATGGATGCAGTTCAGTTTCACTCGACTTCAGTCTGTGTATAATTCATATCTTTCAAATTGTTCCTAATCACCCAATGGGCGTCCAACCATTCAATGACAAATTATGGGTGGCCCGTCAATGGGTGCTCAGCCTGACCCTTTGGCAGAGTAGAAAGATAAATCAGAAACTCATTAAACTCAACGAGCATCGAAATTATCAATAACGAGACCGGCGAGAGTCAAACGAAAGTATATGAAAGTCTGGCACCTATCGTAAATAAACTGCAGCTGTGTGAAGCTCGTGGTATCTTATCGGCCGGCTATCACACATTCCATCTTTCCCTGCTGGCTTAACTGCATCACAGGAAAGAAGGTCGTCGGGGGAAATTGCTATAGCGCTTAAAAAAATATCTAGATTATAAAATCCCGCTTCAAATGCAGGAAGCTAGACGCATAACGGCACTGCATAAACACTCCCAACAGCAGAGCAGGGTTTTGAGAAGCCTGACCCTAATCATAGAGAGAAGCTAAATCCTTTCCAAGGCTATCCAAGTACGTTGGTCAGTACAGTCAGTTTGGGGTCAAAATTGTGTGTGGCTTGGGCTCCCTAGCTTTGATAAGTGATTGTTATGTCCACACTGCAAATAATTGGAAAATTGCACTCGCCATTGGAGAAGTTAACAAAAACTGAAAATGGGCTGCAGTACGTGATGTTTCACAAGAGATTCTTAATAGGCAATGGAGTGTGTGTAGATGAGGGGAATAGCTCCCTTGGAGTATAAACACAGAGCCGCAGAGTAGGTCAACCGAATGGCGGTGTTTCCCTGCCGGATCTATGTAACGCTATCTGACATTCGATATCTGAAGATTTCAGCAGCCCCTATACGCTTGTTTACAATGGCAGAGATTAGTGCTGCTTCGTGGCATAGCAACTTAATTTAACAGAGAAGGTGTCCTGGCAGATAATCCTCCAGTTCGATTATGCATTCACCTTCCCCTCCGTGGTGTGGGACATGGCTGTGTGCAAATTGGCTACAAAACGCCAGTCACGCTACCCTTTACCGAAAAGAATGTGGAGCTACTTGGAAAGACTTTTTTTTGCGACTTGATAAGGCCCTGCCTCAAACCACCAAGAGATCCGATTGTTGTGATGGGAAAAATTGAATTCTTTGACAATGTCAGCATCTTCATTTCCTCCTTCTTTTCCTTGTCGTGTGGTGATTTTATCATTTTCGTGAAACAGTTCAGGGCATTCGTTCAACCTTGGGTTGGGCTCCCAGACTGTTTTTGTGAAGGGCTTTGTGATGTTGTCCCATCAACAAAGGCACTATGTCAATGTAAATCATTATAGCAGGTTGTTGAAATTTATTACATGAATGCGATGTATAATACCATATATACTTTAAATTATAAAATCCATTTCCTGTTGATTAAAATGTGTCTTCCTGGCCTTCAGATGAGCTGCACATACATTACCTTGCCTTCTGTGACCAACATCATTGCTTGAGCCAGTATGCATCAGTCACTGTGTCGCTGACTGAAAGCGCTTATCAAAATCACATTGCCTCACGCATTGCCTTCTCTCTCTTGTCTTCAAAATCTCTTCTTAAAAGCCTTTCTCTTTGGTCATGCCTTGGTCCCCTTCCCTTTACCCCATCTCCCATCTTGGAGATGGTGGAGCTCCTGTGGCTCAGTGGTTTAGAGTGCTTGTCTTGCAAGCTGGGGAGACCTGTGTTCGAATCCAGGCAGGTCAGAGCGAAACCTTGGACAAGTTTCCTTACTCCACATGCCTAATAATAATCCCTCCCAAAAACCCACAATAATATAATTGATCATTTCAATCCATGACTGTTTGTGGGACACTGCTGTGCGCAATTGGCTGCCGCGATTCGCCCACAAATATATACAGTCAATTCACTTTACAGTATATTCTAAGCGCTTTGGGACATTGATAAGATGTGAAAAGCATTATATCAAATGCAAGGATTATTATTCTTATTCTTATTATTATCTTAAGGTAAGCATCCCTCCAAGGAGAGAGTAGAGTACACTTTCCACTCCAACAAACATCTCAATAGTTTTCATATGAGGTGGGAAGCATGGAACTTTCAGTTGGGTTTGGATACTCTTTAGAATCATGATTAGTTTTCACATTGGACACTCAGTTGTAGAAAAAACAAATCCCTCATTCTAACCTTGCTTGATGTTCTACGCTACCCACATAAAGAGTTTGCCTTGAGATATCCTCCAAATGTTGCGCGGTTATGGGGAGAGAGCTGGGGAGTGGGATTGAATTGTTCTTTTCAAAGAGCCGGCACAGACTATATGTGTTGAATGGCCTCCCTTTGTGCCGTAAGATTTGTCCTTATGATTCTATGATTCTAATGTGAAAAGCGCTATATAAATGGAATTTGGTGTTATTTATATTGATAATAATAATCCTTACATTTGGTAGAGTGGCTTTCACTTTGGGAGGATGTACCAAAACACTTCACAAGATACGCTGTAAAATGCAGTAATGTGTTTTGTGGGTGAACGCAGTAGGCAATTTGCATACAGCAATGAGCCAGAAATAGTCATGATTTGGATGATCATTACTTTCTGAGAGATAGTTGGTCATGGTAGCAAATCTCTACTATTTTTGAATAGTACCACATTTAATGTACCACAGTTAATGTACATTTTAACAGGTGGATGGGGCCTCATCTACAATAACAACAACAACAAGTTGGATTTATACAGCACCCTCACTACACGCCGAATGGCGTCTCAGAGTGCTTCACAATAACAGATCCCGGGGCCGAGCCAGGAGGAGAGGGAAGAAGGTGACTGAATGCGCGGTCGAAGAGAAAGGTCTTTAGCCGAGACTGAAAATAGGAAAGGAGGGGGGCGAGACGATGGAAGTGAAGGAGGGAGTTCCAGAGCCTCAGGACGTAGTGGCTGAAGGCATGGCCACCGATGGTGGAGCGGAGGATTTGGGGGACAAGGAGGAGACCAGACCCGGTGGAGTGAAGGCAACAGGTGCTGTTATGAGGGCATGAGTCATACAAAGGATGAGTCTTTGAGAATGATTATGCACATTTTTGTTTTCTCATTTATTCTACAGTTAGGGTCCATATACTGTATTTCAAAATATTATAACGTTTGAACAATTTGAAAAGAGGGCATTTCTTCCAATGCTTTGGCCAACAAATGCCCAGATAACATTAATCATCAACGTCATGCCTGTTGGTGGGAGATTGCTGTCCACATAATTGCTACCACATTCATCCACAAAGTACATAGTCACTATGCTTTATAGTAAATCCTGCGAAGCTCTTTGAGATCTTCTCCCGATATGAAAACTCCTTTATCAAACATGAGGATGATTACTTAGCTTGCCTTGAACTAATTTGTCTATTGAATGGAACATTTTCCAATAGAATAATAATCCCCCACAAAAATAATTTAAAAATTGGTTATTTCAATCCACGACTGTTTGTGGGACACTGCAGTGTGCAATTGGCTGCCGCATATTGCCCACAAATATACAGTCTATTCACTTTACAGTATATTCTGTGATGCGCTTTGAGACATCTGGAAGACATAAACAGTGCTATATCAAATGCAAGGATTATTATTAGTATTATTATCATTATTAAATTATAGAGTTTGCAAATTTTCATAGGAGGCACACAGAACTTGCATTCATCAAAAAATCAAACCTTTATTTATCAGCAGTTGTGTCCACCTCTCCCCACAAAATGTTATTAGCTTGCGGTTGATTTAGAGCCAAGCCATTACTAAATTATAATGAACAGAACTGCAGTGATTTTATGAACTGTATCAATCAATAATAGAGAAAATGAGCAAAACTGTGTCCTGCGGCCTCAGGGCATCTTCAAGTTCATAAAGGGCAAGATTGGAGAGCGCAACAACATGCCATTCTGCCCTCTCTGAGCTTCCCCAATGTTCAGCAGCAATAGAGATGCAAAGGAGACGCCGCAGGGAATCACACACAGCGGTTGGACATGGATCCGCCCGAGAGATTCTTCATTTGTCGGAGGTTCTGATTTTGCCTATGTTATTCAAGAGGTGGAAAGCATAATAATAATAATCCTTGCATTTGATATAGTGTTCACAGCACAGAAACTGCCCTGGTTAAGGTTACAAATAATATCCTAACCGCTTGTGACCAGGGCTGCCTTTGCCTCCTCGTCCTCCTTGACCTGTCTGCTGCGTTCGACACAGTCGATCTCACCATCCTTCTCCAACGTCTTTCCTCCCACCTCAACCTTCAAGGCACAGTCCTTGACTGGTTCCATTCCTACCTGAAACACCATTTACACTTTGTATCTTCCAATGGTTTTTCCTCAAACCCCCGCACAGTTTCTCACGGCGTCCCTCAGGGCTCTGTCCTCGGCCCCCTCCTTTTCACCCTTTACACGCTCCCTCTGGGCGATGTCATCCGCAAACATGGGGTAAATTTCCACATGTATGCGGACGACACCCAGTTGTACCTTTCTGCCTCAACCCTCAACCCCCAGACCATCGATGTTCTGACAGCATGTCTGTCCGACATTGAGTCCTGGACGAGGGACAACTTCCTCCAATTGAACGTGAGTAAGACCGAGGCCCTCCTGATCGGCTCAAGCCAGCGCCTCCGCACATCGGGCGCTGCCAGCCTCAACATCCAAGGCTGCACTCTCCACCTCACAAAGCCAGTCAGGAACCTCGGCATCACGTTCGACCATAAACTCTCCTTCCTCCCCCACATCCGTGCCTTGACCGGCACCGTTTACTTCCACCTGCGCAACATTGCAAGGCTCTGCAACTATCTTACCCCCCGCGCTGCCGAAACACTCGTGCACGCATACATCACCTCACGGCTGGACTACGGAAACTCTCTCCTCGTCGGCCTCCCCAGCTCCTCCATTCACAGGCTGCAGGTCATCCAAAACTCTGCAGCCCGTGTACTATCCCGCACCCGCCTCCGCGACCACATAACCCCCACCCTCGCCCGTCTCCACTGGCTCCCCATCCTCCAGAGGATCGAGTTCAAGATCCTCGTCCTCACCTACAAGGCCTTACATGGCCTTGCCCCGCCCTATTTAACCGATTTACTCTCCCCCTACACGCCCACCCGGACCCTCCGTTCAGCAGGTCTTGGCCTGCTCCAAGCCCCCCGCCCGAACCGCCCCACCATCGGAGGCCGGGCCTTCAGTTTTTCTGCTCCGACCCTATGGAATTCCGTCCCCCAATCCCTCTGTCTCATTTCTTCCCTTTCCTCTTTCAAGGCCGGTTTGAAGACTTTCCTCTTCGATCGTGCCTTTTGTTCCCCCTAAAATTTTTCGACCTCCCCTACTTGTTTCACCCCTTCCTGTACACTCCCCTCCCAGCTCGGGTCACACGCCTCCTGCGCAGCGCCTTGGGATGTTCCTCCCGACGTGAAAGACGCTTTATAAGTGTAATTTGTTGTTGTTGTTGTTGTGCTTTTCAGGTTTTCTAGACCTCTCAAAGTGCTGCACAGAATATACTGTAAAGTGAATTGACTATATATTGTTATTAAAGTGAATTGACTGTATATTTGTGGATGAAACACGGCAGTCAATTGCTCACAGCAGCGTCCCACAAACTGTCATGGATTGAAATGACCAATTTTTTTTTTTTGGAGGGATTATTATCAGGCATGTGGACTGAAGAGTGAGAAAAGTTTTGCCCTGGCTGTAATCGAACCCAGGTCTTTCGCTTGTAAGGCGAGTGCTCTTACTTATGGCTACAGCCATTTTGTTGGCAGGTCATGTACCTTATATAAATTTTTATCTGAAAGATTGTTATCATAATAATCCTTATGATTATTTGGTATAGCGCATTTCATGATGTGAGAATGTTCCAAAGTGCTTCATAGGATTTACTATGAAGTGGAAGGACTGTGTATTTCTAGGTATTTGTGAACCAGGACACCACAAGGAATTCCCTTCTCTTTTTGGACATGATTTTTGACATCTACCTGAACAGTCAGACAGGACCTTGCCTTGATGTTTGATCTAAAGGGCACATTTCCAACAATGCAGTACCCCCAACATTGTATTCGAGTATGGAGTTTGAATCCACAATCTTCTGACTCCAAGGCAAGAGAGCTACAACAGCAACAAAATTACACTTGTATAGCACCTTTCACGTCAGGAGGACGTCCCAAGCCTCTGGACAGTCACTGTGTCAGACCTGAGCTGGGGACGGGGTGGGGGAGGGAAGGAGTTAGGGGATTAGGAGTTGCCAATGATTCCATCGAATAGGAGAGTTTTGAGGCGGGTCTTGAAGGAGGCTAGGGAAGGGGCGAGGCAGAGGGACTGCGGGATGGAGTGCCAGAGGTTGGGGGCAGAGTGGCTAAAGCTCGCCCACCAATGGTGGGGCGGGTGGGTCGGCGAACGTGGAGCAGGTAGCCTGACTGAACCAACTGAACCAGGCTGACATACCAAATGTGTCAATCATATCACCAGGCAGAAACTCACCAATTGGTTTCCTGTCTGCCATTTGGGATTGAAAAAGAAAAGCCAGACAATGCATTTGCATATATTGAAACATGGGTAGAAGACGACACAGGTTTAGAGCTTTAAAAGGCAACTTCAGGACAGAATTTATTTACTCAAAAGGTAATCAACTTCAGGAAGTATTTATTTACTCAAAAGGTAATCAACAACTGGAACACAAATAGAGTGGTTTTAGTTAGGACATTGGGACTTATTGAAAAAAATATAAGAACATAAGAATTTGGAGTAGGAGTAGGCCATTCGGCCCCTCAAGCCTGCCCCGCCATTCAATAAGATCATGGTTGATCTTCTAATCTAACTCCACCTGCCCGCCTTATCCCTATATCCCTTAATCCCCTTTATGCCTAAGAAATCTATCAATCTCAGTCTTGAATATGTTCAAGGACTGAGCATCTACAGTCTTTTGGAGGTAGAGAATTCCATCAATTCACTACCCTCAATTAATTGCAAAAGGGCTGACCCCTCATTTTAAGACTATGACCCCTAGTTGTAGTTTCTCAAACCAGGGGAAATAGTCTCTCACTGTCTACTCTGTCATGTCCCCAAAATAATAATACCATAGGTTTCTATAAAATCACCTCTAATTCTTTTATATTCTAGAAGACAGCTCGATGCTGTGTTTGGAACACAATAGGGAAGGTATTTGGGGAGATTTAGATTGAATGAGATTAAATCACAAAATTTATAATTTTTCACATACCTGACTGTGTATGTATTTTGCTATAATAATACTAATAATCCTTGCATTTGATATTGAGCTTTTCACGTCTTCACAAAATATACTGTAAGGTGAATTGACTGTATATTTGTGGGCGAAACTCGGCAGCCAATTGCACACAGCAGTGTCCCACAAACAGTTGTAGATTGAAATTACCAATTTTATTATAGGTTTTTTTTTGAGGGATTATTATTAGGCATGTGGAGTAAGGAAAGTTGCCCAAAGTTTCGCTCTGACCTGCCAGGATTCGAACAACCATCTATCAATCAGCACATCATCAGTTTCTACCACATTTGATATGCTTTTGGCTTAGTTGACGTAAGTTTCAGTTCTGGATTCCATCTATGTGAATTATATGAATGTGCTACATGTTACGAGGTTAACATCAGAGATGGTGTATCTGACTTCAGGGCTATGACACTTCCATTAACACTCATGCTTGCTATCCATGATTAGCCTTTGCTGCTATGAACATTGAACACTTCTTCAGAAGTATTTATGGTTGAATTGGTACCCACAAAATTTATATTATTTAATGCTAGCGGTCATTTTAGCACTCTTGTAAAAAATAAAAAACCCTTTCACTAAAATACTTGGATGAGGAATTGTGCTTACAAGTATACAGCCAATTCACTTTACAGTATATCCTGTGAAACACTTTCAGACTTTTTTTTAAGGGATTATTATTAGGCGTGTGTCGAGTAAGGAAACGTGCCCAAGGTTTCGCCCTGACCTGCCTGAAATCGAACCCAGGTTTCTCACTTGTAAGGCGAGTGCTCTACCCACTGAGCTATAGGACTTCATGACTCTACATACCCCAGTTCTGACGAAGGGTCATGGACCTGAAACGTTGACTCACTTCTCCTTTCTCTATAGATGCTGCCTGACCTGCTGAGTGTTCCCAGCTATTTCTAGTTTTATCCCATTAGACATTCGCCAGATGTTAAAGGTATGTTCTTTGAATAGTCACGGATTTTAAACAAATATTTTACATGTGATAAATATGGGCCAAGGTTTTTCAGTTCATCCTCATACTCTAAGTTTAGTTTATTTAAACAAATCATTAATTATGTAAATCACTTCCGTGAGTTCGAAGCCATTGTAAAAGTTAATTAATTTAATTAGATGAGATATATCAAAGCTGATATCAGGCTCCTCAAAGCTACACAGCATGCAAGACGCTGTATAAATGCAAGTTGTTGTTGCTGGTGTTTATATCTTGGGCAAGTTTCTTTATTCCACACATATGCCTAATAATAATCCCCCACCAAAAAAACCACACTAATAAAATTGGTCATTTCAATCCACGACTGTTTGTGGGATAACTGCTGTGCACAACTGGCCGCGTTTTGCCCACAAATATATAGTCAATTCACTTTACAGTATATCCTGTGACGTCGATAGGATTCGGAAAGCGCTATATCAAAATGCAAGGATTATTATTATTATATCAGCTAGGCTTGTAATTGGAAGCACTCTCACCACTGAGTCAAATGGTTGTGGGTTGAAGCACCACACTGCGACTGTCATTCCAGACTGACACTCCAGCGCAGTGATGGAGTGCTCCACCGTTTCAGATGCTATCTTTCGGTTGAGACATCAAACCAATCTTTAGGAGTGACATCAAACAAGGGTATGATCTGTCTGTTCTTCGGCTAATGCTAAAATTCCCACGACACAATTCAAAAAGCGAAGGAAGTTCCACTGATGTCCTGGACAGCAAACCTCCAGATTAATTGGTTATTCGCATCATTGCTGTTTTGTGGGGACCTTGCTGACATAAATGACTGCTGTGTTAACCTCTGAAAAAAACACACAGTCAGTACACTCGACAGTAATGACTTGCAGAGTGCTCTTCAACTTGAAAATTCAAGTTTGTTTCCTTATCTGTGTCTCACAGAGGGGCTCCGACTGTGTGTCTGATGAGGAACCAGTCTGCATTGGCTTTGTCAAGACTGGAATGGACGCTTTGAAGCTTTGAATAGCAACAATTGATAAATGCTAGGTTAGCAATTCCGTGCAATCCTTGACCAATGGGATCATTTATAAATAATAGAATGGGGGCGGGAGTAAGATTAACTTTTTTTTTAGAATTCATTCCCAAATTCTACAGACCTTATTTCGTTGGGCACAAATATTTCCACTTATTGGAATAACGTCCTTAATTGTTCCCTCATTAATAGTTGGGTTTCAAAGCAGTAATTTTCCTCCAGAAAATTATTGAAATTGCCAATTTTTATTATTGTGATTTTTTTGGATGGATTATTATTAGGTGAGTGTGTGTGGAGTAAGGAAACTTGCCCAAGGTTTTGCCTTGACCTACCTGGATTCGAACACAGGTCTCACGCTCGAAAGGCGAGTTCTCTAACCATTGAGCCACAGGAGTTCCGATGGACAAAGAGGGGGCAAGCTGGAGGGATGGAGCCAAGGAGTTCCAGAGATTTGAGACATAGTGACTCAAAGCATGGTAGGCCTAGCACGAAGGAGACTCTTTGCTCATTGACACTCCTTCACAATGTAAGAAACACAACCTTGGAACAAAACCACTCTATGTAGGACTTACACTACACAGGTTTAAATGTGCGTGACACAATCAGGGTAGCATTCACTATTTGCCAGTCATTCTGTGAGGACAGGTGCAGTGCGATGAATGAACATGCAGAGTTTTTGTTCAGACTGCTAACTTTCAAACATACTGTAACAGTTTGGAAGGTTAGCGAGAGCTTTGAAAAAGCATCTGCACAATTCCTTCCTGAAAAGAACAGTTACAATGGTGGTGAAGGGGAGGGAGAGCGCTGGGGAAAGGGGGGTTGAAGATAAGTCTGATGACGCCACATCCTGCGATGGAAGGCAATCAGTAGGTTAATGCACTGGAGAAGGTTGAGGTCATTGGCGCTGAAGAATCTTCATTCAACCCTCTCTTGTGATCTTCAGCTGAATAGCTTCAATAAGGTCAATGACTCAGCAACTTGCCAGTTAATGGCTGCACAAATAATTAAATATACCACTCAACGGCACGAGACGTGGCAAGACGCAGACTCATGTTAAAGGTTCCTCCATGAAATAATTAATAATAATGTGATAATAATAATATTTGAATTTGATATAGTTTTTCATGTCTTCTAGACGTCTCAAAGTGCTTCACAGAATATACTGTAAAGCGAATTGACTGTATATATGTGGGAGAAACGCGGCAGCCAATTACACACAGCAGCGTCCCCACGAACAGTCGTGGATTGAAATGATCGATTTTATGATTGTGGTTTTTTTTGACGGATTATTATCAGGCATGTGGAGTAAGGAAACCTGCTCAAGGTTTCGCCCTGACCTGCTTGGATTCGAACACAGGTCTCACGCTTGTAAGGAGAGTGCTCTAACCACTACAGGAACTCCAATTAGACCATTGCACCATTGATCGTGTGTTACGAGAGTCTGTTCACTTGGGTGAAAGCCCACCATAATTCACCTTGCCTGCAGTGCTCATGACTTATAGTTCTTTCACACTCGTGAGAGAAATCCTGTAATACTCTTGTCAGTGGATGCGGCGTCTTATATCAATCATATTCTGTCCTGATGATGAAAAGAGTTTTCATTAACTTATGAATGATTTATTCGAATTCTTCTTGTGAAAGGAAACATTTTGCAAGCCAATTGTGATGCATTCAATGTAAAGCTTCCTCTGTTTGTACGCTCCCCAACACAAAGGACAATGATCTCTGACTGTTAACCAGCTGTTTGTTACTGATATCAGCAGAGGGCTCTACAATAACAGTCAAGAGATCAAGTGCTAAGATAGGAAGAAATGTCACATCAGGACTTAGCTCCAGGCAATGATGGTAATAATAATCGTGACATTCGGTCTTTTACATCTGGAGGATGTCCCAAAGTGTTTTTGCATGGTTTACTGTTCAGCGACTGTATGTGTATTTAAAGCCCTCCACAACCTTCCCCACCCTACACCCGTGACCTTCTAACCCTTTACCAAACTGCCCGCCCTCTCCCTCCGCTCAGCAGGCTCAGGCCAGCTCCACAACCCCAACCCATCTGCCCCACCATTGGTAGACAGTCACTCTGTCTCCAACCTCTGGAACTCCATCCTGTAGTCCCTCCACCTCGCCCCTCTCCCTGGCCTCCTTCAAGTCTCACCTCAAGAATCTCCTCTTCAATGGTCCCATCGGCAACTCCTAATACCCCCCTTCCCTCCCCCGTCCCCTCCCCCGTCCCCAGCTCGGGTCTGACACAGTGACTGTCCAGCTCCTTGGGAAGTCCTCCTGATGTGAAGGGCGCTATACAGTGCAATTTTGTTGTTGTTGTTGTTGATTTGTAGGTGAATGAGGCAGCCAATTTTCACACAGCAAAGTCTTGCAAAGAACCATGGAATGAGTCACCATTTGTATTTGGGGGTATGTTGGCCACAGCACCAGGAGAAATTCCCTTCTCTTTTCAAAGAATGTTACAGGATGTTTAAGGTCTACCTGAAAGAGGAGGTCGGCACCTCGGTTTAATGTCTCATCAGAACTATGGCACTTCCAACAATGCACTGCGCCAGGCTGACCCATATCATTTGAGGGCAACAGTATGACAATTAAAATATAATAAGGGAATAGTTTAGCAGGAAGAGTGGTGAGGCCAGGAGAATGAACTCATTTTAAAAATGAGCTTGATTCTGCAATGGAATAATGTTAGGATGGGTATTCTGAAAGGAACAGATCACATGGATTGAAGGGGCCTTCATCTAAATCAAACTTGTGATCTCCGTAGTCAAATTGGAGCTCCTGTAGCTCAGTGGTGTGGAGCTCCTAGCTCAGTGGTTAGAGCACTCGCCATACAAGTGTGAGACCTGCGTTGGAATCCAGGCAGATCAGGGCGAAACCTTGGGCAAGTTTCCTTTCTCCACACACACACATGCCTAATAATAATCCATCAAAAAAAAACACAACAATAAAAATTGTTCATTTCAATCCATGACTGTTTGTGGGACACTGCCGTGTGCAATTGGCTACCACGTTTCGCCCACAAATATGCAATCAATTCACTTCAAGGTATATTCTGTGAAGCGTTTTGAGACGTTAATAAGATGTCAAATGCAAGGATTATTATTATTATTCCCTCCAGAGAGAGAGAGAGAGACAGATATGCATTCCATTCCAATGATCTATTTCTGATATTTCTACATGAAGGAATGAAGCATGGGTTTGGATCCTCTTAAGGATGATGATGGATTTCTGCATGTGTCGGACATCTGGCTGACACAAAAAAAAAAAGAATTGCGCAACTGTCTTACTCAATCATAAAGACCCATTCTTTCTTTATGAATGTGTAAATCCTGCCTTTAAACCTATCACTTTGACTGTGACTTTGGTCACCTTCCATTCCCCCATCTCCTTCGCTCAGTGTCCAACTTCACCATTGTACTGCACTCCGGGACACTAACCAGTGTAAAGGCCGCTTTAGAAATGGAAGTTCTAAAAGTTGTAATGAAAGATAAATAATTATAATCCTTGTATTTGATATAGTGCTTGCTGTGTTTTCCAATATCTCAAATGCTTCACACAATATGCTGCAAAGTGAATTGACTGCATATTTATGGGTAAAACGCAGCAACCAGTTGCGCAAAACAGTGTCTCACAAACAGTCGTGGATTGAAGTGATCAATTTATTATTTTTTTAATGAAGGGATTATTATCAGGTGTGTGTTATAAGGAACTTGCCCAATGGTTTGCCCTGCCGGGAATCGAACCCAGGTGTCTCATTTGCAAAGTTTGCGTTCTAAACCACTGAGCTACGGGACTCCACAAATACTTTTTCAAGAGAATAAGGTAAAACAATTTGGCAATTAAAATCTCATCTCTCGTTGAGGGGAGCAAGACCAACAGAAGGGAAACAAAAGATACTTTGGAGCAAAGCTTGGCATATTTGTGCTCAAAATCATTTCAAGGGCGACAGTAATAGCTAACTCGTAACGCACTAACTGGAGGCAATTGCAGAAAAGATGTAGATCATCCACTTGAGTGATTTACAATTACTGTAAGGAATATCTCAACCATATTTCTGCAGTGTGCTTCGCTTACAAGGCAAGCATGTGGCAACCGATGGAACGCCCAGTGTTTGGAACAAAAGGAGAGTTAGTAAAGAATGACACAACCCGATGCTACCCCACAATACCAGCTTCCTGTAAATTCCATATCCTCTGCTTGCCTGATTTCACGCAGTCATTAAATGTCCAACGGGCTGGAGACCACCAATTCCAGAGGAATTGACTGCAATTTGCTGTCCGCTCCTAACGGGATCAGGAAAGGCGTCATTAAGAAGTGTGCAGGCTGCCAGGTATCAACAAAGTATATTTTACCTCTTTAGTCTGCCTGGTATTTGACACATGCAGAACAATTACCGCGCAAACTAAACTAAATAAAGATTTCCTTGAGCCTTGTCTTCTATAAGGTGAACATGTTCTCCTCTCATAACACAGCCGGCTAATTCTAGCTATCAATCTATTTCCCCTTTGCTCTGATATCCTTCGTGTAATTTACCGACCAGAATTGTATGCAGTCAATTGGAAGACCCCTGCAGGTGCCACAAATGTCCCTTTATTGAAGCGAGTATTTGCCTGCATTGAGTTTACATGGAAGCCAAATTCTAACCAGGTCACGGGCTTCCGATAATGCTCTCACCTTCCACTGGAGTTACATTATTATCCAGGCCAAATCACACCCTTGCATTGTGTACAGTCATGCGGTTTGAGTAATAAATAATAAAATAATCCTTGCATTTGACTTAGTGGTTTTTCACGTCTTATCGACGGCTCAAATTGCTTCACAGAATATACTATAAAGTGAATTGACTGTATTTGTGGGTGAAATGTGGCAGCCAATTGCGCACAGCAGTGTCCCCACAAACAATCGTTCATTGAAATGACCAATTTTATTATTGGGTTTTTTTGGAGATGGATTTTTATTAAGTGAGTGTGTGTGGAGTAAGGAAACTGCCCAAGGTTCCGGTCTGATCTGCCTGGATTTGAACACAGATCTCACGCTTGTAAGGTGAGTGCTCTAACCACTGAGCTACAACAACTCCACAGATGTACTGAATAAGCCATGTGAAACGTAACTTCAGCATTTTGTTTATGTGCCTTTTGACTATATTTTGAGCACTGACCTCTGCATTCCACCTTGAATCATTTCAGTTTAGCTTCTTGCACCCTCACTCCAACCTGATTCTCCGAGTCACCCCACTCCCCCACCACAACAGCATTCATTAGCTAGACAATAAAAATCCTTGCATTTGATCCAGCGCCTTATCATTGTTCGAGATGTTTCAAAATGCTTCTGATTTGACTGGCTTCCTCCTGTTGAGAGATGATCAGGCACACATAATAATAATATTAATAATAATAACCCTTGCATTTGATATAGCGCTTTTCACGTCTTCTAGATGTTTCAAAACGCTACACAGAATGTACTGTAAAGTGAATTGACTGTATATTTGTGGGGAAAACACGGCAGCCAATTGTGTTCAGCAGCGTCCCCACAAACAATCGTGGATTGGAATACATTGAAGAAGTATGTTTTAAGGTGCAATGTGAAGAGCGGGTGGATGGTGGTAATGATCAGAGTGGGATGAGAGGAGATCGGAGAGCTCTTAATACACATTTATAAGGGAGAATAAGGAGCTTGAAATCGCTCCGCTGGGAGAATTCATTCGAGAGTAAACCATTATAAGAATTATCATCCTGGCTTTCATTATCGCGTGTTTCAAAACGTTTCATGGGTATAATGTTTCAGCTGAAGGGCGGCACCTCTATAAATCGAGCACTCCCCCAGCACTACACCGGAACATTGACTTAAACTGCGGGATATTAAAAAGCTACACCAAAACATTTTCTGCTGAAAAATAAAAGCATTAAATAACGCAGGTAGAGCATGTAGAAAAATAACAATCTTCCGCTGGGAATGGTAAAAATGTCATGATCTTCATCGAATCTGAATGCTTTGCTTTCATTGCTTTGCTTTTCCGCAGTCAAAAAATACGTTGCGTGCCTTGTTACCTGCATTGTTTAAGATGCATTATCATATTTTGATGGATTACTCAGGTACATGTTAAACTATTTCAAATGTACTGGCAGTGTCTCCCTCCGAATATAAATACTCCTCGTATAATTTTTTTTTCGTACGACGTGAAGAATTTCTCTGAAATCCTTTTTCAGGAAAAACAAAAAAAATCCAGAGCCATTAAAACATATCAATAAAATCCTTGACAAAATAATATGAGTGAAATTTATTTAACAAAATTTCTCAAAGTACATTTCAGATGCACTGTTTTTAACCGTGTTATTGGGGTAAATTACAGAAAAATTCAATGTATTATAAAATGGGATAAGCATATTTTTCCCATTACATTTTGAACAAAGAGTACTTTTAAGTACATCAGTCACTGTAAGTGCCTTTCAGGGTGTTTTGTTTTATCCTTGCAACTCCCGATCACAGGAGCTGCCGAATGGCATCTTTATTCATCGATAGAGTTTCCAAGGATATACCAAAATAATGACTGTGGCAATACAGTACTTAAAATCTCTCAGTAATACCTAATCTAAGTTGTTATACAGGAGACATTGGAAAGAAAAATGGAGACACAGCTATCCATCAAACGCGGTATATTTTAACCCTTTTTGTGGACTCCAGTGTCGGCCTCCATCAAAAGAGTAAATTATCAGCAGTGCAATTTGACAACAACAAGAACTACTTCTATTTATCAAGCTCCCTTCTGAATGTTGAGCAATGGCTGAGCCGGGTAGAGAGGAGTTTGTTTAAAAAGTAAATTTAGGGGGTGATCTATTCATAACAACATAAGAATATGGAGCAGGAGTAGGACATTCGGCCCCTCGAGCCTGCCCCACCATTCAATAAGATCATGGCTGATCTTCTAACCTAACTCACCTCCCGCCTCATCCCCATATCCCTTAATCCCCTTTATCCATAAGAAATCTATCAATTTCAGTCTTGAATATGCTCAATGACTGAGCATCTGCAGCCTTTTGGGATAAAGAATTCCATCAATTTACTACCCTCTGAGTGAAGAACTGTTTCCTCAACTCTGTGCGAAAAGGCTGACCCTTAATTTTAAGTCTATGACCCCCTAGTTATAGTTTCTCCAACCAGAGGAAACACTCTCCCACTATCTATTCTGTCTTGCCCTTTAATAATCTTATAGATTTCTATAAGATCACCTCTAATTCTTCTATATTCTAGAGAACATAGGCCTAGTTTATTCAACCTATCCTCATAGGTCAACCCCCTCATCCCAGGAACCAGCCAAGTGAATCTACGCTGGACACCATACTAAGGCGAGTATGTCCTTTCTTAAATGAGACCAAAACTGCACACAATATTCAAGGTGTGTTTTCATCAAGGCCCTGTACAGTTGCAGCAAGACTTGCCTACTCTTATGTTCTAACCCTTTTGTAATGAATGCCAACATGCCATTCGCGACCACATCACTCCGACCTTCGCCCATCTCCACTGGCTCCCCACCTCCCAGAGGGTTGAATTCAAGATCCTTGTCCTCAATTTCAAGGCCATTCACGGCCCTGCCCCTGGCTATCTCTCCGACCTACTGTCTCCCTATCAGCGGATCTGTCCCCTCCGTTCAGTGGACTCTGGCCTGCTCCATGTCCCCCGCCCGAACCGCCCTACCATCAGGGGCCAGGCCTTCAGCCTCTCTTGCCCCCACACTCTGGAACTCCATCCCATGCTTCTTCCCTTTCCTCATTTAAGGCTGGTCTCAAGACCTTCCTCTTCGATTGTGACGTCTGCTTCCCTCCTAACTCTACCCCCTCTCCTACTCTTTCCCCCTACCCTGACAGCTGTTTTCACCTGACTTCGCTCTCCCAATACCCAGTCCTTGTCAGACTTCACTGGCTCTCTGTCCCAAAGAAGATCAATTTCAAGATCCTCACCCTTGTATTCAAATCCCTCCACTCCTCTGCACCCCCCTACCTCTCCGACCTCCTCCCTCCTCAAACCAGCACCTGTTGCCTTCGCTCCACCGGGTCTGGCTTCCTCCATGTCGCCCGAATCCTCCTCTCCACCCTCGGCGGCCGTGCTTTCAGACACTATGCCCTGAGGCTCTGGAGCTCCTTTCCTCACTTCGTTCGCCTTACCCCCTCTCTTCCCATTTCAGGTCCCAGCTAAAGACCTTTCTCTTTGACTGCGCTTTTGGTCACCTTTCTACCCCTGCCCCTGGCTCGATCCCGGGATCAGTTGTTGTGAAGCGCTCTGAGATGCCTTCAGGCATGGAGGGCGCTATATAAATCGTTGTTGTTGTTGTTGTTGTTGTTCACAGGATTTACAGTAAAGTGTAGTGACTGTAATTTGTAGGTGAAACACAGTGAATGAAACAATTTTATCTGGAGGATTTTTGGGCCAGGACACTAGGAGCAACTGTCTCCTCTTTTCCAATCACGATCTTTAATAGCCACTTGATCTTGGTACTTCAATGGGACAACACTTCAAATAATGCAACGCCTCCCCAGAACTGCACTGGAGTGTCGGCCCAAAGTGTTACTCACAAGATAAAACACAGCGAGACATCAGGGAAGCAGCACTCTGTAAAAAAAAGCTTCTTGGAGTCTAAGCCTATGAGTCGGCTCATTGAAAAGATGAGTCAATGTGAAACTGAAGCGCAATCCTGAAGAGCATCATCGCAAAGCATATTGTGACTGATCGATACAGTTCGTCCTCAACTGGTCCAGCCAATTGAAGAGATGCTGATGGTTTATGGAGCTGATGGACGGATGGACGGATGGATGGAAGGAAGGAAGGACAGAAGGACAGAAGGACAGAAGGACAGTCTGACAGGGTTTTGTTTTTTCTTGCTCTCCCAGATCCAATGACCATTGTTGCTTTTTATTAGATTTAGGGAATGGAAAAAGAAATCCCATTGCTCTGAGCTGCATTGCTAAACCGCTATCAGATTGTTATGCCTCTTATCTGCTGCCCAGGCTTATCTTTATGTCGCTCACACAATTTTGAGGATTTGAACCAGCGACTGACTGACTCTAGGGAAGAAAGACGTCTCCATCTCTATCCAGTCCAAAGATTCAGTCTTTTAAAACTCCCCTTCAACATGTGGAGTTTATTTGTAGTATAATCCTAGCTCTTCAATTTTGATTGTTTTGACATTCATTTCGAAACATGTGAGATTATTTTGCAGATGCGTCGCATATTATACATCATTAAAACCATCTGCAGTGTCTGTGTTGGAATAATAATAATAATCCTTGCATTTGATATAGCGCTTTTCAATTCTAATCAACGTCTCAAAGCGCTTCACAGACTATACTGTCAAGTGAATTGACTGTATATTTGCGGGTGGAATGTGATGCGTCAGAGCTCTATTTTTGAGGGATTATTATTAGACGTGAGGAGTAAGAAAACTTACCCAAAGTTTCACCCTGCTTGGAATCTCCACTATCATAATGACGGCAATGCTTTCCCAGAGTGGAGATTCCTCTTATGCCATTAATGTTTAGCTGAGTTAATGCTCCTGTAGCTCAGTAGTTAGCGCACTCGCCTTACAAGCGTGAGACCTGTGTTCGAATCCGGGTAGATCAGGGCGAAACCTGGGTCAAGTTTCCTTACTCCACAAGCCTGGTAATAATCGTTCAATAGTACAATAGTAAAAATTGGTCATTTCAATCCACGACTGTTGGTGGGATGCTGCTGTGCACAATTGGCTGCCGAGTTTCGCCCACAAATATACAGTCAATTCACTTTACAGCACATTCTGTGAAGCGCTTTGAGATGTCTAGAAGACGTGAAAAGCGCTATAGCAAATGCAAGGATTATTATTATTAGTAGTATTATTATTATTATATCCCTACCCATTGCAATGTGATGTGTTAAGAAGCAGAACAGCATGCTATTACCTAACCTGACTGGGAATCCTGTGCTCGCACTAATAAAGAAATTGGAATATTCCCTTTTTTATGGACCACTAAATTAGCAAGAGTAAGACAGGTTATTGCAGAAGTCCTATTCAGCATCAGAATACATCTGACAAAACGCTACCTTTGCGAACAATAGTCCTATTAAATGATTACACTTCCTTTTTAAAGTGTAAAAAAAATCCAGCTATTCCACTGAGCTTTTCAATTTCCAGTCTATTCAGCACATTTGTTTCCTATATTAAAATGACTTCAACTCATTCAGACATTAACACGCGATAAAGCTTTGCAGGTATTGAGCTGAAATCTATTCTCATAACACACTGTCTCAAAACCTATAATGACCAAGTAAAAGAAGCTTAATGAAGCATCACATATACCTACACTGCACTTTTCCAATATTTTCTTGAATCAGTTATGTGCCTCAGTGTCATAATGGGGTAATCAAAGGCTCTGTATAACTTGGGTTATTTCGCCCACCAAATGCGCAGTATATTCTGTGAAGAGATTTGAAATGTCTTGAAGACATGATCAGGCACTGTATCAAATTCAACAATTATTAGTATAAAATAAGTCATACTTGCCCCCTAAAAGGAAGTGTTGGAATTCTAACTCGTGGAGCTGCTAATTTTTTAAAAGAAAATCAGTTGTGGGACCCATCAATAAGAGAGGCACAGATGGGTTAAGGACTTATTTTGAGGATTTCCCGATGAATTGTAGCTACTACTGCCAGCCTGAAAAACACCACTTCATGGTCTTTAAACCAATTATCTGAAAGCCTATTAAGCAGTTCCAAAACAGTGTGTTCTGCACCTGTACTGTATATTAACAACAACAACAACAACAAAATTACACTTGTATAGCACCTTTCACGTCATACGGTGTGAAAGACTGCGAGCAGCAATAGTTTGAGTTAAAGGTATTACTCCCTACACAGTGCAAAGGCTTCTCAAGGCCGCTGCTCAATGGGATTCAGGAGTCTCGCTCGCGCTCAGTTGAGAGAACCTCTGAGAAGATGACTTTCACCCAGCTCCACAGATGTTCCATCAGGCAATTACTTGTGTTTGCAACTTAAAGAACGTTTCACTTGAAGAAACGGGCTGCCTGCTGTGTAAAACCAGGGGTGACAGTCACCTTGGACAACTTGTCAAAGTCAAGACCACCAACTGACGCAACCCTCAACTCATTGCGTCTTAGCTATTTCGTGTTAAAAGACTCAGAAAAGGCAGAATTTGACTGAGAATAAATACGCCGCACTCGTTGTGGAACTTCTGTAGCTCAGTGGTTAGAGCACTCGCTTTACAAGCGTGAGACCTGTGTTCGAATCCAGGCAAATCAGGATGAAACCTTGGGCAAATTTCCCTACTCCACACACACACGCGTGCCTAATAATAATCCCTCCAAAGAAAAAACACAACAATAAAAAGTGGTAATTTTTAATCCATGACTGTTTGTGGGGATGCTGCTGTGCGCAATTGGCTGCCGTGTTTCACCCCTAAGTATACTGTAAAGTCAATTCACTACAGTATATTCTGCAGTGTATTCTACAGAGGGATTTGAGACAACTGAAATACGTGAAAAGCACTGTATCAGAATGCAAAGATTATTATTATTATTATTATTAATGTTATTATTAATGCTGGACAGGTTAAGAAGGATTGCTCGTTTCAGTTTGTCCCGTTGTTGGGTGAGATCAGAGATCGCGGTGCGAGTTTGCCATAAACTGCGAAACAGAGCCACAGATTTAAATCTGGCGAAAGATGTATTAAACACACAAGTCAGATCAGCGCCAAGGTGGATGAGAGTCTTCACTGACTGTTCAGTAATGGAGCAAACACTGTTGTTTGGAAACAATCCTGATAGATTTAAGACCCGGCTGAGTTTTCAGTGATCAATGGCATAGCGTCCTCCATGGCTGTCAATTTTCATTTGCCTGCAGGAAACAAATGAACTTAATCTTACCAGACAGGTGAGAATTTTTTACAGTTTACTGCACTCGTTAATGGGCTGCCATTAATTGTAGGCCAGTGGTTTTACATGTTTGATGTTGCACAATGTTTACAGAATGTGCGTGTTGTGGATTCAGTGAGACTCTGTTATATAATGCGGTGCATTGGGAAATGGCTGTGTGTGCAAATTCTAATCGAAGAAACTTCATGAATTTTATGGTCCCAGTACTTTTGGTAAGTTGACCACAATGGTAATCATAGAAGCATAGAATCGTATGGCACAAAAGGAGGCTATTCAGCCCATCGAGTATGTGCCGGCTCTTTGAAAAGAGCAATCCCCCTTCCCAGCTCTCTCTCTCTCCCCATAACTGCGCAAACCCGTCCTCCCCCAAATAAACGTCTACCTCTCTTTTAAAAGTTGTTATCGAATTGGCCTCCACATGAGATACCCGTTACTGAATCGGTAATGGGAATCTTATGTGGCTGTATTGGTCATAGCTGGTGGAATGTGGTAGTTACATTTTGTTTTGACCTATGCTTTGCTGTATTTCTGACACAGCAAGGACAAGTTCAACTGAGAACAGAAATTCCTCTTAATCTGATCAGCAAAAAAACTACATCTTAACAGGTTTATAGTCACCTCCCCACACCTTCCCAAACCAACCTCTTGCAGAGTGCTCCTGGAGTTATTCTATGCTGTTGTTGTTGTATTGTAGTATTGAAACAATGACTGTCCACTGCCTTGGGACGTCCTCCTGACATGAAATGCCCTATATAACTATAATTCTGTTGTAGATATAGTATTGTGCATTAAAAATAAAAGTCCTTCTTCACCAGAACTCTGGACAATGTTCAAAACTGCAGGCAGAAAAATGAAACGATTCTTGAAAAAAAAATCCTCGCATTTGACACAGCACCTTCCAGAAGTCTCAAAGTGCTTCACAGGATATACTGGTAAAGTGAATTGATGACCATTTGGAGCTCCTGTAACTCAGTGGTCAGAGCACTCGCCTTACAGGCGTGAGACCTGGGTTTGAGGTCAGGACGAAACCTTGGGCAGGTTTCCTTAGCCACACACGCTTAATGATAATCCATCCCCAAAACACACAATAATAAAAATTGGTCATTTTCAATCCACGATCGTTTGTGGGGGACGCTGCTGTGCGCAATTGACTGCCGTGTTTCACCTACAAATATATACAGTCAATTCACTTTACAGTATATCATGTGAAGCGCTTTGAGACATCTAGAAAATGTTAATAGTGCAATAACATATGCAAGGATTATTATTATTATTATTATGTCCTCTGCACTTTTTGCATGGTTTGACGTGCTTCCCTAAAGTAGAGCACGCACAACTGGACACAATACTCTTAATATTCCTAATTAACAGTATGTCAGATCGTTCCAAAGGAGCTTTAAGCCATCAGGAGAACAGCCAAGATCTGCTAATGAAAGATGTGACCTTCTGCGATAAGCTGCAAATCGAGTTCACTACCGAAAGTTGAGTTTAATGCATCGAAGAACACAGTCCCGAGCCACGTATTACTCAAATTCATTTGGGAGCTCCTGTACCTCAGTGGTTAGAGCACTCGACTTACAAGTGTGAGACCTATGTTCAAATCTAGGCAGATCAGGGCGAAATCTTGGGCAGGTTTCCTTACTCCGCACACACACGCCTAATAATAATCCCTAATTATTATATCTCAAGGTGTACTTTGAAAGGGATCAGGTCTGCGAATGCATCAGAGAAGCACAGACTTTAAACATCAACAGTATCGCACATGTTTTCTTCCTCATCCCTGTGTGTGACGGTAAAGCAGTTCTGAATCTACGTAAATCAGTGTTTGCTCCTTAATGTCTCGTACCTTAATCTCTCATGCAGGCAGGGCCGGTCAAGCCAGCAGCACCATGATGGATGTGGAGTTACCGGGCTTTGTCAGATGCGTCTCCACAGAGCTCCGTTCACCCCCCAAGGAGACCCAGCCGACCTCTATCAGCTTCAGGAGAACACCTTCAGACACGGTACTCACTTTCAATCAGTCTCAAGAGGATACATTTGCTGAGTGGATCCAGCAGGATTGCAATGCGGAGCCCACCCCCCCTCCTAATGGCTCAAACTCCTGAGTTCAATCAGCTGAGTTAGCGAGGTTATTATTTTGGATTTTCAGCGTTTGAATCTTTCTATTTGTATCTTGGCTTTTTTTTCTTCCATCAGCCGTGTCTAACAAGTGTGGAAACCTATCACCGTGCGTAAGCGTATCTAAACCAGACTAAGAGTTCAGTTCCGCACACATGCATGTCACCTACAATTCGTATTGTACTAGAATTCAAATTCAAGATCCTCGTCCTCACCTTCAAGGCCATTCACGGCATTGCCCCTCACCCCACCTCTCTGACCTGCTGCTCCCCACCCACTCTGTTCAGCAGGCTCCTGGCCTGCTCCATGTCCCCCGCCCAACTTGCCCTACCATCGGCGGACGGGCTTTCAGCCTCTCTGCCCCCACACTCTGGAACTCCATCCCACAGTCCCTTTGCCTTGCTCCCTCCCTCTCCTTCTTCAAGGCCAGCCTCAAGACCCTCCTCTTCGACCGTGCCCTGCTGCCTTTCCATCTCTCTCCTTCCCCTCCCACCTCTCTCCCTCCTCTCCTAACTCTCTCCCATCCGTCTCCACTTCCCTGCCCCTCTCCCTTGCTGGGGTCCCGTCCTGACTGTTCGGCACCTTAGGACGTTCTCATGACGTGAAAGGCGCTCTATAAATATAATTTTGTTGTTGTGGTTGGAGAATGGAATGCACGCGCTCTCTTCCTCTTCCTAGAACCCTGCTCACCTAACTCCATTATTCGGAGCAGGTTGATAAGAGCCAAGGCTTGGGGATCCCAGTTGCGTGTGTTCAGATACTGCTGGAGGTCTAACCAGCTAAAACCGTATCAAGTACCAAACTCCCTGCTTCAATCCCTTCAACTTGCTGCCACCTCCTCCTCCCCAGCCACCCACCCCCCACTTCACCCAGTGGCACATTTTCAGATTGATCTTGAAGATCTTCCACTTTTACTGGGCCTGTGTTCACCGCTCTCTCTCTCCCCAGCTCAGTGGCAAGCTCCATTATTATTATGAAGCATTCCAAAATTAAAAATTCTGTGGAGCTCCTGTAGCTCAGTGTTTAGAGCGCTCACCTTACATGCTCGAGACCTATGTTCGAATCCAGGCAGGTCAGGGCGAAACCTTGGGCAAGTTTCCTTACTCCACACACACACACACCTAATAATAATCCCTCAATAGAAAACAAAAATAAAATTGGTCATTTCAATTCACGACTGCTTGTGGGGATGTTGCTGTGAGCAAGTGGCTGCCGCATTTCACCCACAAATACAGTATTCACTTTACAGTCTATTCTGTGAAGCGCTTTTAGACATCCAGAAGACAGCAAAAGCACAATATCAAATGCAAAGATTCTTCTCATTATAATTATATTATTATAATTTATTATTATATTTTTAATATTATTATCAACATCACGACTTGAGTTTAGTTGCCTGGAGATTGCAGGCTGACTTCATTCTGATACTGATGTGGCTGATTGATTATGGATGGATTCTTGCAGCCACCTTCCCTTTTAAGCTCGTAATGTAATGAATTTTGAAGGTGCGTTATTGAACCAGCCCCTTGCCAGGCTTTCCCACATGATTGTACATGACTATGACTTGTGTGTTGACAGCTCTGCGCTGCGCTGCTCACAGCCAAGGGGAAGTGACAGCACTGGCTGCCCCATGAGAGGGTTTATTAGGATATCAGAGTGTGATTATCAGCAGCAAATTAAGTGTCATGTGAGTAATCATTCTGTGTGTCAGAGCTGGCAGCCAGAAGATGACAAAACAGTCCCAACACTTGCCGTTGTGTTAATTAAAATCGCATGCAGCTTGCAACACAATGCCTTGTTTTCAAAGATGACACTAGGTGACACACACGGTTAGTCAGGTCAGACATGCAGAGAGGTATTAGGTGACACTAACTAAGGATCTGTTGATAATAATCATCCTTGCGTTTGATGTACAGCACCCTTCATGGCAGGAAGACATCTCAAAGCGACTCAGCGGGAGTCCTGTAGCTCAGTGGCGAGAGCACTCGCCTTACAAGCATGAGACCTGTGTTCGAATCGAGGCAAATCAGGGCGAAACCTTGGGCAAGTTTCCTTACTCCACACATGCGCCTAATAATAATCTCTCCCGAAAAAAACAATAATAAAATAAGTCATTTCAATCCACGACTGTTTGTGGGGACACCACTGTGTGCAATTGGCTGCTGCGTTTCGCCCACAAATATGCAGTCAATTCACTTTATGGTATATTCTGCAAAGCGCTTTGAGATGTTATTACATATTATTATTTTGCAACATTTCCTGTGAAGCTCTTTGAGACATCCCTCTTGACGTAAAACACTGTGTAGGACATGAAATTATTATTATTATTACTATTATAGCGATTATTTGTACTATTATTGACGTGTAGAGAGCATCAGAAGCAAGCAGGACCCATCTGGCTGCAAATTGCCTCCATATGCTGATTCTCTTAACTTCAAACTAGATGCAAATTAGACCCGTTATTACCCCAATTTGGTACTACGCAGATTCTGGCTGTGTACAAACAATTCATCAACATACACAGTGCGCGCATGACGACTGTGAGAAATGACTGTGAGAAAAATAGTTAGTGCCAAACAAAATTGAGGACAGTGCCAACGCTCCCAAGCTTTTTCCTTGGAATAATAATAATTAATAATCCTTGAATTTGATATACTGTAGCGCTTTTCACATTTTTTAGACGTCTCAAAGCGCTTCACAGAATATACTGTAAAGTGAGTTGACTGTATATATTTGTGGGCGAAACGCAGCAGCCAATTGTGCACAGCAGCGTCCCCACAAACAGTCATGGATTGAAATGACCAATTTTACTATTGTGTTTTTTTTTTGAGGGATTATTATTAGGGGCACTGTGTGTGTGTGTGTGTTTGTGGAGTAAGGAAACTTGCCCAAGTTTTCACCCTGACCTGCCTGGATTCGAAAACAAATTTCATAGTTGTAAAAGCGAGTGCTCTAACCACTGATCTACAGGAGCTCCACTGTGGTGAATCCATCTTTTCTTTTCCTCTACTTAGGCAACGCTTGTTTAACAGCAGCGCGTAGGAAAGAAACGCCTTGAGTGGCTTTTAAAGCAGCGTGTGAACAGCTCGTTGCCCTGTGGTTTTCGTGAGCTAACAATGGTGCCAGTGGCGCTGCCCGTCTCAGTGGGAATTTAGCGTGTTGTTAATCAGCCACTTCATTAACGCTGGCTCTTTAGATCCAGGCGATGATTGCGGTGAATCGGATCAGTCGAGATTAAGCCGTCTGTGGAGGAAATCAGCCTGAGTAAGCTGCAGATGTTTCTATGTACATATTGCCCACAGATATGCAGTCAATTCACTTTACAGTATATTCTGTGAAGCGCTTTGAGATGTCCAGAAGACGTGAAAAGCGCTATATCAAATGCAAGGATTATTATTATAGATATATTTCAGCCACTGCGCCCCGAAACTCTGGAACACTCTCCCTCAATCCAAGCCTCCCACCCCAACCCCCCATGACTTGGGCCCCGGGGTTCGTTTATTGTGAAGTGTTCTGAGACGCCATCTGGCGTGGAGGGCGCCATATAAATCAATGTTGTTGTTGTTCAGTATCTGACAGAGAAACTAGGTTACTCTTAATCTGAATAATAATCCTCGCTTTTTATCTAACACCTTATTACGTCTTCGAGACGTCTCAAAATGCTGCACAGAATACACTGTCAAGCGAAATTGTCTGTGTATTTTGTGGGCGAAACACAGCAGCCAACTGCGCACAGCAGTGTCCTACAGACAGTTGTGAATTGAGTGACCAAAATTTTTTATTATTTCTTTATTTTTTGAAGACATTATCAATCCCATAAAAGCGATCCGACAATTGACTAACCAACGGGTTCGCGCTTATTCCTAGGTAAACAGATTACAAGTGAAAGTGAAGGATCAAACAGGAATTATTAAGATATATACTTTATTGGGTTCTGTTCTCTATGAAAGAGAACAGAACAGCTTTCACCCAAAGCATTAACCTAACTTTCTCGTTCAAATCTTGATCAATCTGTGAAGCGTTGCCAGTATACAGTACTTTGTTCTTATTGTAAGTACAGTACTACAACAACAGCAAAATTACATTTATAGATTGCCTATCATGTCGTGAGGACATCCCAAGGCTATCAATCACTCTGACACACTACCCTTGGTGAAGGGTGCTATATAAATGTAAATTGTTTTTGTTGTTGAAATCACTATTATTACTACTACCAAAAATAATTCTTACATTTGGTATAGTGCCGCTCATTGTCAGGGCAATGTCCCAAAATGCTTCGCAGGACATACTATAAAGTGCAGTGACTGTGTTTTTTTTAATATATATTTATATATACAGTATATAGGTAAACGTGGCAGCCAATTTGTGCATAGCCATATCCCTCAAACTACCAGGAAGAGAGTGACCACATTTTATTTGGGGGATTTTTAGCTCGGACACTGGAGAAAACCCTCTTGATTTTTCCAATAATTCCATGGGAATAATCCATCAAAAAAAACACAATAATAAAATTGGTAATTTCAATCCACGACTGTTTGTGGGACATTGCTGTCACAATTGGCTACCACGTTTCGCCCACAAATATACAGTCAATTCACTTTACAGTATATTCTGTGAATATACTGTAAAGCTTTGAGACATCGATAAGATGTGAAAAGTGTTATATCAAATGCAAGGATTGCAGTACAGGCAGAGCTCGCTTAACGTTGCTTCGGTCCATATTGTTTCATTATTATGTTACTGATACATAGGGGGTGGAATATATATTCATTTAAAGTCGCGACGTTCGCTATTACGTCATTTGCGTGGGTGGAAACGTATTACTTTGAGTAGCAGAGGCGTACATAGACGCTGAACGCCCGGTATTCTTTGCGCCGGTTCGCTTACTGTCATTTCGCTTAAAGTTGCGCTTCCTGCAAACACAACTGAGATGTTAAACAAGGACTCATGTGTACTTGAATTGGATCTTATTATTATTACTACTGTATTACTGTATTATTATTATCATCATCATCAGCCTAGATTGTATGAGTTCCAAGACCTGAAGAGGGGCTTGAACAGACAACTTTCTGATTGTATTTTCTGATTTGTAGTTGCCAAAGTGAGATTTGGAACTACTTTTGTTGAGGTTGACACACCTATGGAGCGCTGGAGGTGTGGATCTTGCAGGAATCAAAGGGGTGGGGTGGGGGGAGGGGGGGGGAAAGTAAATTGTTCCAATAACGGAACATCCAAAGTGAAAGTTAATGGCTTATCAAGAATGTTTAAAGTGTACTGTCATCATAACTTCAGTCCGGAAATTCTTGTCCTTTACCGCAGAATAATTTTAAGTGTAATGATGCAAAAAATGAAGTGCAAAGGTCAGCACATTCTTGATTGAAGTTTCCATTTAAACTCATTTACTGGAACTGATTCACTGGCGAGATCAAGCTCAACTTAATGGACTCGATCACGTGCTTCAGTTGGAAGGGGGTTGGGGGGGTGGGGAGGGGGGTGGGGGGGCGTGGTGGAGGGGGGGGGTGGAAAAGCGCTTTAATTAGGAAATTCCCAAGGGAACAATTGAAGTCATGAATCCTGGAACGTGTTGCAAAATAGGTTGCATGTCAGGCAGGCATAGTGGAGGAATGCGTTGTTCAGGTTATATCCCTGTTGTATCGCTGAAGCAGTAACTGTCCAGCGCCTTGGGACGTCCTCCTGAACGCGAAAGGCGCTACACAAATGTAATTTTGTTGTTGTTGTTAATTCTCTTTACAGAATATTCTGTGAAGCTCTTGGAGATGTCTTGAAGATGTGACAAGGTACTACTGTTCAAATGTAAGCACTTTGATTATCATTATTATTATTATAGAGCACTTCAGGTAGGCTAACGCGCTCAAGTAGATGCGTAGATTATCACAGAGGATTTCACTTGCGTGGCTGCACAGATGTGATATGAAGATTATAGTCATAATCCCTCAAAAAATTCTATGACATCACATTTTTCTTGTGATCTTTACCAGAGATGTAATAATAATAATAATACTTGCATTTGATATAGCGCCTTATCACGTCATCGAGACGTCTCAAAGCAGAATATACTGTGGAATGAATTGACTGTATATTCTGTGGGCAAAATGCAGGAGCCAATTGCACACAGCACTGTACCACATATAGTCATGAATTGAAGTGGCCAATTCATTTTGTTTTAAGGAATTATTACTCCCAGAAAAGTCTATCTGCCAATCGACTAACAGCCGGGTTCCTACTTACTACCGGGTAAATAGAGGCATGTGGAGTAAGGAAACGTGTGTAATGTTTTGCCCTGCTGGGAATCGAACCCAGGTCCTCTCGCTTGCAAGGCAAGTGCTCAAACCACTAAGCTACAGTACTCCACAGCAAAAGTGGCTTACACATATATTACAAAGAAGTGGGTTATTAAAAAAGAGTTTCTGCTTTGAAATTCATCCTCAGTAAGTGAATGATGGTACAAAATGGGTATGACAAGTAGATTTAATTGTGTGTTCACGTACCACACAGCTATTATAGCCTGCCTCCAGGCATGAAGCTGTAGAGCCACAGAAAAATAAGCAGTCATGGAAAAAATTACATATCTTGTATTCATTGCATTTGTTCACTTGAAGAAGAACGGGGAACCACCGAAAATGGCAAATAATCATTGACAGTGTGCGAAGTCCTGTAGCTCAGTGGTTAGAGCACTCACCTAACAAGTGTGAAACCTGTGTTTCAAATCCAGGCAGGTCAGGGCGAAACCTTGGGCAAGATACCTTACTCCACACACATGGCTAATAATAATCCCCCCAAAGAAGACTAAATTGGTCATTTCAATCCTCGACTGTTTGTGGGACACTGCTGTGCTCAATTGGTTGCCGCGTTTTACCGACAAATGTACAGTCAATTCACTTTACAGTATATTCTGTGAAGCACTTTGAGACGTCGATAAGATGTGAAAAGTGCTATATCAAATGCAAGGATTATTATTGTTATTATTATTATTATTATCTCATCCTGCCTGGGAATCAAACCAAGGTCCTTTCATTTGATGTCATTCCTTATCACATCTTCATGACGTCTCAAAGCGCTTCATGGGAAATACAGCAAAGCAAATTAACCGTATATTTTGTGGGCGAAACACGGCAGCCAATTGCGCACAGCGGTGAGCCACAAACAATCGTGGGTCGAGTGAGAAAATAATGATTATTTTTCTTTTTTTTTGAAGGGATTCTTACTCCCAGAAAAGCGATCCACTAAATCGACCAACAGCTGGGTTCTTACTGAGGCTGTCTTTGGTCATGCCTTGGGAATATCTAAGTGTTTCCTTTGTTGATTGGAGGCAATTGCTGGTTTCGTCTCCCAGTTGATAGGGAGCTGAAGTGCTCTGAGAGGCCATCTGGCGTGGAGGGCTCTATATAAATCAAAGTTGTTGTTGTTGTTTGTTAAGATGATTTGCTTATTGCAGGATCAGTCATGCTATTTTCCTGGTTCTATTTACTTCCTGCAGTTTTCACTGCTCTTCGTGATGTACTCAGTGTTCCGTCGAGGAGAGGCACTTTGGGTCATTCTGTGTTTGATGCAGTTTAGGTGGCTGCTGCCTTTGAAGGCCTTTTTCAATCAAGGGAGCTGATCTCACTCTCACCAAATATATGTACACACATTTTACAGCAGGCGTCAATGGATAATGGTTTGGAAATATGAATAACGTCTGATATTCCCCTAAAATATATTCCCCTTCCCTACCACCAATTCTAGCACTTGTATTGTTGCTAGGATGAAATTAGCTAATAACACATCCCAGAATAAGTAATAATATAATAAATAATCCTTGCATTTGATACAGCTCCTTATCATGTCTTTGAGACGTCTCAAAGTGCTTTACAGATTAATAATAATCCTGGCATTTGATATAGTGCTTTTCATTGCCTGCCACGTTTCACCCACAATTATACAGTCAATTCACTCTACAGTAACAAAAACAGAAGTTGCTGGGGAAACTCAGCAGGTCAAACAGCATCCATGGAGAAAGGAAAAGGAGTCAACGTTTCGGGTCTACAACCCTTCATCAGGACACAGGGTTGACTCTTTTTCCTTTCTCCATGGATGCTGTTTGACCTGCTGAGTTTCCCCAGCAACTTTTGTTTTTGTTTCAGATTCCCAGCATTTGTAATATTTTGTGCTTTCTTCACTTTACAGTATGTTCTGTGAAGCGCTTTGAGAAGTCTAGAAGACCTAAAAAGTGCTATGTCAAATGCAAAGGTTATTAGTATTATTATTATAATCCTATAAAATAATCCTCGCATTTGATACAATGCTTTGCTGTGTTGTTGAGACATCTCAATGCACTTTGAGGGCTTTGAGCGCTTTTACTCTGATATTCCTGGGAAAGGCATTTATACAAGGATAATTTGTACAATTGCATTCAAAGGCTCTTTTTTAATATCTCTTTGTTATTAATGTTTCTGCTCCTGTATTATTTATTTATATCTTTAATCTCTGTTAATTTAGGTTGATTGGTTTATTAGAGAAAACATTGGGGAATAGAGCATCTGCTTATCAATCTGAAACGGGGACTAATGGAAAAGTAAAATAATCTTTGTTTGATATAATAACCCCAATGTCAAAATGTCATAAAGTGATTCACAGATCTTTGTTTATAATAATAATGATAATAGTTCTTGAAATTGATATAGCCATTGTTACTCATGCAAAGATTATCTCGTTGTTGGAATATCAACAAATTTCATCACTTTCATTAAACTTTTAAATGCCAGTTTCAAATAGTTAGTAGTAGCAAATAACTGGAGTTTGCTCTATGATGTTTCTTAACTGAATAAAATAATAATAATACTATTCCTTGCATTTGATATGGCGCCTTATTACGTCTTCGAGACATTTCTAAGTGGTTCCCAGAATATACTGTAAAGTGAATTGACTATATATTTTGTGGGTGAAATGTGGCAGCCAACTGCACACAGTAATGTCCCAGAAAACAGTCGTGGATTGAGTGACCAATTTATTATTATAATCTTTTAAAATTATTAACCCCGGAAAGGTGATCTGACAATTGAGTAACAACCAGGTTCCTACTTACTGTTAGATGAACAGAGGCATGTGGAGTAAAGGAAACTTGCCCAATGTTTCGCCTTGTCCAGGTATCAAACCCAGGTTCTCTCGCTTGTGAAGAGACTGCTCTAACTACTGAGCTATAGGACTCCACTTCAAATGTAAAAATCACATAATATGACAACTGTTATAAGATACCAACAATAACAACTTGCATTTATAATTGCATGCTTCACACTGGGTAGCATCTTGTAATCCAGAACTCTTGGCCCGTGTCCTCTACCATTCCAAACCCCATGACCCCATCTCCCCATCCTTGCCCCACTCAATTGGCTCCCTATCACCCAGAGGATCCAATTCAAGATCCTGGTCCTCACGTTCCAAACCCTCCAAGGCCTCGCCCTACCCTAACTCTGCGTCCTCCTAACCCTCTGCCAAGCTGCCCGCCCCCTCCTCTCAGCAGGCTCTGGCCGGCTCCATGCCCCCCGACCTACCCGCCCCACCATTGGCGGGCGAACCTTCAGCCACTCTACCCCCCAACCTCTGTAACTCCATACCGCAGTTCCTCCACCTCGCACCCTCCCTGGCCTCCTTCAAGTCCCGCCTCAAGACCCTCCTCTTCAACGGTCCTGTCAGTCACCCCACTTTCCCTCCACCCTTCCCATCTCCGACCCCATTTCGGGTCTAGAAACAATTAACTGTCCAGCAC
Organism: Hydrolagus colliei; assembly: GCA_035084275.1. Lineage (NCBI taxonomy): Eukaryota > Metazoa > Chordata > Chondrichthyes > Chimaeriformes > Chimaeridae > Hydrolagus > Hydrolagus colliei. The sequence continues at coordinate 38,272,600 of CM068743.1, read as the reverse complement.
CTTTGGACGTTCTCCTGATGTGAGTGGCACGATACACGTGTAATGTTGTTGTTGTACATTTGCATAAAGAAAAGCAAAACATGTCCCTACAATAATTTACAATTAGACAGAGAAGGCAACAACAACTTGTATTTATATGGCATTTATATAATTATATATATTAGTATTATTATTTTAAAATAATTGTGCTTCGCAAACTGCAAACAAGATCATTGTCTTTCTACAAAGATACTGGTTAACCCATGTTTTGCCCTCCCTCCCTCCCTCCCTCCCTCCCTCCCTCCCTCCCTCCCTCCCTCCCTCCCTCCCTCCCTCCCTCCCTCCCTCCCTCCCTCCCTCCCTCCCTCCCTCCCTCCCTCCCTCCCTCCCTCACTCTCGCACTGAAAAGACAGCTGACCTATGGCTCCTTATATAATAATAAAATAATCCTTGCATTTGATATAGCGCTCGCTTTTCAGTGTTCTAGATGTCTCAAGCATTTCACAGAATACACTGTAAAGTGAATTGACTGTATACTTGTGGGGGAAACACAGCAGCCAATTGTGCACAGCAGGATCCCCACAAACAGTCGTGGATTGAAATGACTAATTTTATTATTGTTTTTGTTTTTGGAGTAAGGGATTATTATTAGGCGTGTGTTTGGGTGGAGTAAGGAAACTTGCCCAAGGTTTCGCCCTGATCTGCCTGGATGCGAACACAGTCTGATGCTTGTAAGCTCTAACCACTGAGCTATACAGGACTCTATTTTGAGTGAATACTGCACCCTCTGCAAATGAGGCCAAGGTTGTGTTTGATCACTTATGTTCGTTTAGAAATGTGCCTGGAGTTGATAATACCAGAGTATATTTACAGTCATAGGCTACAGAGCCACTGTCCTCTGTTAATAAAACCAACTAATCTGAACAAAGCCAGAACGAATAGAGGTCTTAACATTTGAAAAGTCTGAAATTAATTGAAATCTTAGGCTGACATTAAGTGGGTTCTGGAAGTTTCACTAATATCCAGCTGCTTCACTCACCCATTCTTGCTCGTACTTTGTAGTGTAGGAGTACATTTGTGTTTGAGTGTAATAGAGTAAATGGCTGCAATGTACTTAATAGCAGATCAAGTTGTACAATCATTTGCGGGCAAAGAATAAGGCCATTCAGTTCATAGTATCTGCCTGGACTGGTGTTATTTCCCACAATGGAGTTAATTTTTACGTGTATTCAGTCAGGTTTGAGTGGATACTTACGTAAATCTCTATGGGGCAAAATATACATTTTGTTTTATCTGTTTTACTTGCTAAGAAGATGTCTTACTGTGGGGTCCTGTGGCTCAGTGGTTAGAGCACGCACCATACAAGCATGAGACCTGTGTTCAAATTCAGGCAGATCAGGGCAAAACCTTGGGCAAGTTTCCTTACTTCACAGACATGCCTAATAATAATCCCTCCACAAAAAAACACAATTATAAAAATTGGTCATTTTCAATCCATGACTATTTGTGTGACACTGCTGTTAGCAATTGACTGCCAGTTCACTTTACAGTGTATTCTGTGAAGCGCTTTGAGACGTTGATAAGATGTGAAAAACGTTATATCAAATGCAATGGTTATTATTATTATTCTTACAGCTATAATATTACATTACTAAAGTGACCTTGCTTCTCTCAGTATTGTATTGTCATGACAAAATGGGTTTTGCCCACAAAATATACAGTCAATTCACTTTACAGTCTATTCCGCGAAGCTCTTTGAGATGTCTCGAAGATGTGTTAAGGCGCTATACCAAATGCGAGGATTGTTATTTCTAAATTCCATTTCCCTAAAACTATCTCAAAGCCAGCTCGATCAGCACAAAATTCCTTTAAGCTCAAGTACGAGACACAAACAGTCTGCCGTTGCTCAGATTTAAAAAAAAAGTGAGTCGGGATTTGCGGCGAATGGAGAAACTGGGGAAAAGAAAAGCTACAATAGTAAGAGAGCTGACGGCAGAACAGACTATCTTACAAGTAAAATCGTATCTGTGCTTTTAGGAGGGGATGCTAAAAAAGAAAAGTGTCCTGCGCTTGTCTGAAACAAATGGAAGCGACGCATAAATGTGGCAGCCAAACTAAAAGGTGGCACAAACTATCACTGTACTGGTTCCTGCAAGGAGGGAATGTTAAGCATCATTAGGAAGAGGGTGCTTTGATTGGCGTTGAGGCCGCAGAACAGAGAGGCACCATCTAATAGCTCTCGTCTTGCTCTAATAGAAATAATGAAGGCGAACCAAACAACACATTTGTCTTAAGTTGGAACATTTCTTCTTCTTCTTCTTCTTCTTCAAAGGATCACAGCAGGCATGCAGTCTGCAAGCAGCACAGACA